>FN649729.1:4951018-5020960 GCA_000310025.1 Ectocarpus siliculosus | reverse complement strand
GGAACAACACAAACAAGTGTTTCGGAACAGAAAATGGCGTTTGCACACCAAGAGGTGCCAACTGGCACGAGCGGAAACGGCCTGCTGTACAGCATCGAACATAACAACATAACTATTATATCCGGTACACAAAGTCCCCCGATTACAAAAGCTGTGCAGATTTTTCCAATACGGCATACCTCCATGGTCTCCTGCATTGTCTCTAAATCCTGGAAATTGCCGAAGTCCAGCTCTAGGAAGGCAGCATCCCACATGGGGGGGGGGCACGCCAGAGGAGAGAGACACAGGCACGCCAAAGGGGGGCACGCAAAAAAAATTAAGCAGCGGCATGGTGGATGTACGCCATCGCCCTGAGATAGCATACCAACCGGGCAAAACGTGCTAGCAAGAACACAAGGCAAAAATGCACCGTAGCATACGGTGGCGTGATTCCTAGCAGCTGCAGCAGAAGCTACGAAATAATTCCGGCGGTTTGTCCCACTCGCCGTCATCACCAAAACCACCCTAAGATGTTCCGCAGCATTGAAGATCCTTCAACGTTTCGGAAGACTTGCCGTGGCAAAACAAAAAACTGTTTTTCCTAGTCTCACAATTAACTCAAACCGACTCTAACCTCGCAGCCTGGGATCTTCCTTCATCGCGAAGTGCTGTCTTTGCTCCAACCCTTCCTTGACTATCTTGTAGGTCATCCTCGTCCTCGTGTACGGAGAGACTATGAAGTACACGCTCTCGTCCCCTATCAGCTTTTGGAGCTCCCTGCCAGCAAGAGTCGCCTGTGCGCGTCACCCCGCCCGAGAAAATCACAACCAACAGCAAACACGCCAAAGTTTTGGTTGGTAAATTCGTGTTCCAAGGCGGGCAGGGGGATGGGCAGCGCGCTCGGCGGAAGAGGAAGGGCGATCGCCTGCCTCGCAAACTATTTCGACTGCTGTACATGTATGGAGTCTACATCGCGGTAGCCCTATGTCAGCTTCTTCGCCTCGCAGCCAGCGACAGGCGCCTGCCTTCGGAGCGTTTCCCGACATCAAACCACGACGACACTCTAACGGACTGTCCACAAAGAAAACACTTGTCACTCTCGCCGACTACGACAATAAATGCAATGCTTCTAATACCCTTCCGACAGGTGGAGGTTCTGCTGCATCATGTAAATTCTACCTCCATGCGTGACGTCAACGACTGCATGGCAATTGTGGCCTTCCGGGTTGGATGAACGAACGAGGGATTTTTTGATATCTCGGCCCACCTGACGTTTTCCCCGCTCTGTGATCTTGAGCGCGTGGTCTGGAGTTGAAGAGTACACGCACTTATCCACATTGCCCTCAGACTCCGCGTGTCTCATCAAGATAATGCGGAAGGGTCTGCGGCTGCGGATGTACATGCGCTGGCAGAGCGACAGGTGGTTCATCAAGCCCCCGATCCAGATGCGCACCCTGGAGCTTTGGAGTAGCGTTGCGCCGTCGATGGGGCTACGGGGAGGGGCAGGACCGGAGGGGGAGGGGGGAGGCACGGCAAGGCTATATGAACACCCCGCGGCAAGGAATAGTGTGTGCTGGCATCATGTACCGTAGGCAAGGAATAGTGGTTCTTGCGATGCTGGCATGCGGAACACGACAGAGAACAACCTTGTCAGCGCTTTCTCGAACATACGGGGACGCCCTCGACTAACAACGTTAGTTACTTGATGTGTGCGGCATGTGTGTGTCGTTATTAACCCTTTTGAGTCTTCAGACGTTCTCACTGATCATTGATTGATCATTTGCAAATGCTGGTGTAGTGGCAAGTCGTGGAGTTGCCGCCCTGCAGCCCTTCGCGCCGTGTATTGGCAAGTCCATAGGTAGGTGTGTCTAGATTATTAGGACCCGCGCTAACCGGCTGACCAATGAAGAGACTTCAGTGACAGCGGGTAATATCAAGGTCTCGGGAATGGGAATGGGGCCAATCAATGACAAATCATGAATCTCTCAACGTATGCACATGTATATGAACGCGTGTGTGCATACAGTACATACATACATACATATGTGTTCTTTCGCAGCACCACACATACACTCGCCCGAACGTAGGAAGCCACTGCTGCTGCAAAGAGCAGAGGGCAGCAAAAGGGAGGGGTATTGCAATCCCTGCCGAAGCCCAGATATCGAGGATATCGTGGTTCCCAACAATTTGAAAATCGTTCCCAAGATCCAGCGGTCATTGTGTCAGCAGCTACAACGAACGCTACAACAACACTACTACTGCTGTATGTAGACGAGTAAAACATATCAGCAACACATCCACACTCGTAGCACCACACATACCACCCTCGCCCGAACCTAGGAAACCACGAGGTACAGGTGGGTGCTGGTGGATGTGCATTTCGTTTGAAAAACACAGGAGCTCTAGAGAGCTGGCAGGGCACATTTCGGGGGGGGGACAGAGAACAGAGAAGTACAGAAGTACAAATACCAGCTATGGGTCTTCACTGATCATTTTGCCCTCTCTGGACTGATCATTTACAATATATATACCGAAAATAGACTAGTTGAGGCAGCTAGACGACTGATCATTTCAAAGTCTACACAGCTAACCTGCCCTACTGACCGCAGCGCGACCACCCATCAACCCTTCTACGACCCTGTCTGTGGCCACCACCCTGTCGCCGGCTTCTCTCATGGCCTACAGTTGGAGATAGCTGTTGCGTGTGCAGAAGTACACTGGTGTCTTTCTCTGCGCTTCTCTCTCTCCCGCTCGCTCTCGCTCTAATTTTCTTTTTGGCGCAAAAAAAAATATCTGACAGTCCAGCCTAGACCCAAAGGGGGTTAATAGCATTGACCCCACCAACCGGTTGTTGTGTGTGTGTGCCCGTCCCATATTAATCTGGCGCATATGTTCGACGTATCAGCCGACACAGGGCCTTTCATGTTACGTCTATTGATGCCCCACCTTTCCTCCTGCGGTGCTAGCCTCAGTTCTTATCGTGAGAAGGGTCAGCCGTCGCTTTCCCTCGTCGACCGTCAAAGTCGAAGTGTGCATACTCACGAAATTTACCGTTTTCCACTGCGACGAGTAGGTGAAGAGATCCTCCTCAGAGAGAATCGAGCCCACGATCTGCTACTGCAGAATGGTAGGTTTGCGAGGCCGATCACTAGACCACGGGGGCGGTCGGCTGACAGCAGGAGTCTACACCGCAAATCATAAAAAAATCCAAGGAAACCGGACAGCAGCGGTATTTTCTGCCACACTACTGCTGTAGGGAACCCCCTCCCCGAAGGCATGAGGTGCTCTTGGAGCTGCCACACGGATGATCTGATCTCCGCTGTGATGCATGCCTACCGTCGTGTGCATACCTTGCAAACACGTACGTGCGTGTTCCTCGCATTGGGTGCACAATCCTGCTGCTTGTAGTCTAGATTTATTCCAATCCGAATAGGATTGGTTTTTGCAGCGGAAACAAAAACACTAAAAGAAATCTTGACCGCGGTTGCCCTTGGCGGTTTTTTTTTTTCGGGCGGGGTGGCTTGGTCGGCGTGACGGTCGGCGTACCCGTGTTGCGGGGTTTTCAGGAGGCATTGGGCTTGTCGGCGCAGGTGGTCTGCGCAGCGCGCAGGATGGCGTTCCTGCTCCGATCGAAGCAATCGACAAATACTTCTTCGTTCTTCTGGTCGCCCGCGTTGTTCTTGACGAGGAAGAGGTCCGCGCCTGCCGTCTTTCAGTTTCAAAACAACTGCAAAACGGCAGAAGCTGACATCCTCCTCGTCAAGAAGCAACGCGGGCGACTCGACCAGCGCGGAAGCATGTGTTGGTTGATTCGATCGGAAGCGAAACGCCCTCCTGCGCGCTGCGCAGACCACCTGCGCCGACAAGCGCAAATGCGAAGAAAATCCGCAACACGGTCACGCCGACCGTCACACCAACCAAGCCTCCCCGCCCGAAAAAAAAACCGCCAAGGCCAACCAGCAGCAGGCGACCACGCCCTCGCCCCCGAAGAGGGCCCGCAACAACGGAAAGTAACGTCCTCGTTTTTCCCATGAAACGCCGGTATCTGTAGTTGGTTCTTGTTGCGGCGTGTTCCCGAGGCCATCTGATCTCCATTATTTTCTGCTTTCACTCTCTACAAGTATTGTCTACAACTGAGCATGTAAGCTGTCTCCAAGGTAAGTACGTATCGTGCGTGCCCTTTTTCCCGGTGGTTCGCTTGTGAACACGGAAGAAGGCGTCCGCGTTGTCAAGAGGACCGGGACGGGTATCAAGACCCGACGGTTATTAATAAATGATGACAAGACGACAACAACAACAACACTACCCGTCTTTATACATCCATCCGTCCGTGACGCGGTCGTTTGGTCCCAGCGTGACACACGAAATTCCAATCCGTTCAAAGCGGACCTCGGATTGGAGGCGGCCCTGGATGAGCAGGCAGTGTATACTGTAGCAGTCTACTGCTGTAGAGATGCCCTTTTTGCTGCTGTTGTTCAACTTCCCACACCATCAAAATGTGTCCTTCATCCATGTAGACGGAAAGGTTCCATCTGGGCACGCGTGGGTGGAACGGCTGCCTGTGGCGCGACGCCATCTTCGAAATCGCTGCCTTCGTCCGCACCAGCGTCTCTCGAAGTTGGTGCAGACTGGACGGACTGATGTACTTACAGCTACTTGCTGCACCCGCCGATCAGTAGTCTAGGAGCGGTAAGCAATAAATTTAGCTCCCGCACGATTAATCAGGTTACACCCAGTCTCGAACGCATACGTTACATGCAACAAGACCTGCGGCAGCACTCCTTTCTTCGAATTCATGCCGCAGGGTAGAGCGGAGGCCTACAGCGGAGGCAAGGCGTTCGTGTCTGTCTGTGTTGTGGCATCACATGACGGGCCCAACTTATACAAAACACATGTCAAATCCACAATGCCGGTATCGCCAGAGGGTGACGAGATGAAGTACAACCTGGCCAAGAGGAATGGCCCACCAGGGCAAGTCATTCCTGTGCCTCTCTCTTGGCGCGGGAGGCCGCATGTACGGACACACACAACGCCCAAGCCTTCCCCCGCCCATGGACCCGCTCTCTTGCTGAAGTGCTGATGTACATATGTAGAGAGAATGAGTCTCTGCCTGGTTACTGGGGATGCAAGGCAACCCGGTCTATCAACCACAGCCTCAGGATGCACATACCTTGTTATACATCTCCCCAACCAGACGACAGCAGCGGCCGGCAACGCAAGCGGCAGCCATGCCCTCGTCGCCTCCCACAGAGATTCCGTCATGGACGCGCGTTCGGTCGCGTATGCTGACAGCAGTGTATAACCTCTTGGTGAGCGGCTTCGTTGAAGCACATGCGATGATCTCAACACCGTTCCTGAGCACCACGCCACGCACGAAGGAGAGATACTATATCGCCTTGACTGCCGCGGTGCTGCGCGAGTTGGGAGCGTGGAGAGTGGAGGGGGAAGGGTTCAAGCAGGGGTCGCAGCGCATTACACACTCGCCGGAACAGCGGCGTAACCAGTTTGATGTTTTTTTTTTTTTTGGTCTTCACTTCAAATCAGCGCTCACAGCACTGTACTAGTGCCGTTTACTCCAACCCGTGGTCACACAGAAGAGCTCCTCTCTACCCTCCCCTCCTGCGGTACTTTACCTTCGATTTTTAATCCGATAAGAGTTCAGCACTCTCTTCCCTCTGTGTATACACGAACGAGCGCTATCCACTAGGCCAGAAGCGGAAGCGAGAGAAAAGAGAAAAACTCACTTTGCAAGAAAAGCTCGCTGGTTTGATGATTGATTGTGATTGGACGAGCGTTTCCAGGCGAACGGAATAATAAGTTTTGCCGACAGCCGACAGTTACAAGTGGATCGCTCCCGAGCTCCAGAGTGGGCCCATGAGAGAGCAGCGGTGTGCTCAAGGGGCGATGCAAGATGAAAATGAAACAAGCAGCAGGACCAGCACACAGCTGGCGCGCACAGTTAGCAGCCAGCTGGGACGTTTGCCAAGCTCGAACAGTTCACACAGCTGAATGAGAGACGTGTTTTGACTCGACGAGCGACGAGCCCACAGAGAACCCTCACGACGCGAAGCTCTCTACTGGTGTACATACAGCATCTATGTGTAGTAGATCGAGACATCCAGATGGATTCATCAGGATTGCCTTTCCTGCAATCTCGTGAGCCCTCAGCCGGGAGGAAATTAGTTTGTACGTGAAAATAAACCAATAAACAACGAACCCAGATGAGCGTAGGCATTTATTTACACATATATTTCAAACTCGAGATTTGAGATTCCTGTGGGTGACTTGGCGTATCTCCAGGATTCCTGGAGATCGAGTTTTAAATGTGTGTGTAAAAGTGCCGATGATCGATGTGGCGTGCGATCAGCTAGCTGTAGTTATAGTTGCATATCCCGGAGAGAACGTGTTCCCCGTCCACATGAATGAGTACTGCACCTCGGAGCAACAAACAAGGAGGAAATATATTCGGTGTGTGACGTGTGACGGACGTGACATGGAATCAGAGAAAGGAGGGAGGGATCAAACTCACGTACGTATCTAGGTATACACGAACGTCACCTTCACAGCTCTTCAGTAATACCTGTAGTCTAGTCGCTGCAGGACACAGCGAGCCGTGCGTGCGGGGAAGAAACAGTTAACGTAGGCAGAGGATTTTTCGTATCGCCACTATTTGTCCCAACCTCGATGTTTCTCTTTCTGCCAGATTCGCTCGTCCCCTTGGTTATTTTGCATATACAGATGCACAGCAGTAGTTTGTTGGCGATGAACTGCTTTTAAGGGTGAGGATATTTTTGGAGGTCTATGTACGGTATGTTATTGACTCGTTAGGCCTATAACCCGATGTTGAAGGCTAGGATCGCACCTTGGATGAGACACACTAACCCTGGCCCTAAGATTAAGTTTCACTATTAATAACAGACCGTCAACCCTACTGCCAGAGACAACGGGCCGACTTTTAATGTTAGAGACGACGACAACAACAACAACCTCTTTTGTACGTACGCGAGAATGGTGGTGTGGTACCGACCGTAGGTCAGGTACCTCCACCCGACGTTCCAGACGGCGTTTTCTGACGCCCGCTGTTGTTTCGCTAGCAGTCTAGTGAGCGTCACTCGAGGGTTAGCGTTAGTAGCGCACACAGATGTATGAGGCTGACAAACAGGACGTAACTCCACCTCGAGAATGATGTGTGTGTGTACATGGACGCCAAATGAAAATATATCGTTTGCTTGCGACCTTAAGCTCGCCGGTCGAAGAATCGGGCGAATCATGATACCTAATAAAATACTAATACTCAAACATCGTCGCTCGTATGAAAACATCGCACGCAGACAAGGACCTTCGAACATCAAGACACACTTGGTGCTGCTGAACCCCAGAGTCGAACTTCCAGCTGCTGCCCCCTCAATGCACTCACCCCATCCCTACTGTACCGGCCGCCTGACCGACACCGTTCATAGAGGGGGGGGGGTATACAACCCAGGAGAATGCCTGAAAAAAACTTGACCTTATAACTGCACAGGAGGCACGAAAACAAATGGCTCGCCATCCCCTAAACGTGAGTGGGTTGGTTCCCTACCCGCCGAAAGAGCGCGGCCGAATCCACGAATCGGAATCTACGCATGAATGGATCCCGCCGGACACCACGTCTGATCGTTTCCTCAAAAGGAACATCCTCAAACGCACAATACGAGACATGACACTACAGGATCAAATCACAAGGGGCGTGTGCTCTCCCATCTCTCTGTTCAAACTCTCATCCCATCCCTAAACGTCGAACCTACAAGACACGAACTAGTTCCGCGTTGACGGTTCAACAACAAACAGACGGGTCGTTCCCAAATTATTCATGTGATCTTAGAGATAGACAAACATATCGAGACGTCTTAAACTTCCTTGGACAGGGTGTCGACGTTGCCAAGGTCCTCACACGCCTTCTTGATGCGTTCACGCATGGTCTCCTCGGCCTGTGGCGTACAGCAGGCACAAAAACAAAGGGGAAATGGTCTCACCTCAGATCGTCGAATACAGCAGTACACGTCACCACCCAAAAACTTGGGAGTTCAGAATTTCATCCTGAAAACAAGTTTCAGAATTCATACCTACAAGTGGGTGACCTCGAAACCCTTAGTCGCAAAGTCGTGAGTTCGAATCCCCATGGGGTGAAAAGTTTACCGATTGGCGGGTGAAAACGAAAAACAGCTGAAAAAGCTCTCTCTCGTAAGTATGCATACCAAACTTCGACGCTAGCACCGTTGACGAAGGAAAGGGACGGCTGGACCCTTCTCCGCTAAAAAAAAAAATTCAGCACGCACCGCAGTAGAAAGGTGAGGCACGAAAATAAAAAAGACGAAAAAGTGCCGGTGTTTACCCCCTCCTGTGTGACCCTGGATGGTTGTTGTACGAAAAAATACACTGGCAAATGTACACGTCTCACCACGAACAATGGGGGGACTGTCGCCATGATAAATAAGACGAAAACACCATCAACAGGTGTTAGGTTATATTCGCTGCTGCGTTACCCGACAGAGAAAAAACAAGAAACGAGCCTTGGGGCAAAATATGAGGTTATGTGTCGCTGTGCTTCGAGTTCTTCGCCGACGCCATACAAAACAAGGCAAGCCTCAACTGCCAGCTACTTAACACATTATTTGACGTGACGGTTTCTAAATTCAACCGCGGGCAGGACGCCACAATACACCACGGAAGGAAAAAAAATCAACAAAAATCACTTTTGTAAGGCGAAGAATCTCTAGTAATAGGCTTGTGATCGTAGAGCACATCGGTTCCACCAGCACTATTATATAGCCACGTACCTTGCGGATCCACACGCGGGGGTCGTAGAACTTCTTGTTGGGCTTGTCCTCGCCGTCGGGGTTGCCGATCTGCGTCTGAAGGTAGCCCTCCTTCGCCTGCCGTCGGGAAAAACGGCATCCAAGTTCATCTCAATCACACAAAGACGGAGGTGATTGTGCTATGTAGCACGTACTTTACTGCCTTCGGATTAGGGAGCCGAACGCATGTAACCCTGCAGAGAATGAGATTAGATCCTTGTATACGAACGAGAATCTTCTGCATCATTTCCTCGACGTTCTCCATAGCAGTTGGAGGAAAGGTCGGTCTGTTAATTGCAACTTTGCCTTCTGGGTGGGACGATTTCCCCCTCTGTGTGTCGATCGTGATGCAAAATAAAACACTCTGGTTCACGGTATCCCCCCCGACCTCCTCCGAGGGACGAAATAAATTACGGTAATCTTCCGGCGGTGTAGGCGGTTTCTGCGGTCACGGCTTTGGGGGAGGCGGTAAACCTGCGGTATATACTGGTACCGATACTTTCACGGCTAAACAAATATCCAGGAAACCCTTGACAATATCAGCACAAGGGCGAGGTTCTTGTCGCCTGTTACGGATGGGTCTCAATAAAACGCCTCTATATCCGGCCGAAGACTTGAAAAAAATAAAATGGTCTCAACTCGAACCCAGCATCTAGAAACCAAGACACGAGGCAAAAAACTGAGACGTTTGATGTCTGTGAAAACGTACAAGCACTAAAAACAGTAACCCGATTAGTAGCAACAGGGTTGTTAACAAGAAGAGACGATCAAGAAGCGCATCGTATCGATGTGTCACCTTGTAAAAGTCTCTGATGCCCTCCCAGTATGTCCACTGCGTGTCGGTGTCGACGTTCATCTTTACCACACCGGCCTGTCAGCAGTGTAAAAACAGCAAGAAAAACATCAAAACATCGATATTGATGTCCCGGAATGCGTTGATGCCGTCAAGTCGAATTTTGTGTGCACACGGATGGATTGCATTTGAACGGGGACAAAGGGAGAAAAAAGAAAACAAATGAGTTGTTGTGACTGCCCCGTGTTTCGAACCGACGTCCCGAACCACAGCAGGCGGCATGGTGCAACGAACCAACTCATGGCACTGACGCATTTCTGCTGGCTTGCCGAATACTACGGTCGATACGCAACTAGAGAGACAGCACACCTTAACGGCGGTGGCGATGTCCTCCTCTGACGAGCCCGAGCCTCCGTGGAAGACAAAGATGCACGGTCGTTCGTCCGCGTCCGCTCCCAACTTCTCCTTCACGTACTCCTGTTTTGTCGTGCCCAAGTGAAGAAGACATGAAACCAGAAAATTGTCAAAAATGTGTCACAGAACGGGCCCGGAGATAAGAAACGTCAAAATCGGGCCGAGCCTCAATTCCTTGTTTTCGCCCGAAGGATCAGCCGAAGTCGGCAAAGTTCTTTAAACAGGTTTCTTATTCCTTTGGACTGCCGCATCCTGCTGCGCTTATCATTATTTTCTCATGATCGATCATGTTTCTTACGTTGTGGCCGAGATCGAGCTGAGTTTTCTAGCCCTTTTTTCTTATTTCTCGTAAACATTTGAGATTGTTCTTCTAGACAGAACTTTTCTTATTTGCGGGCCCGTTCTATAATAGTGTCAGCAAGCAATGACGGGAAAAGTCTTCTCGGTCTTGAGCTCCATGTCCATGTGCGCATGCAACAAGAACGGTCATGACAACTAACCTTGTGCGATACAACATATACACACTATCAGAGGGGCGTGTGTCGAATTCTTTGTGTGAGGAACGAGGGGCGTACATATTCCATCTCATACCGGATACTTCAGCTCCATTTATCTTGTCATTCCTTACACCAACGTTCCCGATACTTGCCTGGTGGGTGGCGAGGATGCCGGGGTTGAGCTTGACATTTCCGGGCTTGTACACACCGTGCACGTTACCGAAGGCCGCAGCGATGCTGAAGTTTGGGGTGACGGCCCCGAGGGCCTGCTGCACAGCCCAGATCTTTTTTTTTGTTTTCGCAAGCAGTGTGCGTGCACGCGAAACAACGACAAGCCGTTGCAACGCGGAGAAGAGAGACCGTGTTAGTCGTCAGCCCATCACCAGGCGGGACATATCTTGGGAGGTAGACAAGGTGAGGTAGCGGCACTTCACTAATATTATTGTTCATTTCCCCTTGACCCCGGTTCTATAATCTCGCCTCTGCAGCGACTAAAGTATCGGGCCGAGGGCAAGGCCTCACTGTCCGCTTCTCCCCCCCCCCCCAGCCCCCAGCGCTCCTTGCTCGGTGCATTGTCTCAGATATTATCGCTTCGAGTGCGAAGGGACAATACGCGGATTACTGCTGTGTACACATGAACAGCATACCGCGACAACCGGAGCAACACTCAGCCAGGCAACAGGTAACGTCCCACCGATCCGACACTTTGCCAACGCCACCGTTGCGACACAACATCGACCGAAACAATATCGTTACTGTGGTCCTCCAGAATTGCTTCTTTCAACCAGGCTGTTTGATACCACATGCGTAAAAAAAAAAGCTGACCTGTTCGGGCTGGGTGTAGAGCTTGTTCTGGTCCATGCCGGTGTTGTCTACACCGTCCTCCTCTCCGCCGGTGATGCCGATCTCCATCTCCAGCCAGATCTACCACGCAGAACAAACGCGACACGCCATCATGCACCACGGTAGGTGCGACGGAACAGCAGCCAAAGCGCAGAGAGGCGCTTAAGAACTACCAGGGGTGTTGAACAGAGACTCGAACAGCTTTTTCAACTATCGAATGGACCGTGTCAACAGCCAGGAGCAACTGACGTCTGCGGGAAAAACAGGGGCCCAGCAACAGGAATGGCTTTATCCGCCCTTTCGCACCTTCATCTTGTTCATGCGCTCGAGGTACGAGACGCAGGTGCTGATGTTCTCCTCGTCCACCTCCTCAGACAAGTCCAGCATGTGGGACGAAAACAAAGGCTCTCCGTTCTTCTCGAAGTACTCCTGTAGGCGGAGGGATGCAACGAGAGGGCTGTCGTTTTTTTTTTTTCACAACGGAACAAATCCATCTCTTCCACAAATAAGGAGTCCGTGGTAGACTAGCAATTAACATATTTTCTGAAACAAATCATATGCACAGCGACCCAATATTGCTGTACAACTTGAACGCACGTTGTGAGGTTGGAAAATGAAACCGACTGGGACCCGCGTGCGGTGGAATCTCAAATTGGAACACGCATCGGTTGGTTCTCAAGCGGGATGAAAAGTAAGATTTCTGGCCCCAGTTGAACACCTTTCTGTGGACGTATCAGGAGGGTCACACAGGAGGAGGAAGGTCACAGGACATGTACTATCCGGCTTGCCTTGCTTTAAAACGCGAGGGGATTCAGCCGTTCCTTTCCCCCGCCGCAAAGTCGATCACTTACGTACACACGGAACCATTGGTTTGTTGGGGAATAATTGTGAAAAAAAATCGCAGCTGGTATGACTGCTGTACCAAGATTCGAACCCGCGTCCAACGTCAGACTGGACTATCGGCCATATCATTGTATGACTTTCGCCGGATGCGCACGTACACACCGGTCGCCTCGGTGGTCTAGTGGTAACTTCGAAACGCCAGTGGCACAGTCGTGAGTTCGAATCCCCATGGGGTGAAAAATTTACGAAGTTGCGTGTGATAGCGAAAAAGCTGCAATTCTGGTGAGCATGCATTTGTACCAAACTGCGACCTTAGCACCGTTGACGAGGAATAGGGACCGCTGCACCCTTCTCGCGATAAAAAACAAACTTCAGCAAGCACCTCGGGCGGAAGGTGGGGCACGAAATCAAAATAAAAAGAAGAAAAAAGCCCCGGTGTTAACCCTCTCCTGTGTTACCCTGGATGGTTGTAGTTGTACGAAAAAATACACTGAAAAGTGAAGTACTCTACACACACTGAAATGTGTGTAGTAAACGGCTCACCACGAAAAATGGGGGGACCTGTCCCCATAATATACGTAAGTAGGACGAACACACACACAAATTGTTTTGTGTTTTCAACCGCACTGAGACTGACGTCTTTTCATTGGTCAGTGGGTTAGCGCGGTTGATGCTAATAGTAAAAAACGCACACACACACACACGTCAGCGATTGGCCTAGATCGGGGGACCGACCGACAAGCACACGATCATGCCTAACCAACCTCGTTTGCCGCGAGCATGCCGTCGAACCATGGGAGCAGCTTCTTGGCACAGTGGTCCGAGTGCAGCACGACCGGGATGCCGTAGAACTTGGCCATCTGCCGGACGTGAAGCGCCATGGCCACGGCCCCCGCGATGGAAGCCTGCTCCTTGGGCTCCTTGTTGTTGATGCTCTTCCCAGCGAAGAAAGCGGCACCGCCGTTCGACACCTGACGCGCAACACCAGTAGACGTATCGAACACACAAAGACAGCAGCAGCAGCAGCACCGTTCATTTGAGCCGATATTCTTCAACGAGAGTATTTCTAGTAGCAAGTGTCCCTCTCGCTCTACGAAGAGGTATTTGTGTAGATTTTACACCCTGGGAGCCCGTGCGTACACACGTTTCTTGAGAATTGCTTGGGGGTCAATACATATATTTGAGATGCGGCTATCCGCCCTAGTGCTTCAAGGAAAAACGTGACTCGACCACAAGCATCAATGGCTTTCGGCAGGGGCGGCCACACGTACAACACAGCAGTATCTGAAAAAAGGCAAGAGTACTTATCATGTCATCATCGACAGACAAACGAGGTCAAGTGTCAACCATGAGCACATCACGCGCTCAACGACCAGGGGGTAAAAAACCAATCACCCAAACAAGCAGAAATCAAGCACAAGATAAAATCAAGAAAACTAAAGGTACCTGAAGGATGATGGGCGAGTTGATGGCCGCGGCGGCCTCCATGGTGCAGTTAGCCGTCGACGACGACGTGACGTTCACGGCGGGGATGGCGAAACCGATCTTCTTCGCGGCGGTGAAAAGCTCCATCACCTGATGATTGACGATGCAGCAGCAGCACGCGGAGTTCACGTGCCAAATCGCGAACAGGCAAACAACGGCGAGGTTCACACAGAGACGACGAAAATAAGGTGTCACGTGTTGGTCTGTACCGCCGTGTGGCTTACGTTACGCCGTGCATCCCTTTCGGGGACATGGGCGGACACGTAATGGCGGGGAGACTTGTTAATAGTGTTTCACTACTGTGAGAGGCGGGAAAAAAATGGATGATAACCAGACTATTCACCAAGATCAACATCCCACATATTAACCCACCTTCTCTTGGACTGCTGCTGTTACAATCTATTATGGATGGAGATGAGTTTGTTGTAACAACAGAGTATTTCAAGAAATGCGAGTTCCCGGTGTCTCTGCTAACCACGCTCGCTCCTATTCGCCACGGGCCATGCCGTCGGGGTGGTGGTCAGTAAATATGTTCTTCCGCATCTTGGCGACCTGTCCTCGACCCTCCCTCGCCAAGGAGCGATTTATCGCAGACCGCACCTCGATATGACCCGTGGCGACATCGACGAGTTACCACGTCACAGAAAAAAAAAACTTGCAGGATCAAGCACGGCTATTTTCCTCAGCTACTGCTGTGCTTGTCGCTGTTGTGGCGACGTACGAAGGCTTTTTAACGTGTCGTCTGCTTATTACCATATGCACGAAAGAAGCTTGTCGCCCGTCGCGGAGACAAAAAAACAAAACACACCCAACATCACAAATGTTCAGTAAGTTGTTTTGTGTGAATTAGATGTTACTGGTTTACATTGGTTTGTGGGAGACGATAATATTATCGAGAGAGGGAAAACAGCAGCGTGCTTGTATGTACATAGTCCGCCAACATTTTGCATGACGTCGGCGGGGAGTGATTTCCACTACACCAGCGCAGAGATCCGATCGACTGCTGTCCTAAGGTTTTGTTGACAACAAGCTCTGTCCCACCACGGGCACTTGCAGGGTCCTAAGACACAAATCATGATCACAAGTAGCTCGACACGGGCGCGCTTACGGCGCCCTTGGAGTTCTCCCGCGATGCGAAGAATCATCGTTGGGAAATAACTCGATGCTGCCAGGTTCCGCTCTACAAAGGGAGAGGGTGATACCAGGGTACGTCAGCATACATCACGACCGGAGAAAATAAACACTCAGCTGTTCCACCTGAGGGTGCACTGCCACGGGTGATTTGTGTCGGCGATTAACACATTCATCCGTTGCACGGTTGTACCGCAGCAGCATGCTGTCGGGTGTCCTTGCTCGCTTATGTGTATTTCATGGATCAGCACAGCACGGATAGTAGGGCAATGAATTTTGTGCAGGGTCCACGATCCCTCCCGCCGCCGTCGGCAAAATGCATGTCGCGTGTACAGCAGTCGTCAGGTACCCACCCCCACGCACAAATACCGAGAGACAAAAACGCAGCATATGGCGCCGCCGCCTTCCGAGTACAAATGGAGGCTCGTAACGGTAGCAAGGGACCGACAGGTTAGGGGGCGACTTCCTTGTAACTGGAACAACGCCAGAGCTGTGAGTACATGTTCGTCATAACTCCCAGTGTAACGTGACACATTTCTACAGTAGTGGAAGGTTGGACATCCTTGTATCCAGGACAAGTGCTGATGATAACCCCCCCCCCCCCCCTTCCACCGAAGTTCCTCAAACTCGACACAAGGGAAGGCACGGCTTGCGGCCGTTGCAACAGCACCGCAGTGCGATGGACGCGCCGATAGGATCGTTACAAGCCCAGAAGCGGGCAAACATGACCACCACATCGGTACAGCAGTAGTAGTGTAAGAGGTAAAGAGTACAGAATAGTCCACGCATCGTGCACAGCTGTCAGCTGCCACAAGAACGTCCTGGGTAACAACAGCTTGTTGGGAAGAACGTACATGCAATTGCGTTTGGATGCCGCGTGGTACTTCCACATTGCTATCAGGGCTTGCGCAGCACAATTTGCGGCAATGCATATCCATAGGCCAGCAGCAGCGTCAACGAAGGGAGTTTCACCGCCAGAGTCATCGATGCGCCAACCGTATGACGCACAGCAGATGGCAAGCGATGTACCCTATGTAGTGATGACTGGTGCGCCAACACTCCAGCAACACACAAAAAGCGTGCGTAAATAGGGTCCCCAGCACGACCCCACCTATCGTAGCAGCGGAAGCCTTCGCTGGAAGCAAGTACAGGCAAAGGTCATCATCATCGGCAGCAGCGACGACGTAAGCACGAATTCGACCTATCCAGGAAGTCAGCTGCTGCCGTCGCACCGAAACTACCAAGCCAGAGAATATCTCGGGCATGTGCTACAGCAGTAGTGTGTTGGCATACCTTGTCGCCGGTGATGACGCCGGTGCCGATTTGCTCGATCAGGGTAGGCATGGTTAACTGCTCAAATTACGGACGGGGGAGGGAAGCAGGGGAGAAGCGAATTGTACGGTGCTTGTTGACGTCGTCGAACGGATTACCCGGTGGACGGATGAACGGCGCTCCGTCCAGTCTATGGACCAGCAGCGATCGATCACGCTCTCGCTTTCACCAAAGAGAGCTGCTCTACTCCAACCAAACACAGCGTTAAGTCTCAAACCGGAATTCCTCCACACTCATACCTGTCGTTTGCGGTGTGTCGTGGGAAATGTACTGCTGTGAAGGGTCGTGTAAAAGTGCAAATGTGGGTCGGTCTCGCGGTCTCGCTGAGCAGAGCTGACTCCAGTGGCGGCACTGCAGACAGCATTTTCTGCATAAAAATTGGGTACCACTAGAGTAAGGTAAAATACAATTCTGGGAGGGGGGGGGGGGTTACCGCCACCCAACGTACACAGTAGCATCCATCTCGTGGCAGCATCTCCCCAGCACATTCATGGGCAAGACAGCGAAAGGAAGGCCAGCTGGAACTGGTTCTCAAGACTTGAAGATGCACTCGCTTGGTGTTGGCAACAAGAAGACGAAAGAGCAAATTAGGTGTGATATCGAGTGTATGGTATAGATGCACCGCCTCTTCCGAGAAGACAAACCCAGCAGACAATGCTCCGCACCACCACCTCGAAATTGATTTACGTATGCGTATGCATAGGGAACCGTGGGGTCTCTAGAAAGCTCTCGATCGCGCAAGGCGACTGTTCATTCCACACACGTAGTTATTTTGAGCGTACTTTGGTGCGCTTGTGCATGTACACGGCATATAAGATGTAAACTCCAGAAGATGGTCCACAGCAGGTGGAGTCCACAGCATTGCACTGCTGTACTTGAAGTGCTGTTGCCAACCCGATGTACAACGCATCTCGTCAAAGAGCGGAGAGAACCCATTAGCATTTTCATGATGCACAGCCATTGCATTAGTTGAACACGGCGGAGCGGAGTTAAGAGTTAAACGAGTCTCAAAGTGTTGCACTTGTTGCATAATGCAGGGGATGCCCAACGTTCTTTCGTCCACGTCGAAAAAGACGCGCGATTTATCTGGATGTCGAGGTATCCGACATGTAACATGCA
This sequence comes from Ectocarpus siliculosus, assembly GCA_000310025.1. Classification (NCBI taxonomy): domain Eukaryota; class Phaeophyceae; order Ectocarpales; family Ectocarpaceae; genus Ectocarpus; species Ectocarpus siliculosus. The sequence goes on along the minus strand of FN649729.1, from coordinate 5,003,690 downwards.
AATTTCAAATTTCATGTTGGTGAATTTTGTGGAGAATTCCCTGTCATCAGCCATGTTTGGTAGAGTCTTGTCTTGGTCTTGTCTCGGTACACCATGAACGTGCTCACGCGAGGTGACGCTACGAAAACTTGAACACAGACAGACCACGCCGAGGTGAGACGCGCTCCACGGAAGACTACACAGGGAGGGGACAACGGTGATCCATCCCCCCCACCCCACCCCACCTTTGTAAGGCTTGAACAGCAGTAGGAACACTACTGCTGTGTGTCACATGTTTCAACACGCAGTAGCACACATGGGCTCATTACCAGCTTCTGATCTACGTTTACAGGGGAGAACAACCAACCTGATGCTTTTTGAGTTCAGCATGCGAAGCGAACCGTGTGCATGCTTCATGGGTCTACTTTCTGCTGAGATACTTGCGCTAGTGGCGTTGGAGAACGCGGAAGAGGTATTGTAGCTAAACAGCGCATGATTTGCGCGACACATACATGTGCATGCTTCGGGACGGCAGGTTCGAGCAGGCCACAAAGGAGGCGGTCCAGACTCTGGCACGGCTTGGGATGCCGCCCGAGGAGCTCGCGGCGTCTATCCGGAGGTGTCTCAACAACATGGTGAGCACTGCGAAAACACAACGGTCAACCAACATTGAACCAGAGGTGTATTGCGCACAGTTTTATCCTTGAGTTGTTCTGTGCTTCGCCACTTTCGAAGAGGAACAGATCTGCTATCCGAGGGCTGCCTCCCGGTGTTTCTGGACTGTCGTGCTCCGATAGTCGGCTGCGCAGAAGAATTGAGCACGAGAGCCCTGAACTATGCGCTGAGTGTTTGCGGTATGAGCCTGGAATTTTTTGCTATCTATCTTGTTCAGATCCGGCTTCAAGTGCTTTGCGATGGACAACTAAGGATGCCGCCTCTGCTACTTCTCCGATACCATTTTGCAGCAATCAAGAGCAAAAGAATTTTGATGCCCAAGTGGCAGTCTGGGTAACGAATTGGCCTTCTACCCAGTGCTACGTTCTATCGAGGACGCGTGGCCAATGGTCTAACCGCCTAGGCATGCAAAACATACAAGGACGCCCCCCCCCCCGCTGCGCGCTCCTCTTATATTCCGCCGGTGCGCATGTGCATTGAACGTTGTATATATGGATGAAAAACAGCACGGTCAGGAGTGGCATTGCGTGGCAGGCAAGGTCAAGGCGTTCAGCGTCCACGTCCGATATGTGAGTGTGGCAAGCTGAGAGCACGGCACATGAGCAGAGCAACAAACAGCAGTGCGTACATATCATCCTCTTCGTATCATCAGGAGATTGATTTAAACATGCATACGGATGACGAACAACGCTGAAGGAAGAGCGTTCACGAAGAGTGAGTGTCGTTTGCGAGCCTCGTGCACACCAGCCCAGAGACACCACCAACCCAGGTTGGGCCCGTGTGTTGCAGGCTGAGCTCATGTCCTTCTTGAGGGGGAGCTAGAGCAAGACAGGGTCGGATGCGGATGTGAACCGTGGCAAGTCATAGCATTTAAGGGTCAAGAACCATGCGCACTCGCCCGAGGACTCAGCAACCAACAGGGTCGGAAGACATCGAAAGGGTTGCGTTTCGCAACCTTGGTGCACGTGGCGGGTTCAAGGGCGAGTGGTTTTGTGCGAAGTTTGGAATTTCGTCCTGTTGTCGCAGCGAAGCGGGTTACGTGGACGGGCAAGAGGGCGGCGGATAACATCTCCGTAGATGCCTACTCCACCAACAGCTCGAATTTCGCGGGGTGTCTCTCTTTCGTGCGGTGACAATCAGCCGGGTGTCTATGTGCTTGCGTCGCGGTGTTGCAGAATATCTGTATGGTTGGGTGTGATGCTGCAGATGGCGCATGGGGGCCCCGGGTAGCATACGATGCACGTCGTCTGATCGTGGTGCGCCCTTAAGGGTGCCTTCTCCTACCAACGCAGTAAGCGTTAAAACTAGACCTTGATGGAATGATGAGGAAGCCGGCAGGAAGACGGAGGGAATAAGCAAGAGCCTATGTCGCGCATGTTGTCTTTCGATAAGTGAATATTGTCTTTCATGCCACCTAGTGGAACACCCCCTTGCTGTGTTGAGTACTGTGCAAACAGTCCGTCACACAATGGACGGGGCCCTGAAACGTTTGAAATGGTTCTGTAAGAATGGTACGAAGAACCGTTCCAGGAACGATGTTGGAACGTTTCTGTAGTCTCTCAGCTCAGACGGTGGTCCCAACGGTCTCAGACTATTGCAAGTACAAGGACTGCCTCCCCTTTCCCATGCCATGCTTTACAGTGGCGCGGGAAGTCCTTCCTGTTTGAGGCAGAGGGCCTGCGAATCATTGTCTTCCAGTCTGCCCCGCCAGCACCGGATGACCCGCTATCAAGCCCGCAAGCCCATGAGCAAGACGCAGAAGCGAAGCAGGGACCGACAGCCAAAGGGCCGGAGCGAACAAGGTAACCAACCCATTCTTCGTTGCCTGCTCTACTTCAATACATCTCTTTCTGTGTTGTACAGCCTCTACCAGACGGGGGCATCGAGCCGATACCATACGTAGCACATTTCATCATTCCCCGGAGCCCCCTTTGCCTTACCTCTGCGGAATCTTGCTCCTACCTTCGCCGTGAGAATGATTCCGCGGTGCTCTTTCCCTCGTCAATAGTAGAAAGGCTGGTTGACCAAGGTCGGGTATTGTGTGCGAATGCTCATGTTGCCGGCAATACCTGACCACAGATGGGGAGGCATGTTGAGAGGGTCAAGGGATTGAGGCAGTCGTCGACCCCGAAAAGTTGTGCCGTCATTGCCGGATATTTTCTTCCGCCCCTGCCCGTGGCTCTGTCGTGTCCCTAATGTATTATCTTTTTGAGCGGGCTGCAGTGGTCGTTGAACGCCCTAGTGTCTTGCTCCTCGCTCCTCTAGTGCATGCCACGGACACGCACCCAAGATTTGTCTACTTTCGAGGATCAGTGCAGGCCGTTGTTGAGGTTTGCTAAACGAGTACGAATGCGTGAAGCCAACAGCCAAACATACAGATTGCCACGCCCTGGCGTTAGCCGTGTTGAACGAGCGTCCCCCTGGCATGTGCCTTTCTTCTCTCCAGCATCAAGGTACTGAGGTCGGAAATGGAGCAAGGGTATCAGAAGCGTGTTCTAGCCATGGCCTCGGCGTCGGCGAGGGAACACGGGAAGACTGGCGATTTGAACAGCATCGTGGCCGCCCTCAAGGTACGGCATGCCTGCCCCCCTTTGAGCCTCGTTGCTGGGCGGGACGGTATATGTTGTGCGCCAAATGGTAGGGGTGATGATACCCGGGGACAACAAACGCGATTGTACGTGTTGAAGAGCATTAGCGCAGGTGTTCGCCCGGGTGTGTTCTCTATTCCTCTACCTGGCTGTCTGCCTGTACATAGTTGTACACCTCTGTCTCTCTCAACTCTTGATTAGTGTCTGCCTGCCTGTGGGCTTTCGATCTCGCCGTCATTCTAAGTGTCTGTCTGTCGCTCTTTGTGCCCCTGTCTGTAGCCCCTGTCTCCCTGTCTTGCCAGTCCACCTAATCCATCTTGCTTAGTGCCCTCCCTCACGTTCTGCCCCTCCCTCGCTTCATGGCACACGATTGGGCTCACCCTTCCCATCTCGACAGTCATCACTCGACCACCGTACATAGGTGACGCAAGATATCACACCCCTTAGACTGATTTTCAAAGCTCGACTACTACACAACAGAAATGATGGTGGTGCCGAAAATGGTGGGGTTGGAACCGCCCCGTGGAGAGCTTGACGAAAGCGTCTCGTTTGATTTGAGCATCCTCTTCATCGTGGAGTAATCAAGCTTTGGAAATCGGTCCAGGGGGTGTGATATCTTCTGTCACCTAAGGTATATCAGTACACAGAATCAGAGAAATGTGGGCACGCCTGAAACACACGTACGGCAGTGAGGCAGTGAACGCACACACAACTAACTCTGCTTCCACCCACTTGTGTGATGCAGGCTTCCCTAACGGAGTTCACAGGGCCTGTATGGCATGTTATGGCCACCCGGGGGGCAGGTGATTGGGGCTTCTCTGTTGCGCACGAAGAAGGACAGCTGCTAGATTTCAAGGTCGGTGAAATGACACTTTTGGGGGTTGTCGTTGTACACTGGCATACTTTGACGCCAGATTGTCCCAAAAGAACTTTTTACAGGAGACGTAGTCTAGCACATTGGTTCGGGGGGCACGTTGATGTTCTTTCTGGTCTAGAACCGTTTCGAAAGTAACGCGTGCGTGTAGGAGAGGGAGACACCTATTCCATCGTCGCGTTGAACACCCCTAGTTCTGTATGCTACCGAGATTTGTCCGTGCGCATGGTGGGAGACAGAATAGGCGCCGAAATTTATGTTCGACGTATTGGACGCCCAGTTGGAGAGGTTAAGGTACAGCAATCCAGCTTCGCGGATGGAAGATGAAACAGCCGCAGGTGTAGCATGTCATTTTGTGATATTCGTTGCAGGGAATCGCATTCTCTCGAAGCTTGTCGGCCCTGGGGAGGTGGATCTGCAGAAGTAGCTGCGTACCGGTAGTGTACACGACTTTCTTCTTCCCGTGTAATGTGTTAGTCGAATCTATTGTTTTATTAATTTGGGAGAGAAACAACATTTGACAAGGACCGCTTACACCAAAGCCGCGGACCCAAGCGGGGGCACCGCAGGTGTTTTTGTGCCCTTGCGTCAGCAGCGAGGACGCAAATTATTTCGTTACATTTGTTCTGTATTGCATCCTCTTTTTCTCTGGTTGCGCCACTTTTTTTACTCTGTTCTCGTCGCCTGTCTCCCTCGTGTGTGTTTTGTGTTGTCGTGCTCTCTCTCTCTCTCTCTCTCGCTCTCTCTCTCTCTCTCTCTCTCTCTCTCTCTCTCTTTCTTTTTCTGTCTCTCTGTCGTTTGTGTGGGCGCCTTTGTCGCTCTTGCTCCTCGCCGCGCTCGCAGCTGAACGGGGACCGAATTCTCTGCTGGAAGCACGCGCAGGCTGCTCCGGGGCTGACTGACATGCTCACCATGAAGCGGTGAGACAGAGAGAGAGAGAGAGAGTGGTCCATGCGGCGAGACAGCGCACGCATCCCAAAGAAAGAAGAGGGGCTGCGTCGTATGTTGACACTTCTTTCAAAGTTTTGTCAAGAAGATGAGTGAACTAAGAGGCACGGTTGGTTCAACCCATCCAAAATTATCCTCTTCGAGTGGCCTGCCGAAGTACGTGTCTTTGTTCCCTCGTGAAGTGCTGAAACAGTTTGACCTCATCTACTGATGTTCAGACCTGTGTTTCGAAATTGTCGCATCATGGGAGACACATGAGATGGGGGTGTCTCCGAGCACGCGCAAGAATCGCCGCTGGAGTTGAAGAAGAAACAAGGGCCATTTCGCTCTGCGTAGACAACATATTACATAGCGAAATTCTTTCGTTTTTCAGAGTTTTCCAGGCGGTCAGTCGAGAGGATTATTCCGCCGCACGACATGTACGTCACGTCGAGAATCCTGGTTGCTGTTCGTTGCACTTGGAACAGTCTTGACGTTAACGGGCGCCAGTCGGTCACGGCAGACGATTGCCTCTTGGTTGCTCACTCCCCCAAACAGCACGGTGCCAAGCGTGGGTCTGAACCACCGTTTGTGCATGGGCTCGCTCTTGGTGGTTACGCATCCAGGATATCTACCTTCCTGTTCGTGGCAACGATGCTGCTCCTGTGCGTCTACGTGAAGCTGCAAGGGTCGTGCGACCGGTGTTGCAGGTGTGCTCTCCCGGGATACCGTTGGTTTATTGCGTCGTCTTTGTTGTTGAGTGGTGGGTCGGAAGCGCCTGTCGTGAAAACAACGGCTGCGCGGGAAGGTAACGTTGTCGTTTCGTGTGCTTGTCCCCCCTACTCGTCTGTTTGTCGCCCCTGAACACAGCAGTTCTTTTTTGTTCTCGTGTGTAGATCTACGGTGTGATGGTGGTAAGGCCACATGTCGATGCTACCCTCGAACCAGCGGCACCCTAATTCATGATTTGGTACTATTCGTTACGCCCTTTCCCCTCACCCCCCGCCGCCCCTTGCGAGCCTACCGGAGTCGTTGCGAGCCAAAACTCTGCGCCCAACACTGCTGCCTCTCAGTCTCACAAAAAAGAAAAAAATCTGGACCATCTTCGCGTTTGCTGCCATTCATGCCTGCGGACGTTAGACTGTTTTGTCTCGTCACGACGATGTTGGCGGTCACGTTAGAGCTTTCGAGGGCCCGTCACCCTGCACCCCTATTATGTGCACCCGCCGGCATGAACAGCAGAACGACACCATGGCATCTCACGAAATCCTGCGTTGTCGTTGCGTGTTGACTGTAGGGAGAAACAGCTGATCTTTTGGTTTGTGCTTGAAGTTGTAGAAGCCGAAATCAAACTATTTGACTAGTCAGCGCTGACTATTTAGTTCTAACGGATTGATTTTCACCAATAGGCCGATGTGCCCGCGTTCAGATCCTGTTCTTTTTTCTGCTAACCGAAACGCCTTCTTCCTTCCCCACGCTTGAACACCGGACCGGGATCCTTCCCTGAACCCTGCCCCCCGTGCCCCTCTTTCTTTCCAGTTCTTACCCAGGAGCGCGCGAGAAGGCCGGGTGCGCAATCGCGCCAACCACTTCCGGTGGGGGGGCAGGAGCCGGCGACATAGTGGTGGAAGGGTGCGACGTTGATGTGACTGAGGTTGCAGATCTCTGCCTGCGCAACGCCAAGGTAAGAACGAGTCGTGCCGACAGCGCAAGATGGGGCGGTAGTTTTGAGAGAAGCAGGACAAGGTGCATGTGGCAGCCAAGCCTCGATTTACCGCTGTTGTGAGGGACTATTCGTGGCTTCTCTGTTTTTATTGGTACACTGCGCAAGTCCAACCAAACTACAAAAGTCGGTATTTGTGCCTGTAATAATATTTTCGGGTGCTCGTGAGGAATTTCGTCTTGACCACCGTCCTTGTGCTTCTCGTTCGTGCTTTCGGCGGTGTCGTCGTCGCTCTTGTTGCTTCCACCTTCCAGATCGCGTTGTTCGTGACGTGCGGAACTATGGCCGGTGCCACGGCTTTCAAGTGGGCTGACCGAAGCAAGGCCAAGCGCCAATTCAAGCACCAGGGTGCTTGACTCACGTCCAAAACACGCACGTTCTTTGTAGCGGAGCGAGCGCATATAGAGATTCTTGCAATGGCAAGGTGCGCAGGTTGATGTCCCCGCCCCCAAGTTGTTCTTCCGTAACTGACGCGGTACGCCATTAGAGGTTGTTCTGCCGTGTGGTTGTTGCCATCTCCTTGGCGGTGGTTGGTGTTAGATCGGTGTTTTCTGTCATAATTTTGAGTGTCAAGTCAAGAAGCATCTACAGCAGTGGGGCTGTGGGCACTTGTGTCCGTGCTAAAGAGTTGTAAAGAGTTGTTCTGTCCCCTCTCGCGCCACTGCACGACTCGCTCGGTTGGCACGGCCTCTCTCGGGGTGCTGCAGAAAGATCTCTGCGCTAGTTGCAATTCTCAAAGCGGGTGGGAAAGATCTGCATGTCGCCGCGTCGCCCGAACCCTCTCCCCGAAATCTGCTGGGAAACATGCTGCGGGGGGCGGGGGGCGGGGGGCGGGGGGGGGGGCGGAGGCGTATCCTCGCTGCGCTCGTCGTTTTTTTACCGTTGACCAAGAATCCCTTTGAAGACGAGGCATCGTTCTGTTTCCGAAAAATGACGGCACAGCAGTGTTGGGCGCTCTTGGCGCTCTTGCCATGCTTCAGCGGAGTTCTACCCTCGCATGTGTTTCTGGCGAGCCGTTTTTTTGGTTCCCCGTTTGGTATCTAGCTTCTGCTGCGATTTTGGTCACACATTTTTCTCGCAGCGTTAGATTTTTAGCATCAATGCGAACAACCAAGCAAGCCTGAAAGTGACGCCCCTTGCATGTGGGAGAGGGTGGCACCTCGAGAATTAGGGTTCCTGCACTTGGCCCCGCAAGGGTAGCCTCGTAGCCTCTTATCGCTGACATCCCCTCCACGAATTGCCGCATGACGAGAGCGCAACGCAAACTCCAAAGACTGCAAGCTACAACAAAGTACAGTCATGTGCACAGCCCATCAGCGCAGATAGATACTTTTTTTGTCGTCGTGAAACTCAGCTATAACATTTAGTCTAACGTAGCCGCCACTATCCATTATCAACGACGTTATTCGTCCGCACCCAAGGTCTGCAACTTGTGCAACAAGAACAAGGCATAAACGGGCGGCCGTCGCGTTTCTCGATCTCGTGCTTTCTACTGAATGAAGTAGACCATAGAATCAATCACTTAGAAATCAATCATCTTCGCCGAGAAGCTATGCGGTAAGATTTGGGCGACACATTCGTGACCACGTTTGTTGTTGTGCTGTTGATGTCATCGCTGTTGTCTTCACATTTATTTCCGGCCTCCGCTGCTCAGTACCTTCAAACATTCGTTTTGGTCCAACGGACTCGGATGCCTTGCGTGATCATGGGACTGCCTACGCAAAAGAAGGTAAATGTTGAAAACGAAACCGTCGACTGGTACACTTGGTACACCGCGGTGTCTCCACCTTCCTTCACAGCACACACACACCACGCTGTATCGGGCTACACCGGAACACAGCTAGTTACAACAATTCCCCGCGAATCCCCGGAACAGATCAAGCAGTTCAATTCCCCCACACACGACTGAGTAACATAGTGAAAAGCCAGTCAGTAACGCATACGACCGTTTCTTCTGAACCGTAACAACCGGTGTACGGTGTAGGTTCCCGATACCATTCACTGTCCCCCTCCTTCCCATTGGGGGGTGCCCCGGCAGGGTGTGTCGGTCGGTCGGTCGAGAGCAACAAGCAAACGCACATTGCATTGATTGCCGCCACCCGCCACCTCTCGCGAGGCGCATACACTATTTTCAAGAACAAACCAAGGCACAGCGCAGGAATCCCACCTGCTAGACAGGTAAGCTCTCCGCTCCGAGGTGAGGTAGCGTCAAATCTTTTGGCGCTGTGTAGGTGATATCATCAAGTATGATCGAGAGGCACATTTATTTCGTTTGCAGCGGGGTGTTACAAGGGAGTCTCCTTTCTCTTGTACGCGCTCTCTCGACCGATCGTATCGCCCCTGGGACACAAGCGTGCGGTGAAATTTAGCAGCTAGCCTCTGCGTTCCTTCTAGGGTCAACTCTTCTCCTATTGGAGGACAGCAAAGTAGTAGATCATTGGCAAGCCGTGTGGGCAACACGCACATGAACTACGACGGCGTGTCAGGCTCAACGTTGATCGAGATCCCACTGAAAAATGCACCCAAACTCTTGATGTCTGTGGACTCTTCGACCCCCATGTCGCCCTCCACAGAGTTTGTCTTGGAGTTGTTGCCTTGAAGCTCCTGTTGTAGGGCGTTGCTTGTCAAGGGCGACACGTGTTCGGTGGGAGATACACTGATAATCGGGTTCTTTCATCATGTGTGTGTGTGTGTGCGATATATTTGTGCTGTTTGTGCAGCAGGAGCGTGGTGACGAGGTTTGATAATATTACTCCGCTCCTCGGAGCACCACACATACAAGCTACAGCAGTGTGCACCTGCATAGATGGATGCACAGGAACCGCCACAGCCCTACTTACTGCTGTGGCACAGCACCGGGGCGTGTTCCACACGCCACATATAGGTATGTATTGTACATTACTCAAACAAAATGTGCGCGTAGACTGCTATGATACTGCTGTACTTCACAAGACGGTCGAGATCGACTGCTGCCGGCCAGTTCCTCAGTCTTCACCATCATCACAAGGAAAATATGCCTGCGGCCCGCCATTTTCCGCATCGGCTGGCCGCCCCCAGACTCTGTTCGTTTAACCACCCGGACACAGGTTTTAACCTGTTCAGTTGGTTCGGTCCTTTCGATACGAAGTAGTAAAGGATCTTATGTGTGGAAGATGAGGTATTTTTCCCTTCGTCCCATCCCCGCTCCTGTGTTACCCTGCCGGCTGGGTGACACGTGCCTACGTTAAACCATGTACCAACCACCGAACATGGTTTAAAGGTGAAGCAGCTACGTATGTCCGCTTGTAACCGTCATGAATTCATTGCTGTAGCAGTAGATAACTTCCCCGGACTTCATTTCCTGTGCATCATATACTGCTGAAGAGAGATGAACATTCACCACTGCAGTCTTTGTACCAAGAAAAGAGAAAGAACGACCACCACGCAAACATGTCCCTCCACCCACCTAGCACGTTCTACCTACGAGGTAGGGTAGTTAAGTGCTTACAGCAGCAGACAGACAGCAATCACCTCTGTGTTATGTGTTACCAGGTATGTGTTACGTGTACTCGCAACGCGCTTTTCACTTTCAATTTCTTCGGCGGGGACACTTTTCTAAATACACGCCGAAAGAGAGAGGCGGAGAGATTGCACCCCCCCTAGACCGATAGCTGTCAAAGCTCGATTGCTCCACAACCAAGTGGGCGCGGAAAGAGCCCGATACGTGCACGGAAACACTGCCACGTGTTGTTTCCAAGACCACCATTTTCGGTGTTGGAATAAGCCTGGTTGCGCAGCAAGCGAGCTTTGAAACTCGGTCTAGGGCAGGTGCCATCTCCCCGCGCTTTTCACGGATTATCTTCGGTCGTGCCTGTTTTTGAAATTCCGCGGTATAGGTTTGTTCACCGAAGCAGGTAACTGCGTGCCACAAAACCTGCTCCCAAATGGCATAAATTTCGGAGCGGCTCCCGGAACAACGGGGGGGTGTTATGGTGGTTGGGCAGCCGTGTGATGGTATGCTATTTCCCGTGGCCACTGGTAATTCGGCGGTTTCAGACGGCATGGCGTAGTGATGGAGATGCAGGAGTTGTACCGCATATATATTTTGTCCTTGTGGACTGTGCGGAGTTTATTCTGCATGGCGGAAGAGAAAGCCAAGGTGAACGCAGCAACAATCTCCATCTGTGGTAATACTTGTTCCACACAGCCCCGGCAGAGGAGATGGTACCATACTAAGAGAAAGCACGGATATCGATCTCAGTGCATTACACTACCGTCGTAGGGTGAGCCAAGCTGCTTCATTCTCGCGACTCTTGTCGCTTTCTGGGCCCACGCCACGCATGTCGGCTCTCGGAGGTAACAGCGACACGATTCTGCTGCAGACGGTGCCATTGTATCGATATCGTCCTTTCTCTTCTCTCTCTTCCCCGGAGCTGTGTAGAATTTGTTCGACGAACAGATGCCGGTTTATTGTTGCTTCGAACCAAGTTCGCTAGAGCACGCTATTTAGAGCTCGCTAGAGCTAGTGCTGGTGAGCTACCGGGTTGCTGCTGATGTCGACAGGTGGCACGGTGGTCACGACGCCGGTGCCCCGCCAAAAACCTGCACTTCCGTCCTTGCTACTTGTACTGCTGCCTCCGCCTGGCGCTGAAGACGTACGCTAGCGGGTGGCCGGTTGCTCCAGCTGACTTTTGCCGCAGCGGTGCGCGCTCTGCCGTTCAAGGCACTCTTTCTTTCGAGGTCCCTGGCCGCTGTATTGCGCGGTAGTGGCGGCAGGATCTCTTCCCGCTCCAAGTGGCGGGCGTTTCCTTTCGCCTCGTGGCCCACGTTGGCCTCGAGAACTTCACGTTGAGATGATGCGGGCACCGAATCGCGAAGGCGTCATCCCTCAGGACATGTGGGAAAAGACCCCGGCCGACAGGCCTCTTCTCCCACGTGTATTGGATGACGCGGGCCTCCGAAATTCGGTGCCATCGATAGCACACGCGCAGTTTTTGCGGCCAACGTGGCCCTTGCGGCGGAACGATTCTCCCGCCGCTTGGAGCGGGAACGGATCCAGCCGCCACTACCATACAGCAGTTCAGCGGCGAGGGATGTCGAAGAAATTGCGCATTGCTCGGCAGAGAGCGCACAGTTGCGACAAGAGTCAGCTGGAGCAAGCGCCCACTTGCGTCTCAGCGTCAGGTGGGCAGCAGCAGCAGCGAGGACGAGGATGCAGCTTTTGACGGAACATCGGCGTCGTGACCGCTGTGCCACCTGCTTTCATGGGCAGCAGCCCCGTACTTCACCAGCACCGGCGCTACTGCTGTAGCGAGCTTAGTTTGATGAAGACACCCACATCGCTCGCCGGTCCCTCGGGACACGGTTGGCAGCAGCACCTCGGCAGCAGCGGTCAGATCTCACTACGCGGGGGGGTCAGTTGAAGCCCATGTTGATGCTACTGTCGATGTGCCCCAATGCCTTATGAGATGTTTTTGTGTTTGGTGATGAACCAGCACGCAAGGGGAAGGGGATCACAAGCGCAAACTCCTAAGGCGTACGTCGACAGCTGCCAAGGGCACCACGATGACATGACCGAGGTGATACCGTGGGGAGTTCCCTTTTATTTTTTCGTGACGGGGGACGTTTATTCGGAGTTCACCGCTGGTAAGTAGTGGAGAACGCCCGTGGTTCGCGAGAATAAAACAAAGCTTCCTATACAGACATTTTTGTGCTTAGCACCAGCTGGTATCACCGATGTAAATCATCAGTGTATAGGCTTAAAACAGACTCGAAAGAGTCCCAGTCCCCGGCCGGTTTCCCTCCACTCACTGTAACTATAGACTCCAACACATCCCCTTCGACTGCTGTGGTTATATCTCGAACGGGTAGTCTCTCTCTGTTTGTATTTATTATATTCCTATTAAAGCAACGGCGGCTGAAGTCTTCTCGCGTCAATATTAAGGGAGGCGTGCACTTTTTTCTGTGTTCCCTCGGATGGGAGCGCTTTTCGGTCAGAGAGTTGGTTAAGGTCGTAGGATACCTAGTTGGAAATGCCAGCGACGGAGAACAAGTGGGACGACGAAAGCAAACGAATAGTGTTGTGTCTCGTGTAGGAGTGATGACAATTCACACACATCGCCTATTACACAGGCACGATGCTTCCCATCGCGCAGCGGTTACCTTCCAGCTTACTCTACCAGTGTACGCAAACAAACATGAAAATGTTGCACGGCGTTGTCGCATTCTACCTGATTAAGCAAGACTGCCTGTATTCTAGGCAACAAAAGGTGAAGCTGCCGTAGGCACTCTGCATACGAGAGACAGGGAGAGAAACAGTCGTTTGTCGTTGTCACCCATCGTTGCTGTTATCGTCGCCATCTTGACAACTCTACTTCCTGTAAATTTATCTGCCCTCCTAGGCAAAGAAGCAGCACTTCTTCGCGCGGGAGGGAGGTCTACCTAGTGCCGTGCTTCCTCGTTATTTTCTGTATTTGCTCTGGAGACCTGAACCTGTCATCTAGTCTACTCCATGGCAACCCCATGCTGGGCAGCCTGCAGAGTAGAACGCATTCTTGTCTTTTTTTTTGTTGGCGTGCTGTTGAAAAATGTCCCATTTTCGTTGGTCAACCGGTACGAGGGGTCAATGTCTAGTGAACATCGATGTTAAGTGAGAGAAAACAGACGCGTTATGCGACGGCCATATGAAAACACCTAATCCCAGTCTTTACCCTCTTGCGCGCCGCCGCTCGTGTCCGTGTTCTTGGTGTTGATCGATCCCACTGCAGGTATTTTTTTTTTGGTTCAAGGCTCCGTCGTTCAGGAAGAGGTCCACATTTTTTTTTTTTTCCCGGGTTCGTCGTTTTTTTCCGCCAGCAGCCAATCAATCGGTTCAGTAACCGATCCAGACTGATTTGTGACCGGCCTGCTCTGCGGCCCACCATGGCTGCCGCTGACGCGAGTGCTAACATCCTGAGTACGAGCGCGGACATCGTCCGCTACCTGTCGGAGTTTGTGGGTGGCGACTCGTACTTCTTCTTCGCTCCTGTTTGTAAGGGTGAGGGAACGATTACGATTGGTCTATTAGTATTATTTAGCAGCTTGTCTTTTGCTGGTGGAGTCTTGTCTCCGAATGTGCTCCTTTTTTTTTGTCGTACCTGTTGCATGCATGGGTTTCCAGATGCGTCAGTTGGGCGAGTGATCGCGCACCTGCCATTAGGCCAGGTTTCAGTGCTTGATTTCTTGGCGACCAATCGGACATGCCGGTGCAGAAAGGGGCTGCGTTGGAAATATCTCATGGACAACGCTCGTTGCTCGCTTCGGTCGCTCTTTCTTACCCTCGTTGATTGTAGAGCAATCGAGCCCCGAAAGCCAATCGGGCTCCAAAAGCCAATCTAAGCGGTGCGGTCGCTCTTACTCGCAATGTAGATGCAGCATACGACATGTGGCCATTTGATGGACCTAAAGCGTCAGGTCGTGCCGAGGTGTACGAAGGAACGGGGATTCAAGGACCTTTCTTCAGCCGACGGCGTTGTGTTGTTGCTCCCTGTTTACTAATCCTTTCGGGTATGATCGTCTTGTGGTGGGTTTTGGGCTTGCTACGCATGATGGGAGCTAGCTCTGTTCTTGTTGTTGTGCTTAGAAAACAACGGTTGAGATCATGCTTCGTTTACCAAAGTGACGGTAGGCCTTCTCCTGAATTAGCCTTCTACTGCTGCACTAACGTCACCAGTTTGATTTTATCAGAGACTGCGGTTGGCCTGGCCTAACGGCTACTCCCTATTATGCCGCTTTCTTGTTTTTCTCCTGCGGTTTGCAGCACTAAAGAGTACCATCGAGTACCACCCGCATAAGCCACTAACCTTGTCGGTTCTCACCACGCCCAAAATGCACACCGACCAAAGTCCTGGATATTTCTCAAACACGACTTCGCACCGCTTGCAGCTACCTGTGGACCCAGAAACAATCGAACCGTCCTTTTCGGCGATTTTCGACCTCTAGCCGGTACATAACAGCACACACGTGCTCCCTAATCTCGACAATTGTTGTTTTTCGTCGTTGCATTTTTGTTGGACATCGCTCTTTTTGCACCTTTCGGTACAATTTCTGGGCGCAACAGCAGTAGAGACCGGAACGCTTTACTGTAGAGATAATAACAACAACAACAACAACGGCAACAGCCGCGGTCACAGGAGGAAAGCCACTCAGATATTTTGCACCGCTTATCATTCTGTCGCACCCACGTTTCCCCCCCTTCTCCCCAGGTTGGGAGGCCGCTTGGGGAAAAGGCCGCCCAGCGTCGACCCGTCCCGTCACCTTCGACACGACGGTCACTCAGCTCGCGTCCAGCTTCGACAATGGGCTTCGGCGCCACGCCGGCCTCTTGGAGGAAGCAGCTCGCCTCGGGAGGCCGGACCTCTTGCAGTGCTGCTTGGATTGCGGGTGTGTGTTGTCGCTTGTTGGTGTCCTCCATGCACCTGCTTAGGTTGGGTTGTTGCGTTTTGTTTTCAAGCGCGCAGGTGTTCCTATGACAGAGTTATTTTGTTTGTCCAGGGGGACAAGCCGTGTTCCCCGGCAGGATGCGTCCGTATTGTGTCTTGATTTTTTTTTCTCATGTCGGAAAGATGGTAGTATTAATAGTACCGCTCTTTTGGCGACATTTTTCTGTTACAGGTGCGTCTGAGACTCGTGCAATCGGATCCGTACAGCAATCCCGCCCTTGTCTGATCTCTCGTAACAAACAACAATTAGTTTCGGAACATTGTTTCGATTGCACGGCTGCCGCCGCCTCTTTCTCTGATATCTCGTCAACAAACAACAAGCTAAATGTTCGGAACGTCGTTCTCGGTGGCCCCACAGCTGCGTCTGGTCCCGCACGGTGCATGCAAAGGCCGCCGAGGCTGGGCAGCAGTGCGTCTTGGAGTGGGCCCGTGGCCGAGGGTTTTCGTGGGACCGCAACATGTGCTCGGGCGCAGGTGCGTTGGTGAACGATGTTGCGTCCCAAAAAAACTGCTACATATTATCATCCTTGGAACAAAGCGGTGCCTTCATGAGCGAGAAAGGTATTTGTTTGTCTTCGGCGTGTCGAGGAGGCTTGATCTATCTATCTGCCTGCTCTTGTGTTTCGGTGGCTTCGTTTCTGGTTAGACAGACACGCCGACGAAGGGTTTCCATCCAGGTGTAAGCCGTTGTGAATAGGGCCTGTGACCATGAATGACGTTTACAACGGAGAGCGGGAACATGAGTGCCATAGGTTGCATGGGATAATTTACCACACACCCTGCCCCGAAATTCAAAGCTCGATTACTCCGCGACGAAGGAGATGCCAATGTCAAACGATGATAGGGTTTCGAAAAGCCTCGGGCGAGACGATTCCAAAGCCGCCACTTTTCGGCATAGTGAGTATGCTTGTGTTTGCTGCAGAGTACTCCAGCTTTGAAAATCGGTCCGGGGTGTGTGTGGTAGCTTGTGCAACCCACGGCTGTGATGCAGGCTGCCGACGACGAACCGAGAAGCGACGTAGAATAACGCTTACGAGCACATGGTTGATGGCAACGGCAGACCTGTGGGAAGCGCTGTACTCCCGAAAGTTTCCCAGTACTCAAGTTGGAAAGTTTCCCAGTACTCAAGTTGTGGGCGTTGCCGCTCTTGCGGGAGTCAGTTGCTGCTTTCGGCCGTATGCCTTGTAGGCAGGGTTCGAGAGACGTGTACGAAAAGAGACGTCTAGGGTGAGAGACACACTACGGCGAGATGGAGGGTTGGGATTTGGAACCTCGAACGTGTGTGGGTCAAGAGGGATGTAGGAAAGAGACATCTACGACACATGTACGATGAAACATGCACGATGACAGTTCTAATATGGCATGTCTACGACGAAACATGTACGATGACGTATCTACGATTAAACATGTACGATGACAGGTCTACGATGGAAAGATCTACGATGACATGTCTACGATGCAACACGTACAATGACAGGTCTATGATGGAAAGATCTACGATGACATGACTACGATGCAACACGTACAATGACAGGTCTACGATGGAAACATCTACGATGACATGTCTACGATCCACAGTGAAACAGCTACGATGATAATGCAAGTATGGTAGGTATGATACGATGGGACAACTACGAAGGAGACCTACTCAATGCTGCTTTTGCTGTTGCTCTTTTGATTCTTTCCTGCCCACAACTGCAGCGAGGGGGGGTCACCTGGCTCTCCTCAAGTGGCTTCGCCTCGAGAACAAGTGCCCCTGGGACCACAGCGTTTGCTCCTCTGCCGCCTTGGGAGGCCACCTTGAGGTGACGCCGCTTGACTTTAGTACTGCTGTGGGTGCCGTTTTTTTCTTGACAGGGCAACAATGATGCTGGCGTGGACAACAGTGTCGGGCTTGGCGTGGTGGTTGACGGCCGAGTTGATACATGTACCCGTTGGATGTCAAAAAATGCTGCCGTTGGCCAGTGAAAGTGAAGTACTCATTTCTGGTGCTTGCACCGATATAGACCTTAAGGTCTATAGAAATGAGTATCACTGTCAGGTTCTCTAGAAATGGGTACATACCAAACAGCGGTCAGCTATTGTGTTCCGTGTTGCAAGGAAATATCGGCGACTCTGCTGGACGACAAAATCATTAGTATCTTGCATGCCACCCGCACATGCCACGTGTCTTGTAAGACTTGGCAGCCGCTTGGGGGCGGGGGACGGCTAGAGTACGCAGGCACCCTGCTGTCAACTTTGTGCTCCTTTCGGTGCTCTCGAAAAGAGTGTGGATTTGCTGGCTTTCGTTTTTGTTGACTTGGAGGTGACCGTCCACTCATTCCCGCAGGAAGCTTCTCGACGAAAAATTGGCGTCCACGTTACCTAACTTTTGCGGTCTCTTGAATCTCCGGATAACGAGTTATAGGTGTGGGTCCTCCTTCTGCTCTCAAATCACCGCCTGCTGAACCGTGCGTATTCCTACAGTACGCATGTTTTTTGTTTTGTTTCAAGTGTGGTTCCCGTTGTGCAGTCTGCTTTGCTACAAACAAGCCCTCAAACGCCGCCTGCTGAGCCGTTGGTATTCATTCCATCATACCCGTCTTTTTTTTTCTTCTTTTGACAGGTTCTTCAATGGGCCACAGAAAACGGGGCCCCGTGGAATGGCTGGGCCTGTCGAGGGGCTGCCCTGGGTGGCCACCTCGACGTGCTTAAATGGCTGCGACGGAATGGCTGCAGCTGGGATGCAGACACTTGCGCCGGCGCCGCACAGGTATACCTTCGGAGTATTCCACCCGCCCCGGACCGATTTTGATTTTCCAAAGCTCGACTTCTGCACGACGAAGAGGATGCAAGAATCAACTGATAATTTTCAGTAGTATCCAACGCCACTGCTTTTTCGGCACAGCCACTGGCCGTGTCTGCTGTGGAGTACTCTAGCTTGAAAATCGCTCCAGGGAGTGTGGTTACATGCAACATGTAGCATGTAGCGTATGGCTCAGAAATCGTCCCTGACTGTGAGGACCCTCGTGGTTTTTGTTGAAGAAAAATGCCCGTAGAGCGGGGACGTGCCCTCAAAGAGTTTTTCATTCTGAGGGGCACCATGCTTGTGAAAAGCATGGGTTTCTTGAAGGTGGCGACGACTACTGTCGTGTACCCAAAGTTTTTTGGGGGGAAAACGACACAACAGGGTATATATACCCTGGTCGAAAAGCGACACACCTGGGTACACAGTCATTAACAGCAGTAAATGCAGTCATATCATTGGTCAACGCCCAATTTCACCCCGGTGCGTCCGAAAAGGCGCAGGGTATACCCTGCCGTGACTTCTTTTCTCAACAACTGCTGTACCCTGTTCTCGGAAATGTACCCTGACCTGACGGGAAAAGAGACCCTTTCATCAATCATTTCCCTCGCAGGAATCTTCCCAACTCCTTTTCCCCTCCAACCATGGGATACCAACCGGCGAATCTTCCCGCCCAGCAACAACCATGGCAACGGGGCAGGAATCAGTTTCCGCCCCTGCGAACAACACCAGCCATCAACTCTTCCGCTCTGCTCTGAATCAACAATGGCCGGGCAACACCCCAGCACAATTGTTCCGTTTGGAAACATGCACACACGCGTACAATACCCCGTGGACTACTGCTTGCTGCAGTCTATATGCGAGACGCACGGGTCACGCTATGAAAGCGAAACCGGTCCAGCATGGTTGACATGCATATGCATGTGCCAATGTGTGGCGCTGTGCTGGCGGCGAGCTCGCGCCCGCAGAGAGGGTGAAGGGGAGAGGCAGGACCAGCACACACAGACACGCCCTTGACATCAATCACGCACACGAGTCTTATCCTTACTCTAGCAGCAGGATACTGCTGTGTCGTCCAACTCAATCACCCTCCCTGTCGGTAGAGAGAGAGTGCTCGCGTTGTATTTCATCGGCTCTTCCCGCTGAAGCCTGACGTCTTCTTACTATATTGATTGATTGGTTGGCTTGGTTGACTGGTAAGCGTGACCGCTGCTGCTACAGCAGTAGTTCAAGCAAGAAGCACATCGCAATTGAGACACAACAGACAACACACGCACGCACACACGGCACATCGCAATTGAGACGCAACAGACAATTGGTGCTCGGTCTCGCTTTCATAGCGTGACCCGTGCGTCTCGCATATAGACTGCAGCAAGCAGTAGTCCACGGGGTATTGTACGCGTGTGTGCATGTTTCCAAACGGAACAATTGTGCTGGGGTGTTGCCCGGCCATTGTTGATTCAGAGCAGAGCGGAAGAGTTGATGGCTGGTGTTGTTCGCAGGGGCGGAAACTGATTCCTGCCCCATGGTTGTTGCTGGGCGGGAAGATTCGCCGGTTGGTATCCCATGGTTGGAGGGGAAAAGGAGTTGGGAAGATTCCTGCGAGGGAAATGATTGATGAAAGGGTCTCTTTTCCCGTCAGGTCAGGGTACATTTCCGAGAACAGGGTACAACAGTTGTTGAGAAAAGAAGTCACGGCAGGGTATACCCTGCGCCTTTTCGGACGCACCGGGGTGAAATTGGGCGTTGACCAATGATATGACTGCATTTACTGCTGTTAATGACGGTGTACCCAGGTGTGTCGCTTTTCGACCAGGGTATATATACCCTGTTGTGTCGTTTTCCCTTTTTTATTATACCTGTATAAAACACAACAAATCCACCTCTATCCGTAGATGAATGAGGGTCTGGGATGTTCCGTTTGTTGAGAAGATGGTAGTGGTTGGCAGCAGGGCGGAGCGCCCTCGGACAGACACGAGTATCATTTTCTTGTTTTTTTTCACTTGGGGTTGGGTTCTTCAGCCCGCCCTGCAAACGGATGTTCCATCTCTTCTCAGTGGCAATTGATGGAAGGCAACGTACGCTCCTGTCTTCTATGATGCCACGCCTCGCTGCGGTTGTTGTTGTTGGTTGGTTGTTCTTGTCTTTGTACAGTAAAATGTCCCGATCTCTGCCGAGTGGCACTTCTAACTGACGCGGGCAGACGGCTTCAGCACCGTAACTACCCATGTAGCATGAAAATCAATGAGAGCGTAAGATGTCTAGAAAACATCGAAACAAACGCGATACAGCAGGAGCAGGAAAAGACAGAAAAACCAAGCGCAGACGCCGGTACCTTCGGCGTATTGTTGGCACGCCTATACTGTATTGATGTTGATGTCGGGTGTCGCTCGTTGGCAGAGCCATGGAAGCGATACGCTATACCTCGCGGCAGTCATTGCCCTTGAGAGGACAACTTGGTGCTTAGTTTTCACATCTATCTTCCTGTCTCAGCACGGTCGAAAGTGAACCAGAGTCGTGCCGCTCGGGCCGCTTCCGAAAAGGGCACCCGCTACTTGTAGCTCCATGTCTTCCGAGAGGCCACGTTTGAACTCCCCGGCAAGACTCGCGGAAGCCTGCTTGCCCCGGGCAGGGTGCGTGGCAGCGCCTGTTGCTTCCCGACGGACAAGTGGGCATACAGAGAGTTCTGCTTCCAGTTGCATTCGTCGCTGCCAACCATAACGACGATCTCTCCTTTGTTGCTGTGCCATCTTGACGAAAAAAGGGAGGCCACCTGACCATCTTGCGGTACGCACGTTCCCATGGATGCCCGTGGGACCCAAGGACCTGCTCGTCCGCGGCGCTGGGAGGGCACCTGGACGTCCTGGGATGGGCGCGTTCCAACGGCTGCCCCTGGAATGAATCCACCACCTGCAGGTACGACACGCGTACAATACACGCGAGGGTTTGGAGGCGGATGGCTTTCCGCGCAACAACCGCCGCAGGAGAAGCGAGAGCTAGCTGCCCAAGAACAGTGGATGGGAAAATGTAGCGAAGAGAGTGGTGAATGCAAGGGGGGTGATGAAACCAGCAAGAACATGCGCAAGGTTGGTAGAGACGTGCAGTCTTGCTGCTACACTGTTAATTGTCTTTAATCCGGAGAGCGGTTTGGCCTCCCCCATGACGCCCCCTCACGGGGTCCCAGATCGTGGCCTTTAGAAACACTTGCTGCTTGCGGCCGCGCTGATACTGACGTCTTTTCATTGGTCAGCCGGTTGGCGCGGTCGATGCTAATATTAAAATATTACAGACACACGCATGGCTGCAAGGGGTTGTCCGTCCCCACCTCGAGTTCTTCGCCCCTCCCACATCCGACGCGAACACGATTCTTTGAAACTCACACCACGCAGGGCGGCAGAAGGGGGCCACCTCCATATCTTGAAGTGGGCGGCTGCGCACGGCTGCCCGATGTCGTGCGATATTTGCAGCAAGGCAGCGAAGGTATGTATGTGTAGAATATTTTGGATTGTGCAACTTTCGGCGGTGTTGGGTATGGTTTTTGTCTCCTCGTCTAGTCGTCGCTCGTAGTATTGATATTTTCCTACCGTACGATCTTGCCTGCCTCCGTCCTGACGAAGTGGAGCCCCAATCAGGGGGGCACGCAGACAAGAATGAATCCATCCACGAAAAGCGAGTGCCCATTCATATTGGTAAAACAGAGTCGGGCGTTCGTAATATTCAAGCAATCCCTCCGAAGTGGGGTGGCTCATGAGAGCCCAATTTCATCAGTCGCCGATGAAAGATCAAATCAATTCAGGGACAAAGGTGGGGAGCAGGACCAACCCACAGCTGGCTTCCAGCTGCTCCCACGGTGTGACGCTTCCCAAGCTCAACAGCTCACACAGCTCACGTGTTTTTTTACTCGGAAGTTTTCAGCGAACCTCAACGCACCAAGAAGAAAAATTACAAACCTGTGTGGTACAGTCTTATCTTCCCACAAGCCG
Organism: Ectocarpus siliculosus; assembly: GCA_000310025.1. Lineage (NCBI taxonomy): Eukaryota > Phaeophyceae > Ectocarpales > Ectocarpaceae > Ectocarpus > Ectocarpus siliculosus. The sequence continues at coordinate 4,981,697 of FN649729.1, read as the reverse complement.
CGCACCCACAAGCCACGAGCTGATTCAACAGCAGAACAAAGTAGCTGTCTAACCTGGGGTGGCCTTTACCTAGCTTACGTCCAACGCTGAATTCGACGAGCTACATATAGTGCACGCATCAGCCAACCGGGCATTGCTCTACGCCCCACGGCAGTCGTGGAATGTTTTTATCCAAAACATTATCTCTGCCGACGTCTCAGCAATCCGGTTGCCGACCTTGTGTCTTATCTGCCTGCTGCCATACAAGGGGGGACACCTGGACGTGATCATGTGGGCCATGCAGCACGGGTCGGAGTGGGACAGTAACACGTGCCTGGAAGCGGCCCGGGGGGGGCATCTCGACGTGCTGAAATGGTGCAGAGCTCACGGAGCCCCCTGGCACGTCGACACGTGTTCCGCCGCAGCCGGTGGAGGCCACCTCGCTGTCCTGCAGTGGTGCCGACACAACGGGGCACCCGCCTGGTGAGAATCGAGCGAGCGGACAGGGAACCAACCTGTCGTAGAATGGTGGTGTGATGGATCGATTCTCTTGTTTTCTGTCCCAACACATGCATGAACCGCAGAGGGCTGGCGGAGAAATAAAAACTCCTCTCCTGCGTGGTCTGTTTCCTCCCGGCTGAATTGACCGCGGTTGGTGGAAACTGTGCGGAAATGCGGAAGAACTGGAGTCCAGCAGAAATGGGACGAAGTGTTGTGTTGTGTATGTCAGAGGCTTCCGTCGTCTCCTCCGACGTACTTTTACCCGAAAGGTTAAGGTTTCGTTGCGGTGCGCGATACTTGCCGAGGGGCAGCTAGCTCTGTGACACCCGCCCCTCCCCCCCCCCCCCCCTACAATGCAAAAAGTCGTGTCACAATGTAACGCCTAGGCCACATCGGTGCACCTTACGTTTCTGTTGCCGCGCGTTAGCACAACCCCACGGCAATCTTTGACCTACATAGTGGAGGATGAGCTTATTTTTGCTCTTTGCGATCGTGCTTGTGCGTCACGATGACTTGCGCTTCCCCACTTGCGAAAGAGACCCATACGTAGGATACGAGGGGGCGGCGATGACAACAGATACCCCCGGCGAATTGGTTGTTTCGATGCACGAACGACACCAGTTTGGTTCTCCAGCGATGAATAGAAATGGACCTTTCTGGTTGCCCATTGCTTGTTTGTTTTCTTGCGCCGTAATCTGTAGCGGAACCGGAAACCGTTTTTTATGTTGTGAAGACAACAACAACAAATCTGTTCTTGACTTTCTTCTATCTAATCGTTGTTGATCACACACCTCAGGTGCCGTAGTCGGTCCTTGACTGACGTCTTTTTTTTCTCTTAAACGTTGTCGATCACGCCTCGATTGTCACCGTTAGGGACGAAGGCACATGCAACGCGGCCGCCAGGGGGGGGCACCTCCAAGTGCTCAAGTGGGCGAGAATCAACGGGGCCCCGTGGGACGCCAAGGTCACCAACTGGGCGGCCAAGGGCGGGCATGCGCCGGTGGTGCGGTGGGTTCTGGAGAACGGCTGCCCAACGGGCACGGGCGGGAGTCTGTACTATTAGGTGGGGCGCTCCGGCTTCTTGGGTGCAGGAAAGCCATTCGCCATTTCGTTGGAGTTCATCCAGTGTGCGTCGATGGTCTTTTGGTGGGAAGGGGCGTTGGAGCGATGTGTAAACACCGCAGTATGGAAAAGGATTTCAAGCTCATGTATGTCGGTGTTTGCTGTTCTTGGTGGTGTCGTTTGGGTTGGGGGGGGGGGGGGAACCCACCGTATCCTAGTTATTTGGACGACTTTGACTAGGTCGTTCGCTGTATGTATATAACGGTGTTGTCTTAACACAGCAGGTGTCCGTGATTGATCATTGTTTTCCGTGGGAGAGTTTTGTTTCTCACGTTTTGGAGACATGTGCTGTCCGCCTATTTCGTGTCGTTATTTGACATCTACTATTGGTCACCGATATAAGGAGTGAGCCCTGTGGGCCCATTTTTGTTTCTATTTGCACGAAGGATTAAAGACGTGTGGAATCATTCCATGTAAGAGACATCCTCGACCACCAACTAGAGACGTGGCATGGCTGGGACTGATTTTCAAAGCTCGAGTACTATACTGGGTATACAGCAGGGAAGAGTGGCTGTGCCGAAAGTGGTGGCAATTGAACCGTCTCGTCGAGAGCTTTCCGGAAACATATCGTTTGATTTGCACGTGTACATCGTCTCCGGCGTGGAGGGATCGAGCTTTGAAAAATGGACTCACAGAGTGTGGCATCTCTTTCATCACGAGTGCTGTATTTGGAAGGCGCAAGCTGCATCGCACGCGCGTTTTTTCTTGTGTATCTCGTTCTATTCTATTCTATTCTATTCTATTCTATTCTTTTCAATTCTTCGTGAGCGTGTCCTTGATGGTCGTGGTACAGATACGTCTTGTTCTTGGGAGACGGCGGGCATCACTCTAGTAATATGTTGTTTGTAGTAGCAAGCGCCGCTAGGGCGATTGCATGCCAAGGTTGTTGAGAGGGAGACTGACTCACACTCGTGTTGGCGGGTCAAGTTACGCCGTAGTAATGCGGTATGCATTCCGTTCCAGCACTTTTCCCCGTGTCAGATCGTTTTTTTCTCGTGGTAGATCGGTTTTTCCCCGTGGTAGATCGGGTTTCCTGGTGAAGCGCCGAACATGACCGGTTTCGCAGCGCTTCCATTCCAGGCTTGTAGCAATAATAAATTGATACACGCGGGCGTGGCCGCTATAGGTGTTTTGCTGCGAGTTGCGTGGCTTCCGGGGAGAAGAGGGTAATGGGAGCATTCATTTTGCTATTCCCACGAATACGCGGCACTGGGGCGTCACGCGGTACGCCGTTAAACGGTCATTTTATTTCGACATTGTCGTCGTGCGATAGCAAGCAAGCCCAGCCCCAGGAGCTGAAAAGTAGATCGATACACAGTAGTGCCTGCCGGTATGAATCGTGATTCGTCTTTGGTTTTGATTTTTTTGGGTTCGGGCGCTGCGTCCGCGGAACACGAACACGATCAGACGGAGGCGCAACGGTGTCGTTCAACATAATTGTTGTTGATAGTTTTTTTTTTTCGGGGGAATTCGTCGATTACTTGCGTCAATTTGTTTTGGAGGAAGGGTCGCGTCTGTTTCTTGGCTGACGGTTGGTCTACGGTTGACAGCCTCCGATTTGTGGCTACTGTAGAACCGTGTTATCTTGTCCTGTGGCTAGAATCTTTCATATCATTACGAATCGTCACTTTTACCCTTGTCGTCTACGTCTGGGCTGGTGGTATCTATATCTACACGATCTATTCTTCCCTAGGCTCTTTTCGTGGTCTTACCGAGGGACTCCGTGTTTCTGTTTCTGGGGGGGGGGGGGGGGGAGAGGGTGGCGGTGCGGGCGTGAGCGTGCCCTCCTAGAACTACCGCCCGACGGTCAGGTTGGTTGATGCGGATTCTGTGGCTGGGTGTTGGGGGGGAGGGGTATGATCTAGTATTCGTCGTTCCCCCCGTAGAACTGGTCCTCATTTTGTCCCACGTAGTAGTACCGAGTTTGGGCAAAAATAGTACCACCGAATAGAGCCAAGATGCCAAGGGAAACGGGCGAAGGTAATGAAATGTAGGGGGTAGACACCATCTGAGGAGAAGTGAGTTGCGTGGTGTGTCGCCTCGTTCGTGTGTTGTTTTTGTTCGTTTTCCAGTGGCTGTGTTTCATTCGTTGTTTTCTAAGCAAGTCGTATTTATCTGGGAGGACCAGGGAATGCGTTGTGGAAACGCAGCATATGCATGCATTTTCGTGGTTGTATAAACAGGGAAAAATAAAAACGATGGAAGAAATCGGTCGAAAACCATCCTAAGAGCTTTGTCGTCGACAGGACGTTTGTTGTCTTTGTAGCACAAGCGAGTGAGGGGTGCTAGAATGGTGTTAACCAACGCCACTGCACTAAATGCCTCTTCTTGAAAGAGTGGAAGTAACACGGAATGGTAGAGAAGACGCTCCAAAGAAAGAAACCCACGAAGTAGCGGGGTATTCGATGTACATTCGGTTCTTGGCACGGCGTGGCACGAGGAGCAAGCATGGTGGTATGTAGGTGATTCTGTTTGGCAGCGAAACGCCGGGTGGCGGCAACGGACCGAGGGATGCCTCTTGCAGACGTTCCAGGTCAAAGAAAACAAGAAAGAAACTGAGTGTCGAGCGCGGTTGCGAGGAAGCCTTGGTAGCTCCGCGCTTCTGGAATCTCCCTCAAGGTTTGTTGTAGACGGCGCTAGAAATCTTCGTGTAACAACGACGTATGCATCGTAAGTGTTTGGTCGATTCTGTTTGCCACGTTCACTGAAGGAGGGCGGAAGTTGGACCTGCTTTGCTTTACTTTTTTGTGGACAGTCTCACAAGCTCGCCGGCTGAACCCCTAGTGCGGCTGTATTCTGTACCATGGGAAGAACTAAATAGGTCGCGAGACCCCGTGCCGAATTGATCCAACCAACTTGTATTCGGGTTTTCTGTCGAATGTAGCGTTTTCGTCAGACCTGCTGGACGCACCGAACTCTCTGTTCGTGGCTTGACGGTGTGTGTTGGCATGCAAACTCGCAGTGCGGTCATTGGTCTGCGTCTATCACTCCGGTACATACGTAGGTCCTTGAGTCGTAAGTCGATCGAATCGTACCCCAAGAATCGAGCAGCGATTGTAAACAAGCAGGGTACCCCGTATAGGTGAAATGCGAGTCACTGAACCCCCGAGCCAGGAGGTGTCTCATCTCTCCCCCGCCCTTCAGGCTGTTGTTGTTTTGCAAGAGTGCGGTGAGGCATAGTACTGAAGCCGGTGCTTGCCCCGTATCGCAACTATTTAAAACATGTTGCACTGTGCTGTGTCAGGTCCAAAGTGTAGTGTAGATCTTGTACGACGCCTGGCAGGAGTTACCACCATGGCAGGCACCGTAAGGCGCCTGCTGCTATCGACGCATCTCCTCATCATCAGTAGTGGGTCAGCCGAAAGTGTTCCTGCGGCAAACGTCATACACGCCTCTTGCACTGGCTAATACCAACGGCCGACTTTTGCTCGTTGGAACGGATGGTTCTTTGTTGTGTGTGGGGGGTACAGGTTGACCAGCTGTAGAGTGATACCGCAGGGAGGGAGGGGCATCCGTCATGGAGGAGAAAATGCGCAATCCGATTGGTTGGTGAGATTGTGTTCCAACAACACGAGATTATTTGTGCTGGGTGCCACCACTACGGCAGCGACCAGATTTGAGTCTCGGGACAACGCGCTGCTTGCACTCTTGTGCAGGGGGAGGATGGGGGGAAAGGCACCTCCTAAGCCTACGATTGTTATGCGCGAGGAGAGACGGGATGGCACACAAATTTCGTCTGAATTTCTGGCAGCCAGAGGCCCCAGCCCACTCCTTGACAAGGCGGCTTGGCTTTCCCCAATTGCAGCTCGGGGTTTCTGCTGCGGCTGAGAAAACCGACCACTAAATACTTGCTTCTGTTTTATTTCGCATGCGTACAAGCATGTATGACGCATACCGGTAGGGAGTCAGTTTTGGGCTCTCGCGTTCACGAAAAAAACGCATATAGGTCTTACCCGGGAGAAAAACTCGTCATGTGGAGTATGGGTCAGTCAAGGTTATCCCCCCTCCAAGTCACACGCAACCAACAACGCCCTCACACCCGGGAACACAGACGATCACAATCAACCCTTGAAGCAAGGTGGCCGTCACATCTCAGCCGACCCAGTTGGGGACGCACCCACCCGTAACCTACATCTGTCCGGGCTTTGTGTAGCTACTAGCTGTCCGCGTTTGTTTGTAGACGTACTATTTTTTGTGCGTGTGAATGAGCCGCACCGTCTTCCGGTATCCGTAACGGCCTGCTCATCATCCGGAGGCCCACCTCGAATCGTAAAGTGTCAAGGATGGATGTGGTCTGTCATGTTCAGCCGGAGTCTCTCGGGGACCTACCACATGACAGACAAAATGCAACAATTTCGTACACGCGTCAAGGTATGCTTTCGAAGTGTTTTGCGGAGTGCTCAACGACGTCACCAAACGAACCAAGGGCACATGATAATTCCTTAATAGCGATGCCTACCACACGCTGGAGTGTACCAGAGTCCAACCATGTACGATACTACAAGCCTAATGGAACGAATGGAAGGTAGTCCCCTTGTTTTCCACCTGTAGTGAAATTACTGGCAGAAGACCCGCCGACGATAATCTTTATCTCCTTCGACGTCCGACTTGCTAAATACAACCTTCCGATCTCCCTCTCCCCCCCTCTTTTCCTGATCTTGCTTCGTTCCTTGAAAATCTAGTCTCCAATCATCGTGTATCGTCAAGCCTACTCTTTCTCATTCTTCGATGATCGCAAACCCAAAAAAAAAACCTCCATACCTAGCCCACTCTGTGGGTTGTGTAGCCCCCTCGCCTTTTGGGGGGGGGAGGGGGTATGCATATGAATCTGACTCGTGCTCTGAAGGTGCTCTTCCATACATTTAGCGAGAAAGTCATTTGCAACGAACCTAACTGCATAATCGGGTTCACGACTTGATTTGAGCGTGCAGGTCGAGGGGGTTCTGGGGGGGAGGGAGGGGGGGGGGGTACTCATGTGAACGCCGGCCGTACAGTCGGTAAACGATTGACCTCGCATCCCTACAATGCCGGAACGGAGCGACATGCCGTTTATTTCGCCGGCCCATGCTACGTTTCAGACGGACACACCAGAAGCTGGCAAACATTCTTGCGTTTGCTGTGCCAAACGAGACATGTGCCATGGGTTGATTTGGGGGTTGATTTGGGCATCCGGCTGACCAAATGTTTCACGTGTGGCATGACGACTATACTTCATGTACTGCAAGGGGCTTTGGTCTTTCCGCGCTTGTACGGAAAAGGTGCGCCGCACACAGCGAATACGTCGCTTCGTGTGTGATACACTTGGGGAGTAAAAATCTGCATATTGGGTACTTCAAGTTGAAAAGCTACACACAAGGAATTCTTCATTAAGAAAATTGTGCTCTACATTGTAGGGCGTTCCATCTATTGTACAGTGTGCGGTGGACATCCTACAAGGGGTGACCTCTGGGACCGAAGCCCACAATAGGGCGGGGGGGGGGCAACCAACGCATATATATACAAAAGCGGCCCACCCCGGGCCTCAATCCATTTCGTTTATTAACCCTCTTTTGGGATATTACCATCGCCTTTATCAATTCAAATAGACGTTTGTACGATGATGGTGTACCGTGGCCGAATCCGAGTACGCGAAATTCCGTACAGGTCTCGAAAAAAGGGTCACATGAAAATGAGGGGCATACATGGACGGGGGTCCAGAGCGGCCGAATCCTCCTTCGTCTGTCCTGAAGGGTGCCGAAGCATCGGTGGTCAAGCCACACCTTTCGACGAAGAGACAACAGTTACGTTTCTTCAATGAGGCGGTCTAGGCCTGATACCTCTACCAATCATTTACCAATCATCCATCATCACTCAAAACCACCTGGGAGAGAGAAGGCTGCCCACTACATCACACGTACGCCTGCCCCCCTCTCCTTCCTATCACAAGCAGCTATGATAGTTGTGCTATTCGAATGCATTGAGACCGAGTGTTCAATAGTTTGAGCTCCAATCAAACCAAGGCCCGATCTACCTCCTCACACCATTTCGAGAGAGAAAAGCAGAGAGAAGACAGGACTACAAGCAAGCTCATTCCGCCATGAGTAGTCGACGTATGCCAACAAGGGCAGGGTCCACGGTGAGTCATTTGCATACAACTTTGTGGAACAAAGGAGTTGGTCGTAAGGTCACTTTTGAAACGCGACGAACGCAGTTAGCGCCCGCACTCAAGAGCCTGTTTCGCCGAGACTTGTTTCAAACAATGGGAGTATCCTTCTCTATGAGGTACCGCAACAGCGACCTAACTTAAATATTTATGCGTTTTAGAGCAAGTACTGGTAGGCTTTTCGACGGAAGTACCTGTCTGTTCTTGCGGTCAAGTTGTTGAGTTTTCTTTCATTCAAATCCTGAATTTCTTAGCTCCTCCTCAGGTTCTGAAGACTTCAAGTAAGTGCGGGCGCTAACTACAAGTCTGCATGGTGTGGCTGCAACATACACGAGAAGAGGAAGACTTTGATCAATCGATGGGGTAGGGCTTCGCAAAATACTCCGGAGTACGCATATACATATATATTTTGTGATGAAAGTATCGCACGCGGTGAGTGGTATGGGTAAGTAATTGTGTTGTTACCGAATTCGTCCGCTATGTGCATTGTTATTCACGTAATTTGTCGGGGTGGGGGCGTCGATGGTAAAAACCAGGTGATACCTTAGTATTCAAGGTTTGCTATATATAAATGGCATTCTACAGTACAGCAGTAGTATGTGAAAACAAAAATTAGATGTAGCCATGCAGGGGCACACCGACCGGTCGATTCTATCTAGTAACCAGTGACGAATTAGCAACAGATGCACACTCCATCATGACGCAGGATTTGTTTTTCGTAACACGGACCCGCCGTGCAAAGCGATGGTGGTCTGGTGGTGTGGGCTGCACCTATTTTACCGTCTTCTCGCACGGAACGGACGGTGAAAAAAACTATGATCCACCAGACCACCAGCAAGCAAGCTCACCGTTCTTTCCCTCTCTCCCACAACCACACCTCACCCAGACCACCAAAACAGTCCTCCACCACGCGCCCTCAAGATCGAGCTGCACGCAAGACCCAACCATCGCAGCGCCACACGGACGTCCTCTCTCATGTTCCAGAGCCCGATCCTGGCTGGGGTGAAGATGCAAGCCTCGGCGGAGCACCTGTAGTTTCCAACGGCGGAAGGAAGCTAGCTGCCGCAGTCAGGCGAGAAAGATTACCATGCATGCTGTTGTATGGCACATAGAGAACAGCCGTTGTAGCCATGTGCTGATTTGCTTCTCCCTACCACATCTCTCAGAGCTCTCAGAATGCTCTCTCATCCTCTCTGGACCGGGCGTTGAGAGTGCGGCTGCGAGAAGAAAGGGGCATATCGATCGCCGCTCCGTGCGTTATTTTTACTTCCCGTTCTAGGTGGCGAAGGGCGAGAGAGACTCGTCCGTTCAAATCAGGATTTCATTTTCAAACCACCACAAAAAAAGAGAGCCAAAAAAGACGCTTTCTTTCATGGACTGCAGTGACTGCTGTCTCTCAAAGAACCACCGCGATGGCGGCGGGCGAAGCCCTGCATCGGTAGGTACAGTAGATCGGATTAGCGTAGCGATGAAGGATTCTGCCTCTCTCTACCGTGCAGCCGTGTTGTCGGTGCCGAAAGGTAGTGGCCGTCTGTGGATACAACGGGAAGGTGCGCCAAGAAGCAAATGAATGTTGACCTAAAAAAAACACAAACGGCTAGCTCCAGCCTTGTGTGACTGCTGTTGTTGGATCAAGTTTAACCCATACATACATACATGTTGTCCGGTCATCCCAGATATGCCATATGGAACATGCTCTTCGCCGTGTGTGTGTACTGCTGTAGGGACCTCATGTCTCTCTCCACCTCTTTCCAACATGGCAGACACTCACAGCCGAACCCCACGCTCTACTTTGCTGCCCGACTCTCTTTTTTGCGACCTCGGACCAATCAAGGCAAGCAAGTCATTCCAAGCCCTGCTGGTTGCAACGACCACACACACACGCAAGAGAGCGCGGCGAGGACAGAGAGGACAGAGGACAGCCTGGCCCTCTCTTGTCCGCCCCTCCCCTTTGGTAAGCGCCCGCTGGTATGTAGAAGCTAACAGCAGATTACGCCTAGTGTCTGCAGGTCCGTAGCCACTATCAGCTGACGACAGACGGTACCAGAGGGGAAGGCAGATTCGTGAGCAAAAGATGCGCTATCGTATGCATAAAAGAGGAAGATTACAGAGGAGCCCAGTAGATACAGCTGTAGATCCGGAGCTGATTGCCGTGTTTTTCGAAAGTTGTTTGTGGTCTTCTCACAGCATCCTCGGCCTTTCCGCAACTGCTGCTGCTCTGCTGTGCCAAATCGAGGCGCAACCAGAGACAAGGCATGTACAGTAGGTCAGCCTCCCTTGGAGGTATGTGTTGCATATCCATCCGCGCTCATAGAAAGGAGATCACACACCAAGGACTCGGACGTGAGCTGCTACAAAATTTGTGGAGCCAGCGAGACCCAGGGACAACGGCAAATTGAAAAAAGTTCATAAATTATTAATTCCGCCGCATCTTTTCCTCCCTAACCATTTCTGTGTTTGCATGCCGGTCATCCTCTGCCCAAAGACAAGACAAGCGAAGGCCGGGGTGCTGCTCTAGCTGTGGTGGCCTGTTGACACGCTGTTCCTTGACGATGATGTAAGAAGGTAAGGGCCGATCTCGTAGCTAGCGACCCGATGGGCGGCATGGAACAAGCTCTGCATGAAGCAAAGAGACCCCGATTGTAGATATATCGCACAACGTATACAAAGGGGGGGTCGTGCGAGGAATGCAAATCTCCGCAATCTCCGTTTGTTTTGCTGCTCCACCAGTGCTCCCACCACCTGATTGCAGCAGTAGCATGATCTCAGGTCCGTCCACCATCATGCAAGTTTCCACTCCGCGAATTACCAGCCGTAGTCTGCGTGTTGTCAAGACACTATAGCCACCGTTTCTATCTCATGTAATGGGTCTCCGCTGGTGGTGTAGCTGCTGCACCGTGGATAGATATCAACACCATCAGCTACACAACGTCCGACTACACATTATTACAGTAGCAGTTGCTGTACCAGAGGTACTACTGCTGCTGTAGACTGGATGTTTCTGCTCGCTACCCACTTGAGAGACTGGCCTCTGTTGGTTGATTGGTTGTTCTTGTTCACATCGTGTAGCACTTTCAAGGTGGCCTACCGTCGTATCCAGGGCCTGCCTGCGACGGGCAAAACCTGGGGTGCTGCAACGGTAGAGATGGTCATCGAACCCCGTTCCGATGTACTACATACAGCAGTATTGATGTGCTGGAGTTGTGACTCTAACGAAAAAGCTTGGGGTTGCGGTGAAATCCTGCCGGACGTTGCATGGTCTGTCGTACTGCTGTAGAACTACACCAGAATGTACTGGTGTACGACTTGGTAGGCATGCAGCTTGCAATTCTTGGCTGCCTCGCGTGAGGTTTGTTGTTGCGGTGCTACATCCCACCGTCAGCCACGCTGTCTTTCTGTCCGATTATGTAGGTCTATGCAGCACTCTCCATAGCACGTCTACAGTAGTCTAGAACTCGTTTGTCTCGTGATGATGCACATGGGCGTGGGGCGTGTAAGGGTATCTCTCTCCTCTCCCACTCTCCGCCACGAGACCACACATCCATCCATCCAGATCCACTACCCTGTCGAAGTGCGTCATGCGGCGTCTTCTGATCCTTTCGGAGCGTCAACCATGCGGCGTTCAACCATGCAGCGTGTCTAGCATCGCGGTTGGCTCCAGTGGTTGAAAGTTAACATCCACATCACTTGACTCTACCCGTTCGAGGCAAACCACAGTCCAAGGAGATGCATCCACAGTCGAAGGATGTGTATTGAAGTCTTTGCAGTGAATGGGGTAGAAACCCTGCCGGATATTGGGCATTGGGCATATTCTAAAGGTGTCCCTTTTGATTGGAAAAATATGTATACCTGCGAATACAATGGCCGACGACACGGTCCCATTCCGGTCAAGGCAGGGTACATGTCGAGTAACAGGGTAAAGATGTAGAGACGAGTAGCCGTGGCAGGGTATACCCCGGTCTACAGGTGAAACGCGAGGTTGATCTTGGGCATCTGCAAATCAACGAGGGTCGGTTCCACCTTCATCCACAGTATGTACCCGCCTAAGAAGGAATTTGCCTAGAGTACACCCCGTCGATTAGCTGCCGAAAATCTCACTCCCACTGTTCTTGTGTCTGCCCCTCATTGAGGCAGGTTGCGCCGTGCCGTTCGTGTACCACCTTGTCGTCCGAAGCTCGTGGGTAAGAAGACCAAGCAAGTCAAGACCTTCTTCCGCCCACCCGCCCCCACGATACCACGTTTGTTTCCAAGAACGGACGACAAGGCAACACCAAAAAGGCGAGAGGGGGGGGGTCTAGGTTCTAGACCGGAGTACGGTGTTTCGTCGAGAGATTTATGTTTATGGTTCTCGGCAGGTACTGTAGGTGTCGAGAGATCGAGGAGACTGATTTCTGATTTGTTCTGGGCAGACGTCGAGATCAGAGGGCGATCTCTGATTTCTGATTTCTGATTTCTGTGCAGATCGATGTCGAAATCGGGACCTCTGGTGGTTTCTTGGCAGCAGCTGTCGAGATCTAGCTGGATTTCTCGGCAGGCAGACGGCTCTCTGTGTACTTGTGTACTTGTGTACTTGTGTACTTGTGTACTTGTGTACTTGTGTACTTGTGTACTTGTGTACTTGCTCTTGCTCGCACGGCGTTAATTGGTTACGATGATAGCTGGTTCTACCTGGCCGCCTGCCTTTGCTTTGGGGAATGGGGGGGGGAAAGGCAAGGCAGGTAGGCAAGAAACCTGGGGTAGAGAAGCTGGAGCCCGTGACACCGCTATTGATATGCTAGCTCGCACGAAGCCTTGTTTTGGCTTGCGGTGAAAATCCTACCAGTCATTGAAGTATCGTTCTGTCCGACGACGCTCGGTAGCACTTGCACGTGTTCGGTTCTTGGCTCGCACGAAGCTGCTGTTTGTTCGGCGGTGGCTTGCGGTGAAAATCCGATCAGTCGTGGTCGTTCCGGCGGCGGCGACTCCGGTAGCTCTTGCACGTGCGCATCTGTGGTCTCTTGTTTTGAGTTGGAAAGAATGCTTGCAATTCTGCTGGATGCCATTTCAACGCGCAGGGTGGGGTATCGATCGTCACACATGGTGCGGGTGCCGATCATTCGTGGCTTTATCATGTTGTCGGCGACGAGAGACGCAATGACTGACCTGCCTCGAGCAGCACCACCTTGTTATTTCTTTTTTTCCCAGTGTTTTCTCGCCACCCATCCACAGGTCAACCTTCTCTACGGTGTCCCTCGTGGACAAGACGAAGCAAGCCGGTACCTTCCGTCCGCGCCCACGGCACGATCGACAAGGAAAAGCTTCACCACCACAAACAAAAGGGAAAGAGATACAGTACAATTGTACCATGTTTCTTGAGCGTCGAGACTCGACACTTCACCGCTCTTTGATTTTTCGCGCAGTTTCGATCAGGGCTACTGTATGTATCTTTGTTTTGTATGCTTGTGACGGGGAAATTCTGGAGTAGAGGTCAGCGCGCGTCGCCGCTCGATATGCTTTGACTTGCGCGAAGTGTTTGCATGCGATGAAGTTCGTTAATCGGGCGCCAGCTAGAAAAAAGTCAGTACTGGCACGCGAGTCGTCGAAACCGTAACCGCCTTGCCTCCTGTGGTCACTTCGTTCCTAACCGTTAGGTTGGAAAGGAGGAATGTCAACAAAAATATCCTTTGCATAGCAAAGGGCAGAGAGAAAAACCTGCAGTTGGGAATCCGGAGATACACCCTTGAGTAAGATAGTAGAGGAACCTTTTTCTTTATTAGTAAAGTAATAAAGGAAAACAAAACCGTCGGTGAATCGCTCCACAGGACAAAGTCACCCCAGAATCCCTAGCCACACCAATCGCGGGACACGCACACTGCCAAACGCTTTTCGTCCTTGCAAAACACTACCCAACACCCGTTTGCAGCACTACCGGCGTGAAAGGCGACCAATGGCGTTAGTGACCAATTACGGCTACCATATCGCCCTCCACACCACTACGAGTAGCGGCCCTAGCACTTCATTTTTCAATCTCATTTGCTTTTTGCCTCGTCTACAGGGCGGCTCATGTCCTCTCTCTCATTCTCCCACTAAGCTGTGTCTAATACCAAACAGAATGGCTTTTTTCATATCAAACATATAAATCAACGATGGACATACATGAACCACCCACGGCAGATCTTTAGTTAAACCTAAACCACCACCACGTGCTTGCGCACGTCTGCAGTGCGCGCCTTCCATCTACGGCATTCAACCAGAGCGGTGTGCACGTGTATTGATCGCTCAACCTTCTCGCATCTTTTCCTTGATACAGCGAAAATTCCGAACTAGGAACGATTGATTGTCCCCGCTCCGTCCCATCGCACGACAGTCTAACGCGGAGAAAGAAGGCGTAAAAACACAGGACGAGCCTCCCATCAGGGGGAGCAATTTTGAAACTTAGAAAACATGAACCGAGATACAATGAGTTGCCTGCGACAGCTTCGTCACAGCGACAGAAAAAACAAAAAATCAAAACTGCTGGTGACGAAACCACGTACGGACAAAGAGAGAGCGCAAAACACGGCGGCAGGCCAATCCCCCCCCGCCCGCCGCTCAAATCTCTTCAGCACCACTTCTCTTTCATCTTTAGAGGCCCGTCTACACGCATAATACACAGCGTACAGTGGTTCTGCTCGTTTTACTGGTCCAACGATCACTCCGTCGCACGACGTGTTTCGGGGGCTCATCCTCAACTGCTTGCAACTTCCGACAAAAGCGGATTGGTAGAAAAACCGTCTCGAATCTCCTGAGCCAAACTCCTCTCATCACAAAATTTTAACGGCAGAGGGTCATTCATCCGCTCAGCTGGCGTCTTCTTGTCTCGGTTCACCAACAAGAGTCCTCACATATTCCACTGTCTATAGTCCACCTGCGCCACAACACCAACCCTAGGATACCCGTACCATAAAATAACCGTCTCCGAACGACTCGACACACTTCGCCGTTCACCCTTTGTCACAACCCACTCGCGGCGCGACCTTAATCTACGGTAACATGTACGGGGGAAACACAAGACGCGTATGTTGTCGCTACCGCACACAATAAAAAAAACTTGGCAGCGAACCACCACCAACATCCGGGAGGAAGGTCTACGTCACAACCGCTAGGCCGAAACTTCGCCTGTCGGCCCCCTTTCTGCCCTTCTTTCCCCTCAAGCCACACACACCTTCACTCGTTGCTTGAATCGCGAGCCGGCCCTGCTTGCATGCCTCTTCAAGTACCTCAGGATTTCTCTTGTACGACCCCGGCTTCTTTCTCGACCGAGTGATTACACCAACATTTTTTCTAATTCGAGTGAAAAGTCTTCGTTCACTCTTGCAATAATATTATTTGCTTTCTGTTCGCGAAGTCTGTAGCATACAGCCTGCTGAAACCTGCAGCGCGACAAATAAATGTGCCCGCACACACGGACGCAAGTCGCTCGAAATGCGAGCTCCCATCCCTCCCGGCCTGGAAAACCAACCAACAAAGAAAGCGGGTAGATCTGCTCCGGGAAACCGCGCGCTGTGATCGATCGGCGCGCCAACAAACACATGAATATCAACACCGGGCGGGAATGGGGACTTACAGCACCGGCCCGTCACTACGGAAAACATTTGCCCGAGAAAAAACAAGCTCAATTCTTTCCCGAAAAATAAGAAACAGGACAAGAAGCACAGCACAGTGAGCGGTGGATCCTACACTACATCCGATTCGGCGGGCTATGCTCGACGATTGGCAAGCAGCTAGGAACCCGGGCCTTCGATCCGTTTGAATGACAACCGGACCACAAAGTGCTGAGCAAAACACGGGCAAGCAACACAAGTTGGCGCTTCTTCATAGCGGGCCAGTACTGCTGTCTTCCATCCCGTTCAAGTACCCTGGACACAAGACAGCAGTGCGTGGAACCCTTCACGCCGGAGACAACAGCCTTTCTGCGCAGATCTCGGTTCCGAAGGATCTTTGAAAAACAGATTCCATCTCGTCAAAACGCCACGATCGCATGAAGAGTCGGCAGATACTCCTGATCTATCGCATGCGTCACGCCAACACAAGGTCTGCCTCTTTTCAACACGCACAGTTTACCCCGCAACACTCACGAGCCACCAACTTTGCCGCAGCCTCCACAACTTTTTTTTTTTTTGCAGAAGGAAAGGGGTTACGATAGCGCGCTCTATTGCACCATCGCATTAGTAGCTCGAGAACGCCCAACGAATTCGGCAGAGGCACCAACCAGCAGCCAAGGCACTCACGGTCTTCCCATGTGCCCGCGCCCTTCTTGCCCCCCGAGCACGCGTTCAAATGTCACGGCAGGCCTCCAAGGCGCCGTACACTTCTCTAAATACCCAGCCTCCTCAGCAAAACAAATTACACACGCCCAAGAATCGTTCTCACTCTTGTCTCTCCGCCGGTTCTTTTTGACCGATGACTTCCTCCACGTTTCCGAATGTAATGTGGTGCTCCTGTTCCTCCTCCTCTTCATACGGCTCTTCATCATAGGGCTCTTCATCCACTCCTCCTAGTCCTTGATGTTCTTGCGGAATCGTTAAGAGCACCTTGGTGGGCGGTAGTTGCTCCCGTGTCCAATGAAGAGGCGAGTGTCTGGTCCTGACACGGGTCTCCCCTGTGTGATCCTGCGACAAACGAATAACCAGTCAAGGGATCATGAGGGGCATCAGATGGGGTGCCCAATGCGTACAGTACCCAAAGCCGGTTGAGTTTATAGAGGCGTGTTGGTTTGGCCCATGTTGATGTTGATGCCAAAACACATGGTTACTGCTGTGCCGCCAAGAAGAAATAAAGATACAGCGTAAGTACAAGTATTTTAGCTGAAAAAAAAACTTTCGTTATTTACGCGGCGTGTCCGGGACGGCGGCTACAAGTCTGCTCGGAGAATCCTTTCCCCGTTTTTTCACGACAACAACCGTCTGAAGGCGAGTGCACCGCGACGCACCTGCTCCATGATCTCGAGCTCGCTAGAGCGCCTCATCGCTTCGATTAGCAGTGAGTAGTCACTCGTCATGCTCCGCACGCGGTTGAAGACGATGATCTGAGGAGGGGGGCGTGGGAAGGGGGTCGGGCCAAGACCAGGTCAGGTCGTACAGAATGAGCAAGAGCGAACGGCGAGCAAGTAATTTTGCCGTTGCCAACCGTCACGACGGCAAGCCCATCCGATTTGTGCAAGGGCGTGGTGCGCCAAGAGGGGTCCGGTCCGGAGCAGTGGCGAGTCAACCCAAAACCCACCACAATAAGATTTTTCGTGTCGAGGCACGATAACGGCAGACAGGGTTGAAACACCAGGAAAATATGACTTCCGACCACAGGCCCCGTGCGTTCTTCGCCAAATTGCGCGCACACGCACGACACAAAAAACCCTCACATGTTCCAACGACCCCTTTGGAAACGACGTTTAATCTTCCAGCGGCAGGGGGGTTCCGTTGCTCTCACCTTCGACACGGCGACGAAGCCTTCCGGGTCCATGAGGCCCCTGAGGTACGCGTCCGTCACCAGGTTGTCCGCCGAGAAGTAGTACTCCACCTGCCACCGCAGGGCGGCCATGAGGGCCTCAAACGCCTCCCCGCCGTCGCTTCCGCCGCCGCCGACGTTCGCGCCGGCCGGGGGGAGGTACCCCGTCGATGACGGCCCATGCCCAGGCTGCTGCTGCTGCTGCTGTCCGTACATCGGAGTAACAACGCCGCCACCGCCGCCGACCACATCTTCGACGGGCAGCACCTGCATCTTCAGCGGGGGGGGCGAGAATCGACCCTGCTGCTGCTGCTGCTGCTGCTCGTACGGCGGCGGGAGAATCATCGCCTGCGGGGGCGCCAGCACCGCCGCGTCGGGCGAAAACTCAATGCCGCCGCCGCCACCGCCGCCGCTGCTGCTACCGCCGGGAGAGCCGTCGTAGCTGTCGTCGCGAACGTGGTGGAAGTGGGGGTCCCCCCCCCCCGTGACGATCCCGCCGCCGCGTGGGGAAACCCCGGGCGAGGGGAGCGCCGGAAGATGTGCCGCCGCCGGGTGGGACGGCGGGTAGATTCCTGCGGGAGGGGGGGCGGAAATTTGCATGTGCGGCGCCGAGGGAGGCGGCGGTGGCGGAGGAGGAAACGCCTCTTCCGACGGAGGGATGTAATGAGGCATCATGACCTCGTGCTGCTGCGGCGGCGGCGGCGGGGGGGGGTGGCGGTGGTGATGCGGCGGTGGCTGGGGAGGAAGCGACAGCGGCGGGTAGTGGTGGTTCACGTCTTGGTGTTGCGGCGGTACCGGGCCGGCAGTCATGGGCATCAGCGGGGGTGGCTCCTGTTGGTGGAAGAAGTGGTGGTGGTTGTGCTGTTGTTGCCGCTGTTGCTGCTGCTGCTCGCGCTGCTGTTGCCGCTGCCAATGCTGTTGATGTTGCGGGGGCGGGCGAGGCATCTCCGAAGCCGGAGGCAGGGGCGCAGGCTCGGGCTTCATCCCCAGCGGGTGAGACGGAGAGTTGGTCCACGCCACGGGTTGCACCGCCGCCGAGAGCACCACACGCGACGGCAACTCCCCCTCAACGCCCTTTCCGTCCGTCTCAATCCCAGCCTCGCCACCTGCCGCTGCCGCTGCCGAAGCCTCGGGCTGACGGGATAGCTGCTCAGGCCGCGCCGCCTCCGACAGAGATGGACCCCTTAGGAAGGGCGACGAGGTGTTGACATCGGCGGGGGCACTGTTCGAAGCGCCGTCCGCTTGAAAGTGCCTCGGCTTCGCACCGACCGCTGGGGGGGGGGCGGTCGCCACCGCCGTCGCCGCGGTGCGCGAACTGGCCCACGGGGCGTACGGAGCGCGAGCGGGACGCGGGATTGCCTGGTCGAAATCCTTGCTGCGAGGAGCCCCCCCTGTTGTCTGCGACGACGGCGGCGGTCCACGCCTGTGCTGTTGCTGCTGCTGCTGCTGCTGCTGCTGCTGGCGCACGGTGCCCGCACGGCTCTGAGCCAGCGCTCCCCTACCCGACGTGGACTTGTGGCCTCCATGCGGCGTTGCGAAAGCCCTTGACGTTCCCTGCTGGGCCGTGGCGCGGCTTCCCTGCCGCCCGGCCGCCATCCTCCCTGCGCCCCTGCTCTCCGTGGAACTGCGGTGGTGGCTCATTTTGTCCTTGCTGCACCCTTCGCCCGAGTCCGAGCTCGACGCCGACGTCGTTGTCGCTGGGTCTGACCCAGGCGAGGAATTCCGCGCCGCCGCCGCGGACGCCTGCGTCGCGGCGCGGACATTGCGGATCGAGAGTAACCTGCCGCGCCCTCCGCCGGCACCGCCGTTGGTTGCCCGGCCGCGAGAGCTGCTGCCTCCGACCTCGGACCATCCCGCGCCGCCCTCCGAGTCTTCGGCTTCTTCCGTGGCTGTTGTATGCTGCGGCGTGGCGGAAGCGGTGGCGGCGGCGGTGGCTGCCGCGGCTGCGTCAGCCTTGCTGTGGAGCTTCTCCGACAGGCGTGCCTGCTCCCAGGCTCGCTCGTCCTCCTCCACCATCGCCTGCACTTGTTCGGCTGTCATCACGTCCGGGAACGGCACGCCCACCGTCTTCTCGGACACTGCTTGCACGGCAGCAGCAGCAGCAGCAGCAGCAGCAGCAGCAGCAGCAGCAGCAGCCACCGCCGGAACGGGTCCGACGGCACCGGACAGCTCCCATACAGACACAGCAGCCGTGTTGCTCGCAGCGCCCACACGGGTTGTCGACGTGCTGGTTGACTTCGGCACGACTGCCACCGCTGCCGCCTCTGTAGCAGTCGATTCTTGGGGTTGCGCTTGAGTCGGGGGTGCGACGGCAGAAGAACCAGCGGCAACATGTTTCCGCTGCGAGGAGGATTGGGCCGCGGCGGGGGGTGAAGCCGGAGGGGTAACCACCGCTGTGTCTCCGCGAACTAGCAGGCGGACGGGGGCGGGGGGGGCGGCGGCTGGAGCGGCCTTCTTGGCGTTTTTCTTGGAGCGCTGGGTGTTCTTCTTCAACGACGTTGTCGGGGCCTTACCGCCACCGCCGCCGATCGCCCTTCTAGACTTGGCGGAATCCCTGGCAGCTCTGAATCTCTGGAACATCGACGCCCAAGCGGAGAAGAGCAGCATCCGCGCGAGGCCAGCAGTGTGGGTCGCGTGCGACGAGACCATCAGACTAGATCTGACAAGCAAGAGAGGGGTGTGACAACGAAAGCAGGGTTGGGAGGGGTCACTCATTGGAACATTTTCAATGCATCCTCGCTCGTTATTCGCGAGCCTCCGCCAATACAAGCCAATACAAGAGGGCCAGCACATTAGTCCGCACCCCGTGCGTTCTCCGCCAATACAAGCCGGGACACGCTGATCGAAGACCGCAGCGACTGTTGCCATGCCCAGACTCGGAGGTTGAAAGAAGAGCAGCGAGCACCGCCAACTAGCTGCTCCGGCGAACATACAAACTCGACAGCGCAAACTGGTGTGCAAGTGCACGCTCGATCCTATCCTCGCCCGCAGCACATGCTGCAACCAACCTCTGCTTCTCCGGCAGAGCCACGCGAGCGGTCAAAGCACACACACACCCGACCAGCCCGCTACAAACACACACAGGATTTAGGGCCCCTCCAGGGACCTTAGTCTTACCCGCTGGTTTCAGGCGTGTTTTTCATTGGTCAGCCGGGTAGCGCTGTCGATGCTAACTACAAAAAAAAAACTACAACACATTTTGTGCGTTCAGCCGCACTCGAGACTGGCGTATTTTCATTGGCTATGCATCTAGCGCGATCGATGCTGATCAACAAGACAACAAAACACACACACACCTCTTGAGGTTACCCCACAGGTGCAGCAGGAGGGCGGCGGCCGCGGTCCGCTGCGGCGGCTCCACGTACGAGCCCACGGTCTTGGCCGCCCGCGTCGCCGTGCGCTGCCGCACCACCTCCCGGCGTCGTCCGCCCTGCCCCCCGCCGCGGCCCCCGGACGACACCGCCGCGACGAAGAGCGCAATACCGGCGCCGATGAAGAGGGTCAAGACGCCGTCGTCGCCTTCGCCATTTGACGAGTCGGAGCCGGACCCGTGCTTGCCGCGGGCTGCGCTACCGTTGCGAGGAGCCTTGGAGCTCGCGGACGCCTTCCGACCCCTGTCAGGTGGAGGGGGACCGGGGGTATGATGTTAACCACCTTCCCTCTGCGATGCTTGTCTTCGACTTAAAACGCGAGAGGGAGTCCCTTGACACTTACTCGTTCAAAAGGTGTCAGGAGATCTACAGCTGGGCGGAATGCGTGATAATCAGCCGTTCTTACTAGTCTAGTCGTGCCGGGTACGGGAAAGGCAAGCGGATCGCAGCATCGGAGCGGTACCCCGCGCAAGTCACCTGGCGCATGGACTAACGCGTGTTGTCCAGAATCCTCGCGGTTTGATACACATGCACGCATAGTACATTGCCGACGAACAATACTCAAATTGAACCAAGTGACTCGTGACATGACTTGCCTATCCTTGCGGCGCCAACGGGATCCCGAGCCCGAGCCCGCTTGGGACGAAGACCCGGAGCCTCCCCTGGTCGTCTGTGTCTGGTTCTCCGAAGCGTACTGACGAGCTTTCATCAGCAGGTATCGGAACCTATGGATCACCTGCCGACGCAAAGACAGCAAAAAAAACACCAGCAGAGGATGTGAAAGCGGACGCGGGAAAATAGTGTTTGATGAGACCTGGTCTGCCGAGATGCACACCAAAACTGCCTGCAGTACTTGCGCGGTATTGCTTTGATGCCCCCCCGCCCCCTCCGGTGTTTGCCATCGGGGGTGGGTTTTCGTCGCTTGGCAACGACGTTGTAAAACAAGCCAATTCACTTCGTGAACTCGGCAACCAGGTTACCGTTTTTTTTTTTACCTCTGTTTTTTTGCGGTAACCATAATGGTGGTCGAGTAGATCATGTTGTACGGGGTGAAGAACCCTCACTCCGCGCAAAGGGGATGATCGCACCACGTTGAGTTAAAATGGTCAAGCATCCTCGAGGCAGTTACACATGCTTATAACTGTCTCTGGAAGTGAAAGCACTAGAAAATAAATTAAGTCATACGCCAACCGTACGCAAGGAAGTAAGCACAAGATGCGGAACACCCTTAGCAGGATGCAGCGCACCCTTCATGCGACTCGCCGAATACCTCACGGCGCTTCGCGCTTCGTGATGTGAGAGCCTGGTTCGGTGAGAACCCGGCGTGCTTCGTCCCGGCTTTGTAGGGATGCGAGGTCAATGGTCTAACGACTACGGCATGCACGACTATGAGTACACCCCGCCCGCCCCCCGCCCCCCCTTCACACCCCCTGTTGGCGACCGGCGGCTGCTGTGCAACGAACAACAGATGACATGGGTCTATCTTGTTCATCGTGCAACACACCAAGGGACATTGTCAAGGTGTTTTCTTCCACATCAAGCTCATCAAGTACGCAGATAGTACGCAAACGAAAAGGAGGACCCATATGAAGACCTGGGATCCATCACGGAATACACGCCAATTTACCCGGAAAACCAACCCCATAAAGGAAAAGTTGCGGCGTGATATTAGTGTGGGGCTACTCCCGACACTGCTGTGTGCAGGATAGCGGCTCCCTTTTTCAGTCCAATTTCCGTATCGTCTTCCTCCTGGCTAACGGCTCAAATATGACGGATCAACAACAACAAAAAACAAGGCACACCATAACTATTTCCACTCGTCGCAACCGCCACTACCGCTACTGACCTCGCGGCGGGACTGGAATCCCGACTTCACGGGCTGCGCAGGATGTCTCTCCATCCGGTGCAGCTCGTTGTCCACGTACGCCCATCCCTGTGCCGCCACTCCCTGACCAACGAGAAAGCAGACAGGCAGAACACCAGACGGATATGGAGCAAACGTGACAAACTGAAGCATGGGCATACACCCGGCGTTCACAACGCAGCCGAGCAGCCCGTGTGAAGAGGGAAATATTCGTTATCTCAACAGACAGACGTTTGGGAGCGAAGAGATCCCTACATACAGCGACCAAAGAGAGAGAAGAAATTTGTCTTGGGTAAATCTCATCTCGCCGATAAAGCTTCATTCTCCATCCCGACCCAACACATCCAAGTGCCACGCTGAAACATACTCAGCACTCAGCACACCTTGACGGCGGAAAGGTAGTGACTGGCCTCCCGCAGGATGTCCGCGTGACCGGCAGCACCGACGACCATGGCAGGAACATCGTCAACCCCGGCGGCGTCAGCGGCAGCCGCGTTCCCACCTCCGCTTGCAGCTTGTTCAGAACTTGCAACCGTTACCGCTAGCAAACCGGATCGAACCGCAGCCAGAATCTTCGGACACAGAAAAGGAGAGGTGGGGGGGCGGGGGGGCGGACGGGGCACGGTGCGTCGCGGCGACAGAGAGATAAAGATTTAGAGGAACGGTGGCGGAGTTAATCTACAAGCTTGGCCATCGTACGTACTGTTTAGGGGGCTTTGCCGATTGAGGGGGGGGGGGGGGGGTACAGTGCAACGGCACGCCAAATGAGTTCGTGGGAACCAGTCCACACTCGAGGACAATGCCAATGATGCATGATGTCCCGCCGCATCAGCACCAGAAGTTTACCACCAGCAACCTGATTGCATCGCTACGCCGAGGCTGCACTGCCACGTGTGCCCATAGCGAATGGAGGCGTTTGAACACAAAACGAAAGGCCACACTGGCTAGGGGCTAAAAAAAACACAGCACATCGACGCGTCGTAAACTAATTGCGACCAACACGCGAGAACAAGATAAAAAATCAACATCCATTGATGCGGCTGTCTGTTAGCGACGTGTCCGAAAAACGAGACCACATTCGGCTGATCGCGTTTCTCTCATCCACACGCCTAAGCACGGCTGTATTCTCGAATGATGAACGAGACATGCTTTCCCTCACGCACAAACACCGCTGTATTCTATAACGATGGATGAGGCTCGCGATTCCCCCACGACTCAACACTGCTGAACAACATCATGAACAGAGATTCAGCCGAGCGTTCGCCTCACGCCCAAAATACTGCTACAGTACCATATTCTAGGCATCATGAACAAGAGGCTCAGCCCCACTTACCTCCTCCGCAGCCACGACGCGAGAGTCCAGCCATTCCTGGGTCGCCGACGGCCTCGTGGCCGTGGTCATCACCAGCTCCCCGACGAGCTCGTTCATGCTGGCCCGCATGGCCTCGGCGTGGCGCTCCACCACCGCTCGCGCCGCCGCCTCCGCCCCGGTCTCGACCGCCGCCGCCGCCGCCGCCGCTGACTCCGCCGCAGCGGCCGCGGACGCCGCCGCCGCCGCCTTGTTGAGCCCCGCCACCCTGGCCGCGCCGGCACCGCGGGGAGGGGGGGCATCCGACCGGCCGCCTGATCCCTTAGAGGAGGACGGGGTAGCATTCGTTACGGAGTCTACAGCCGCCGCCGCCCCCTCGCCTTCGCCGGGCGGGGAAGTTTCAGGGTCCACGCCCCCGTCAGACACGCCTCCGTCGCCGCTACCGTCTGCCCGGGGTCCGCGATCGGCACCGCCACGGCCGTCGCCGAGGGGTGCGGACGGGACGCCGTTGTCTTCGGGAGGGGTTTCCGAAGAGGAGGAGGCGTTTTCGCCACCGGCCGCCGCCGCCGTTGTCCCCTGAGGGCTCGGCAGCCACGGCATCCTGGCCAGCAGGCTCGACGCTTCTTCGAAACGCTTCTGCGTCTTGTACATCTCGGCCAGGTTCGCGTAGCAGTGCAGCCAGCCTGCCGATTGAGTTAGGGAGGGCATATGGAAGGCATTATTTTAGGGGGACTGGGCGGGGGCGCGTCGGGTACCTGTAGCAGTGCAAGAGGGGGGGGGGGGTATGCAGCAACGCCCGCGACCTTGCGCGCACATCCTCAACCAAAAGGGGTCAATAAAAACAGGGAAAACAAACTGCCTCAGCGTGAGATATCCAAGAGATACACTATTTGCCGAGCTCATAACGCCAGGTCTTAAACGGAATGGCGCACCCCAAGTTCACACCCCGACCCCGCGTTGGAACAGCCCTCACTTCCGGGCGCGAAAGTTTTCTCGGGGTGTCGGGGTCGCAGAGCACACCAGAATCTTTAATTTTTTTATTTCAGAGAATATTTTATTTAAAAATTTGAAATCACGTTATTCCAAGAGGGGGGTACTGCTGTAGGGAGAGCACACACCATGCCGGGCGCATAGCTTGCCACGTGCCAAACATGCAGCCCAAGTTCACAAAACAGCGGCGGCATCCCTTCGCTTTTTCCGACAAAAACAGCAGAACATACTTCTACAAGACCGTGAAAATATTCGAGAAAAACGACACAATGGCGGAGGACATGGGGGGAGCGTGGTAACTAGAAAACTGATGTGCTCGCCACGTCACAAGCCTCAGATGCTGCATACTTCACACTCGCATATTTATTTATCACGTCACAAACAAAAGGAGTTTCTTCATTTTATTTTTATTTTTGCCTCAGATGCGGCATACTTCACACTCGCATATTTATCTACCACGTCACAAAAAAGAGGAGTTTATTTTTATTTTTATTTTTTTTTTTCTATATATGACCCAACGACCTCCATCTCCATCTAGGAAAAGAGTCTTAAAAGATAGATTAGCAATTTTGTGCTGAGAAAACACCGCAAAATTGTTTGTATCTCTTCCACAGATCAAAAGTCCGGGATAATGGAACAGATTTGCGATGAAATGATGGCGAGTTTTCCGAAGGCGTCACAAGGACAACATTGTTGTCTCACGGGGATTGTTGACAGCAAACGACAACAAAGGTACAAAACTGATGACCTTCATGTCCGTGCGTATGCATATGACGCAAATCAAAACCGTGGAGGTGTCAGCGGGGAACTGCAATATCCGAGTATCAAACCGTAACCAGTAGAACCGCAAACTTGGATTCTCTTGTCAAACTGTCAGTCGGATACTAGAGATATGGGTGGAATAATCATGCCGGGGTGATTGGTCATGTCGCCTGCCTCAAGCGTGCGAGGGACGAAGCCACGCTACCAGCGCAGAAGCAGTGCACGAGCATACATGAATACACGTGAACGTTTTGCAACACGTACGCGCAAGGCGTCAACGGAAGATGAACGAATGTGACTGTCAGAACGTTTTGAGTCAACCTACACACAGACGCTGTGACAATATCCTCATACAAGTGGGCACATCCACCGACGCAGAGCAGACACACAGCTGTTCCTCCCCCCGTCATGACGGACACCCCTCTCACTTTTGCTGTCGCGTCTGCCCTGGGCGTTCTGCTGGTACTCCAAGATCTCCGGGCACGCGAGCTCTAGCTCTTGGATCCCTCTGTCCGTGTTGCCGGAGCGGGCTAGCGCCTGTCCCAGCACCGCACGATTGTGAGCCAGCAGGCTTGCCGCCTCCTCGTAAATGCGAGAAGTCGTGTCTGAGGCCCCCGGTGCGCCCGTCGCACTCTCCCCCCCCCCCTGCTGCTGTTGCTGCTGCTGCTGCTGCTGCTGCTGCTGTTGCCCACTGCTGCTGCTACTGCCCGTCGCAGCCGTCGTGGATGGGCGATGTGTGGAAGACTTGACGGTTGCCGCTGAACCGCTTCCGCTGATGCTGTTGCGCCGCGGAGGCTCGTCGTTGTCTCGCTCCGTCCAGAGCTTCACCGCGGGCTCGAGACTCTCCCACTGCTTGGCGTTCTCCTGAAGGACGGGGAACAAAGTGCCGGCACAAGCGGGCGAGAGAGAGAGAGAGAGGACGCGTGGTCAGATGCTGTTGGTTCCTTCTTGGGGGGGGGGGTTCTGTGCCACATGGACACGAGCAGCGACGAGCCTGTGTGGCCCACCACGTGTCCGTCCGTTACGGGCACTGCCGAAAGAGAGCGAGACGACAAGCACACATGTGCACTACTCAGCAAGCTCGGCATCCAGACCGCACGCGAACACGGCCTGCCCTGCACGAGCAGTCGCTGGAAGCACGCTGCGGTGATGTGCAGCGACGCTCACCCGCACACCGACGTGGTCTGCGCATGCGTGCATGTTTCATGCTAGACCAGGATGAGACATCATGTGGACCGCAGGGGCAACAAAAGGCAAAAATTGTGGGCCAAGCACCCGTATAAACACCAGTACGAAATCAAAATCCCAACGACATCACCAGGGTTATTTCATGTTGCAGCACCGGCAGCAGAAAGAAACGCACACACACATGTACCTGTAGCAACTCCAGCGCGGTGTCGAGGTCCTCAGCGGTAGGCTCGGAGGCAGAGACGAGCGTCCAGGCACGCTCGTAGCGGCCCCGCACCACCTCCACAGCGCGCAGTAGCCCCACGCCCAGGTGCCCACGTTCCTCGCTGATCGACGAGAGCTTGAGAGCGTCGAGTGTTGGGATGTGAGGCGCACCCATCAGCAGCACCAGCACAGCTCTCATGGCGATCGACACCGCCGTTGTTCTCCGAGCACGCTTGCAACCAGCACGACGCTCCAGCCCGGGCTCGCCCATGACGGCTGACTCTCTGCCGCCGCTGGCCCTGTTGTGTGTCGAGGGCTTTGTCTCCGCAATTGCGAAGCTACGGCTCTGCTGCTGCTGCTGTGTCGATGACTCACTTGAGAGCTGCCACGCACACTCCTCTTTTTTCCGTAGCGTACCACCCCTTGCCGTGGCCGTCTCGCTGCTTTGCAGCAGCCCTCTTGCTGGCAGGGTGTTCCCTGAGTGTACGCTTGTTGCTCGAGCCCCGCCCGTCTGTTCCTCTGCCAATGCCTTTTGGGTGTGTCGGCAGCAGTCTCGTGGTTTTGGGTCTGACTAGAAGTGGGGTTGAAGTTTCATCGTCGGCTCGTTTGAGTTTGATGGCGCTTTTACAAAGGCTGACGACGCCAAGATCCATGCGGGGTGTTGTTCCAGAATTATTATTTACCCGCCCGTTCGTCGTTGCCGGTGTCATTTCCACAGCAGTTTTGTCGAGAGGAAGCTCTAGTAGCCTAGGCGACCGAAGCTATTTTACTTTTCCAATCCTATGGCCCCACAACGTCTCATTAGCGTTTGCCTTTAATTCAGGGATGAGCAGCAGCAAGCGGTGGCAGGAAGCAAAGAAGAGCGGAACGCAAATAAAAATGCCGTTTTGCGTGCATGCATACCGCGGAACAGCAAGGGGGTCGCATAAGATTCACCACACCCCATGGACTGATGTCGACTACTGTACACTATGCAGCAAAGACAGTTACTGCGCCGAAAAATGGCGGCGACGGACCGTCTCTTCTAGAAGCGTGCGGAAAATATATTGCATTTGAGTTT
Source organism: Ectocarpus siliculosus (assembly GCA_000310025.1). NCBI lineage: Eukaryota > Phaeophyceae > Ectocarpales > Ectocarpaceae > Ectocarpus > Ectocarpus siliculosus. The sequence continues at coordinate 4,953,743 of FN649729.1, read as the reverse complement.
GGCATCTCCTCTTCGTCGTAGTGCAGAAATCGAGCAATCGAGCTCTCTTTGCAAATAAAAATGTCCCAGGGGGGGTGGTATCTTCCGCGACCTGCAGTAGGTATGTACTCTGGACATGGATGGATGGATGTGGAGGTCAGTTTTGGGCGGGCATGTAGTCGAAGGCATGAGGAACCCCTCTGTGAAATCACACCCTTCCCAACAGCCGAGGGAGAGAGAAGGACACACGCCACCGGAGAGAAATCTGGGGTGGAGAACGCAAGAAGATAGGATGAGAGGTGAAACCCTTTTCAATACAAAAACATGAGAAGGGTTCATGTAGCAACGATCTCGATCTCATCGACAGACGAAGCCTTCTATGCATACGATGTAGAGATCAACAGTAGTAGTAGCAGTAGCAGTGGTAGCGATTATACTCTGTGTACATAGTTGAAAAATTACCCTCCACAGTTTGCAGTAATCTCGGATTTGAGACGAATCCGGATTTCGGAACGAAATCGGGAAGAGTCAGATATCCCATGAAGCATGTTGGAAAATGACTCTACCTTGTTCAGTCCCCTTTCTCTCTCCCGAAATACGCCGGAGCTATCGAGGAGACAGGAAATACTTGAGAAAGTAACAGGCCGCCTCGCAACACGCGGCGTTCCGCCGCGGCGGCTTCGGCGACTGCTTGGCGGTGGCTCTCTCGGCCCCACAGCGACTGCGCGCTCAGGGCGAGGCCCTCCTGTCGGTGCAGGAGGCCTCACCCAACCCAATCCAATACTTACATTGAATGATCTAGGTAAGGGACAAGAATACAACAGTATTCCAAAAACAACCACACCCTCTCGATCCTACTACAGTATATATAATATAGAGACACACACGTGTTGCTTCTGGGAGGAATACTGCTCAAACAAGTGTATGTATGAACGTGTCGCGTGTCCCACCTGCAAAAAAGGGCCGGCCTACCCACTCATAGGTGATAAACAAATTAAACGTGGAGCCGTTGGCCTTGCCTAGGAACCCCGGGAAAGCCGCAGGTACGAAGAAAGGATTACGTTGTACAGAGAAAAAGTGAATGAAGTTCAAGAGAAACCTCGTTTGGACCTGAGGGGAGGTACCACCATTGTTTGTGCGAAAGTCTGACGTATCACAATCAGGATACGTATCACAACTAGGATTGCGTATCGCCCTGCCCGCCAGTCTAACTACGACAGTAGTCACTACGGTCTGGAAACCCAAGGTCAGTATCGATGTGGTCCAGCTTCACAACGGGGTGGTGAGGCAATAAAACAAAACGAGACCATCGCTATCATGTTTAGGGGCCATCAACAAGACGACGGCGTGGATCACAAACGACCCGTTGTATAAGGCGCACTTTAACCTTTGTCGTGGCGGAGGCGAGACTATACTTCACCAAGCCCCTGAAGTCGCTGTCGTCGTAGTATCCGTGCGGGATCCCCGGATCGGGATCCGTGGCCTGGAACATGCTGTAAGGGAGGTAGTCTTCTAAGGGTTAGGTTCGTGCCAAACCGATGAACATACCCGGCTTAATATGCATGTTACCTCATGATACATGTTCAATAGCCCTCATGTCTTGTTCGCAGACAGCGGTATGGCCTGCATCGTCGTATTTGAAGGAGTCATGACCTTTTCGTCGTTGGAGGGAAGGGCTTGAGAACGGGGACTCTCATTCTTGGAGATTTTTTCATTGCAACAATCAACAACTGTTATATTTCTTCAGACGAAAGTCATCGTAATCCAAACCGTTGGATCCAATTTAGTGGAGGTAGACGTGTAAGCGATGACCCAAAACATCCGTAAAATAACAAGTCTTTGTCGTGGCAATGGTGCCAACAACAACAAGTCAGAAGTGGTCGAGTGAGTCGGATTGCTCGAGACACAGATTGTCTTCATGCAGACTCCGGCCGGCTGCCTAGCCTGCGAATGGAACGGCTTGGTTCTTCAAACTTCAAACGGAGTTGTCGAGAGGAAGAAAAGGTGCACGTTCGTTGTTTTATATGGGATGAAGGAACACAAAATGGTTTTGTGCTCTTGTTGTATTTGGCGGAAAGACAATCGATTTGGGCCGGACCGCGGAAACAATCTGGGTAAGTGGAAGGCTTCAAGTTTAGGCAGAAAGATGATGCCTCAGAGTGGGAACTTTCACACCGAGGGCCGGGCGAGAGGGAGGGAGAGACGTCGTACAAGCGAGCGGCGTCGCTAATGCAAAACCACAACAAGCAAATGACAGTGGCTCAACAGCTTGATTTCAACCGCGGGTACAATTTTGGGGGGGGGGGGGGGGTTTACTCCTAATCCTGCATTCCCTAATCCTTAAACCATTTACCTCCCATCCCTACCAAACCCGGAACGAACACCCCCGGTTTTCACCCGAACAAGCTTTCACATCACCAAACCCCAAACCCCCTGAAGTATTTTGCCAATCCCAAAAAAGGTGAACTTCCTCCCTCTAAAGGTTTTCCGCATATTTTTCTTACTTCCTTTCCTACCGATAAAAACCACCTAATAATTAATTTTTTTTCTTGTGCTTTTCCTTCCCAAAAAAATTTTAAACCCTTTGAAACTTCCTTTAAAAAACTTTACCATTTTAACACAACCTTTTTCGAACCTCCCCCCTTTCCCAAAATGAAGGTTTTCCACCCCCCCCAACATTATCTACTCCACCAACATTATTGTTACCCCCCAAAAAAAAACCCAAGTAAAAAAAAAAACCGTAACC
>FN649729.1:4922233-4950762 GCA_000310025.1 Ectocarpus siliculosus | reverse complement strand
ATCACCAAGCGCGAAGCGCCGTGAGGTATTTGGCGAGTCGCATGAAGGGTGAGCTGCATCCTGTTAAGGGTGTTCGGCATCTTGTGCTTACTTCCTTGCGTACGGATGACAGCTACGTATGACTTAATTTATTTTCTGGTGCTTTCACTTCCAGAGACAATGTTGGGGGGGGGGGGGGCGAGAAGAATCGAACGGCCGTGGGCCCAAAATGTTGATGGTCTCGACACTGGCGTTCCGCTTGGAGAAGTTGGTGCTGACTACTCCTTGCGAAAACCTTAGGCGATTCGTGAAAGCGTTGCCGGTAGCGATTCACAGCACTTTTCAGGAGGCGTGACACGTTATTGCATGGTTTTCCTCGGGGCTCGATTCATGTTGAGGTTTTGCGTTCCGCGTGGCTGCTCAGTTACAGTAGTGGTTTCTCCGTTCTGACAGGTAGTAGGGTCCAGAGGGAATAACCTGTAGCTGTCCGGCTGTGGTCCTACAGCGGTGGCGAGCGAAGACACTCATCGTACGAAACTGCTACATTCGTAGGCTAAGAGAAGTACGCGCTTCTGCTGCCGGTGTTTGACTTGTTTTTTTGGCGTGAACGTTAACAGCTATTTGAGTTTGCTTCGCATACCGTATATGACACAAGATAACACACCCCCTGGACCGATTTTCAAAGCTCGATTACTCCACGACGAAGAGGATGCATAAACGAAACAATACGTTTTCGAACAGCTCTCGACGAGACCGTTCCAACGCCGCCGTTTTCGGCGCTGTGACTCTTCCTGCTGGTGAGAAATTGAGCTTTGAAAATCGGCCAAGGGGGTGTGTTATCTTGTGTCATATACGGTAAAGTATTAGTGGTATGTTTCTTGCCTGCGGGTCCGCACTCTGTACATAGATAGCTGGAATTAAGCCTGGATGTGTAGAAGCGTGGCAGTGACGAGTGTACCGGAAGATAAGGTGTTCTGAGGGGGGGCCTCTCGGCAGGGATACCTGCCACTATCTTGACGGACTGACTGTCAGATATTCAGGAAATAAAAAAACGTATGTACTCTCCCAAACACTAGCCAAAACTTTAGTCCCCGCTCCCCGCATTTTTCTGCTTGATGCTGCTGATTCGCCGGGGCCTCTTTCATGTGTCGTCCGAGGTTTTTTCTCTGGTATGCACCCCCCCGTGCCATCTCCGATGTCTCCAAAATCTGCTCATGGTGAGGTCCAGGGGTTCATCTTCGAGTGTCATGTGTCATGTGTCATGATGTGTCATGTGTGGCGTATCGATGAGAAGCGGATCGAAGAACTGGTGAGTGAGAAAAAAAGAAAAAAAACAGAAGTTTAGTTTTGTTCGTCGGTCGTCGTCCACGAAAATGACAGTCCAGTGACGTGCCGGTCACTTGTGGTCTCCTGTCCCCTTCGACTAGTGTCCTGTTGGGTGTCCAATCCCTCTCCCTACCCCATCGCACTTTGTACATTTGCTGCGAGTTTACCCTAGTGGTGCACTCACACAGCAGTTCCGCCAGATGAAGAAGTGCAGAGACGCAGAAACAGTGTATGTGTCTTCGTATGCATTATGTAGGACTTACACGGTAGACTAAATTCGCGACCATGTGAAAGTCTCACCGCACGATCAATTTCTTGAGGACTAAAAGACCAACAACCAAGCAGAGACCCCGCACGCCCAGCTAGGACCGACAGCATGCTCAAGCCTACGGGGGGCGTCACACCAAGGACGGGTGGCGATCAGTATGGGAAGAACCAACAGCACAGGTGAGGTTTGCGTCACTCGCTTGCACCCTCTGCCCATCCATCCAAACATGGACATACGTCGTGTTTGATCTCGCGTTCTCAGCGTCGCAGTAGGTACCACGTTCACACCGGAAAATGTGGGAACGCGACTTCCCACGTCCATGGCAGGCCCACTGGGAGACGCATTGATGGATGGTTTTCACAGAGGCACTCCATTGCAACGACGGTGATGTGACAATCGTGTGGACTAATAACTAGCGCTACTTGCTGTTGTCTCTTCTCGTATTTTTCTGTATGATATAGTCTATCTGTTCAGACTGACTGGTTGGGTGAGAGGGCGACCACTTTGTAATTACTCCATCCTTCCTGCGGGTCCGGTGTGACTCTCTACCCTGTATTTCGAAGCCGCCTGTACCTCTACATCTCAAAGGATGCATACACGCCCAATTGCTGTTGTGTATGCAAAGACCATCACGGGTCTCCTTCGTTTTTGCCTCTTTTGGCAGGTGGGTGAACAACTAACAGCAGAAGGACGCGTTTCACAAAGGATATGTTAAGTTTTGCCACCAAGGGACTTTATCATTCGATTATTGACTGCTACGCTACTGTTGCAATTCAGGCTCACCACTGGCTCCTTCTGATTGATGGCGCACACGATAAACGTATACGCGAGTAGCAAGCACCAGACCAGGTTTGTTTGACGTTCAAGATCCAAGAGTCGTGTAGCTCATACAATACAGACCAGATTATTGTCCTGCTGCTGCTTTGGTTTTGACGACCGGAGCACCATGCATTGCGATGCGCAATGCTTGCGAGGCTCCGTGAGCTGTTCGAGTCTGTCGTGGACACGATGACCGGGCGTTTGCTATTGAGCAAGCAGCACCACAACCTATCCCACACTATTCGTCGGAAACAACCAACTGCTGTCGGTCGGGCAGGGTCTTATATAATAAGGGTCATTTTCAGCAGTTCTTAGCCCCCGATGTGCCGACATGTGTGTTTGCCTCAACCGCTGTGCGGGCAAAGATGGGCCAGTATCCATCACGTCTGGGCAGCAGAACTGCCATCCAGCCTAGTGTGTCTAGCGCCCTCGCGCCCTCGCGACGATATCGCTCCCAAACAAAGTTCTTTTCGTCGAAACCTGGGAGTGTTCCTTGGTCTTCGCTCAAAAGAGAGAGAGGCGTTTTCGTCCAATTGTAGGAACCGGGTTTCCCATTCATTGAAACCGTCAATGCACGGGACGTGAAACGGCGCAAGATGGGTTTTAATTTGTCCTCTTGGCTATTTTCAATTTTCAAGTTTTAGTTTTTCAACCCCCGGTCCTCTCTCTCTCTCACTTTCTATATATAAATCTCTGTTCAACCCCTGGTTCTGTTGGGCAAACACAGCCACACGACAGGATCACAAACAGCAGCGGCAACAACAGCAGCAGCAAGAGGCACGCAACAGGAACACGGAGCCTGCGAGAGCACACCCTGGATATTATACTGCTGCAACTTTCGCGTTTCACCACCGCGCAGCAACTTTTGCACGATCCAAACTGGAGGGAGCCAGGACAGAGAGCCTTGCAGTTCCATCATATTGTAGCGGAAGAGGGAGAGAAAGGTGAGTTCCGTCCTTGGGAAATAGAGGGAGCAGGAGAGTAGCAGAGGGAGGAAGGGGAAAAGTGCTGCAGAGGGTCAATCAGGTCCAGCCCGTGTCGACATGTGGCGGGTTCCATGCTTTGTTCTGCTGGGAGGGGTTGAGTCCGCGGATAGATTACACAGACCCCAGCTTTTTTGTGGTTGCATCAAGTTTGTGTGTCTGCTGGAGAACGCATCGAAGAAGCAGGGTTGTCGGGGGGAAGCTATTATAATAGCTAGACCCGGGATGTCATGCAATACCCCCCATACCTCGAGGGCCTGTGCTGTCCTGTCCCTGTTGGACATAGTGTGCCCAGCTCAAGACGACAACAACCTCAACTTGTGGTCTTCTTGATGGTCACACAAACTTCAAACACGTACACCCCCATCTCGAGAAGGAGGCTGTGAGTGATCAGACAAAGGAGACTACCCACAGCAGTAGCTTTGGAAGATGCTTCTTCGGCTTTCGGGGGGTGTCATTGCTCGTCCCTTCCGAGGGTAGAACTTGCCGGGATCGCGGTATCATCGTTGAAACTTTGCTTTCATCTTCCTCTCATCGTAGCTGCTGTGTGCTTCGCTCAAACAGCGGTGGCCACCGGTGCAAGCTTTTTGAAGCACCTTCTCCTTTTCGTCATGATGGCAACCACAAAAAACACCCACACAACACACTGCTGTATGTACACATGTACCGTTTAGCGAAGCCGTAGAACGCTTTTCTACCGATTGGCCTCAGATACCAGCAACAAGCCACATTGCATCAAGGCTGCTCCCCTCTCGCCATGCCGTGCACTGAGCTGCTGCTGTTACTGCTGGGAGGACATGCTGACGCTGCTTTGGTATCTTGGTTGTGTGGGCCAAACCACATAACGGCCTTGGTGTTAGAGCGTTCGCCTGCTCCGTCCATCTCCACGTCCGGACACGTTTCTGGCCGCTTTTCTTCTTTTCTAGATATCATATGTGGGTATTCACCACACAGCAGCCACCAGCCACGGCACACCACCCACCCCACTGCTGCTGTTGCCACCACGTCCACGCAGGGCAACTACCGCCCCTACTCTCAAAAACCGTTCTTCTCTTGATAACGTTCCCACACAACACCAGATTCATTCCCGGTGCCTCAATCTACACTGAGTTCCTATGCCTTTTCCCCGCGCACCGGTAACATCGCTCAGGAGCTTTTTCGACGTACCAAGCGGTTCCAACAGCACCAAATAGCGAACGATGATGACCAACAGCGGTGGGCTCAAGCGAGGGCGATCGGACGGCGTCCCGGATCATGAGGACGTGAAGCGCGTCAAGATCACGGCTGAACACCCCGAGACTCTGCCGACATTCGGTGCGGGCGAGGTCGTGGGCACAACATCGTCACCGCCAGCAGCAGCAGCAGCAGCAGCACCGACGAAGCAAGCAGCACCGACGAAGCAAGCAGCACCGACGAAGCAAGGGCCATGGGACAGGATCAACCGCGTGGTGTTCGTTGCCACGGCCATGAACACCGACGGGAGCGGCCTCTCCGCCTGCCTTGGCCTCGACAAGCTTCGGCAGGAGTCCGCCGCCCGCGTGGCTGAATGCCAGGCCCAGCTCCAGGCCGAGCTCGACGCCGAGCTCCTGGCCGAGCAACAGGAGCTCTTCGCGGGGCTGCACAACCTGGGCGTACTGCGGTACGCGCCCGTGGCGCACGTGGCGAGGTTCCAGGAGGAGCTGTCCGCGGAGCAGCAGGAGCTGCGGCTGGTGGCAGGGGGCTTGCGGGGTCTCCGGAAAGCACCCGCTAGCCGGGTGGTGAGGTGCTGGGAGGAGTTCCGCATCGAGGAGGAGGCGTTCCTGAGGTCGCACGCCGGGGGAGGAGCGGGGCCGGCGGCGGCCGCGGCGCCGCCGGCGGTTAGGGCACGAGCGGGGCCGGCGATGACCTCTGCGGGAACGGCCCGCGAGATGTCAACGGAGGGGAGGCCAGAGGGGTGTGCTGCCGGCGTGAGTTCCAAGTCCGCGTGGACAGAGGAGTTCCTCGCCGAACAGGAGGAGGCGTTCGCTGCGGCCGGGGAGCAGGTGCGCCAGGACCTCAAGGAGTTCCGCGTGCTGGTGGAAGGCCCGGGGGCGGCGGCGCACGAGAAGCTCGCGGCAGACATGGCGGCGGCGGGGGCAACGGAGGCAGAGTTCTTGGAGGAACAGACCGTCCTGGCGGAGCGCATCCAGCAATGGCAGCGGCGGGAGTTCGTGGGTGCGAATGGGGGAGCGGTGGCGGGTAACCCGGCGCTCGCGGATGCCCTTGACGGAAAGGTGGGGGCCGATGGGGTGGGGGGCGCAACTACACCGGGAGGACAGGGTATCGAGGAGATGGGTCTGGTTGTGGGCGGACCGCTAGGCACTATCGTGGAGGAAGAGGAGGAGGAGGAAGAAGATGAGGAAGGGAACAGCGGGCAGGAGGTGGGTTTTGATACGGTGTGTGATGGCGGGTAGGTTGCGTGGGAATTGTTTGCCTTATGAATGGTGTGTCATGTGTTGCGGTCAACGTGGTGCTAAGGAATCCCTTGGTTGCCGCGATTGGACCAATTGCGTGGAGGACATTTGTAGCGTGGGCAGTGCTGCGATCTGCGCGAGTCAGCAGCATCTCCCGTAGCAGCATCTGCCGCAGTACCAGCAGCCCTCGTCCTCACATGTACTAAAAACACGCTCCATTTGCATTTTAGGGTGTATATTTCAGACACACCCACGCCACCGACGTTGTGCCGTACATCTCCCCCCCTCGCTCTTCCTCCTTCCCTCTACCGCAGGGCTTCGGCACCGTCAGCGGCAAGCGACCGGCCCGGTTTGCCATAGACGGCGACTGCGGCTCTGATACCTCGAGCATGGGAGTGACGGACGGCGAGATGAGCGACTTGTCGCCCGAAAGGGCGGTGCGCAAAGGAAAAACCTCTCTCGACGCCGGCGCAGCCAAGAGGAAGAGGGGGGCCGAGGACGCGGAGGTGACCCTGGAGGTAAGACGTTGTATTCTGGGAGGGGCTCGCCGCCTGGCTGTTTTCTTTCTCCCAGTTTCTCTAGCCGTGTAGATAGTGCCAGAGCAAACCAGGTTGTGTCGCTGAGAGCCCATCATAGTTAAGGATACGCCGCCTACAAAGTCATGGCGGATTTTTGCAGTTATGGCCTTGCGTCTACCTTCGGAACCTAGATTTTTCTTCTACAGATTTCTGCGATTCTTCTGTGCCCCCTCTCACACCGCTTCGACACTTGGGGATTTGCACATCTCTCATCCTCTAGATTTAGCGCTCCCCAATCGAGATGTGACCGTTCTCAACCACTCCCCGCCCCCCCGCCTGCACCTTCGCAAGCAACCCGCGGGTACAACAAAATCCAGTGCCGCTGCATCCCTCAACGCACGGTCTTACATGCAGCATCGCGACAATGACCCACACACACGTATCACCGATGCGCATGCTTGACGTTTTCACCCGAAGGTCAAGAGGTCGAAGAGCTAACGCCACAACACCGGCAACAATAAGAGGGGGACAAGAGGCCGCTTCGGCACGGTGATGGCAGTGGCCGACGGTAGCGTATGGGAGAGTTTCTATCACGGTTAAGCTCCAGATTGGTCCTGAGCCTTAAGGTGCATGGTGTTCATGGCCTTGGGCACTCAACGCAAGGGGAGGGGGGGGGGGGAGGAAGTTCAAGATATCCATTATAATGTGGGGGGCAGGGGGGGGAGGCGTATGTACAGGATATGCTTCGGTGTCATATTCATCCTAAAAGGGCCAGGGACTGCAAACAAGATGACCATCTCGTTCTGGAGTTTGGCTTGAGGGGTTCAGTGGGGGAAGAGCTGCGGCACGAAGCACAAGTTGTTTTTTGGGACGGTGGGGGGGGGCAGCTCACCAAGTTGCTACGGACGTCAACTACCATTTGCAAGGGGGGAGAGGAGCGCAATCGGCAATGTCTCTTGTACAAGCACTTTATTGTGTGGTTGCTCTGTTTTCGGGGATAGGGGGTGTCGGGGATAGGGGGCAACACTGGAGCGCATCGTATTCCTCGTGGTTAACCACAATAGAGCTCATTGAGCACAAGAACGGTTTTTTGTGTGTGGCAGTCCTCCGCAAGACTAGGCCCCCATACGGTTTGCACTGTACAAGCAGTAGGCATGCTGTATGTGCCTGAAGTGTTGGTGGGGATGTTTTTTTAGAACGTGAAGCGACCCTATTTTTTCTACATGTAGGACTTGTTATTTACAATCAATCAATCAAGGTGTCGGTTTATTTACTTCTATCAAGGTTTGCGATCTATTTATTTAATCAAGATTTCGATTTGACCGGCTTCGCTTGCGAGCAGTTCGTTTTACGACGTGTACATCATAGAAACTTGTGGTTTGTCGTGTATTTGACAGGCACCGGTAGAGATTACCCCTTCATTCCAACCGCCCAGAGAGCCTATCACTGATTTCGGCGGCGGTGTCGTGAAGCACGCATGTGACGCGGCACAGTCGTAGGGCCGGGCTTACACCTGGTCGCCGTCGGATATTCGACATACCGCTGCAGGCTGCGCCTTGCGTGTTTACCCCTGTACTCGATGGCGCACTGGACACACAAGGAGTGATTCTAGCCCCCCGGGGGTACGGACATGCCAGTTGTTGCGTTGTTGTTGTTGTGTCTATTGTTGTCCTTGTCGTTGTGCTATTGATGTCACTGTTGTTGTTGGCGTCGTTGTGCTGTTACTGTCTTTGGTTTTGCTATTGTTGTCGATGTTCTGTTGATGTTCTCTGAGATGTGTGTGAGGTATTTAAGGCAGACGGGATGACTACTGAATGGCAACTCTGTTCTTGTAGTGGATGGTAGTGTTGGTGATGTGCTTCTGCTGCTGTTGGCGTGTGTGTGAAGGCTGAAGGACGAATATGTAACAGTGTTGGTGGACGGCACCTACAATATGAGTTAATTGTTCTTTGTTGGTTCGGAGGCCGTAGAACACCCAGCCAGGAAAAAGACTTGAGTATCCATATGAAATGACAGTTGTTGAAGTTTGGAAATAGGGGAAACGGCTCGAGAGTACGTATGCATCCGTCACTGTTGGAATTGGGTATTTTTCTCGAGAGCACTATATCGGTACAGTAGGGTGCGAAATACCTCTTGTTCTAGTTGGGAGGCGTGCACGACCTACACGACGGTACGGGGGGGGTGTTTAAGCAACAGCTGTCGTGCTCGCTTCTGCCATGATGATTGAAAGGAAGGCCGCTAATATTGTGCTCGAGGCAGGCACGTATTTAGTTGTATCAGGCCACGAGTTACTCGAAGGGGAATTGAATCGTCGCGACAGATGCAAGCATCCTTGTCGGTGGAGGGCGGGGAGGGGAAGGGACGGAGAAGGAGGGTACTGCAAATGCAGGTAGGGATAGGTTTGGATTGGAGCTGGAACCAAGTACAGCCTAGAGTGCCAGACGTATATTACCATAGGGGAATCTTGGCGTAGGTCGGGTGAGTTTAATACAAATACTGCTAGAAAGAGACAGCCCGCCGCCGACATACAAGGCAAGGGCAGGGAAATCACCCCCAAGTTCTTGCGTCATCCTCTCACAAGCGAGGGAGAGCCGGTTGAAGGGGTTGAGGAAATTTGGTCCGAGCAACCGCTCCGTCATTTAGAGCTACGCACGAGTCCGAGCAGCTACACCCGTCATCTCAGAACAAAAACAAATGTTGGTCTTCGTTGCATCATCTACAGATAAATTGCCCTGCACATGTAGGGCTGCCTCCAATCCGAGGTCCACTTTTTCCTTTGAACGTGCGTGTGTGCATGGTTGGCTACGACGAACGAAAGTTGTCGAAATCATGCGAACAAGGGGTGGTCCAAGAGACGCCTATGCGCCTCTGAGTTGGTGGGGTATTTGGCAGCAACACTAAAAAGACGTTGAAGGGATGATGGTGGAGGCAAAATGCTTGCGTTTGGCGCCGGTGTGGCTTCGATTGAATTTGCTCCGACAGGGTCCTCGAGGCGTAGGTCGCGCCAAGGCACCGCCGCGATTTCGTGGTCGTAGCTTTTGCGAGCCGAGAGAAATCGGCCGAGGCCAAAAATCTCCTCGAAACACACCGTTGCCGCGAAATCATGTCAGTATGTTTTTTCAGTTGCTGAAACCAATCCTTTTCGGATTGGAATGGCTTCTAGCTCTACAGGGTGGGGTTTTGGTCTCACTGGGTGTCAGACCGGGTGAAAGCTCGCAATTCAGGGTAAAACGCAGAATCGTGAGTACGCACAACAAGTTGGACTGCCGAACCTTCTCTCACGACAAAGGCTGAAGGCAAGAACCGCAGGAGTGTGATCTCCCTGTGCGTGAAGCCGGTTGGTGCGACGTCAAACATGCTCACCCAAAGGAATAGACTGGCACCCCAACAATATATATATAGTAGATCGGACTCGAAAAACACAAAACCACAAACGTGAGGACGATATTGTCCTGGATATCACGGCCCTTTGCTACCAATGACGACACAGCCCATATCTGGGTCAGCCACAGGACATACTTTACGGGACCATCCGGACAAACAAATCGGGGTCGAATAATTGTATACATTTGGTTTTAAACAATACATGTACCAAATGCGCCCACTCGTAGTATTGCTCGCCGTGTCGGCGGCGACAACTCTGACGAGATATAGCACCCTCGACCACGACCACCCCCTCATCCGTGTCCATGTCCCCCATCTTCTCTTGGCTTGCACATGCTCCCGGCATCACACAATGTTTTCTTGACCATTCCTCGTGCTCGTGACTACTGCTTCGTTTAGAAACGCTGCCGACTTTCAAACATGCTCTCATTGTACTAGGCACGCTCTGGGTAGAACTACATTCCTCCCACAACGGCGCGAGAGCTCCTCCCGTGCCTTGAGCGAAGCGAAAATCCGAAAGCTCATTGCCAACAACTCACGTAGTCCTGTTTCAGACAAGCAACCGGGTCTACACACTTGTGTTCATTTCCAGCTCTCGCCGCCTCCGCCCTCGGCGTGAAGCACAAAAGCTTGTACTCCCTGGCAATTAAACCAAACTCTACTCCAATTAGCAACATGCCAATGCCCAGAAACACTCCCCATAGACGAGGGTCGTCATCTTCCTCGGCATGGAACACCCCAAAGACAGTGAGGCATGCCACACTGGCACCGCCTACCAATGTCTTCACGTCCTGATACCATGGAGTCCGCGAACCCTGAACAATGAAAGAAGCAACGATTTGCGGTTGCTCGGTGAGGTAGGGATACACATAACGGACGTTGATTATCGCCATTGTTCGAGGGGTTTCGATGTGTAAAGTCAATACACAACTCAGGAGAGCAGCCCGAGAGACAAAATGTCATGCACTCGAGATCGACGGGATACTTGCCGATGGAGCGGAAGTATAAAGGAAGCCGTGGATTAGCACCGCGGTATATCAGGGCAGCTTGAACGACTGATTGAAAGTCACGCAATTTCGGCCATCTTCTACAACTCCATGCCGTCGAACGCAACTATTTTACACACTGCTTGTACCGTATTTTAGTGTTGTGACAAAGTTGTACATGCCTGGCTGCTTGCGCTGGTCTGTGCAGGTGCTTGGCTGCTCGAACTAGTTTGTCCGGGAGCTTGGCTGCTTAAACTGGTCCGTGCAGGTGCTTGGCTGCTCGACCTAGTCTGTGCACGAGCTTGGCCGCTTGAACTGTTCTGTTCAGGTACTTGGCTGCTCGGACTGATGTGGAGAGGAGCCGGGGCCAGGAACCTGCACAACAACAGTCAGTTAGGTTCTGAGACGAGCAAAATATGATTCACGGAGGCGTGAGCAGTCCGATATTTGTAATGCATGTATGCAGTCGAGCCACATCATGACCTGGACGGAGGCCTTTGTACAAGGGAAACAGCACTACATGTTGTACTTCACCATCGCTTGAACACGGTACCAAAAAAAAGCGCCCCCACCTCGGAGTTGCTTCCAGGCCATGACGCACAACCCTGGAGAGCCACCTTCTCGGCGAACTGCTCACGGAGCTGTGCATCGAAGAACTTCTCGTCTGAGATTTCCACAACCTGAAGAGCAACCGCCACAAGGCCTAGAGCCGCCGAACGGTCCTGACATAGTTTACAAAAGTCACTCTCCCCGACCAAGCAGGATCCAGGCCGTGCCTGCCAAAAGAGAGAGCGGACGGGCGCCGTAATCAGTAAGTGCGCAGATTGCAAGTGTGGTGATATTCTCGTGCCTGTGAGGCCAAAAAACACTCGTCTACAATCTGAATGAACCAAAGGGGAGAAGGCAAATTATTGATAAGACCTGGAGGCAGCTAGTGTGCTGATTGGCCAGCACAACCGTCAGCTGGATTTGTGACGCTAGCTTCGAACGTCACTCTGTTGAGGTGGAACTACTAGGACCATCGAACGAATAAAAAATATTTTGAGCAACAAAATCGGGCGCTTACATCTTTAGTCCTGATCTTCATGCGGTTGGTCTTGTGGAGTGGGCAGAAAAAAATTGTCCGGCAGGGTAAACCAGGGAACTCCGAGAGCATATCTTGATCGTGACGGAGAGGACTTTCGACAGAGCCACCCACGCGAAGACCTCCGTACACCCTCCGAACGCCTCGACCGTCAGAATCTTATCTTTCTCAGAGTACTCTAAACTCAGCGAAAACAGCCCTTCTTCCGCGCCGTCACCCACTATCAGAGCCCCGTATCTCCAGAAGGGGTACGGAAGGCCCAAGTGACAGCACCGCGCCAGGAGACGCTCGACAAAGCCGGGATGCAACCCTAGACTGAACGAGCATTCCACAAAAAGCCTCAGGTCGAAATTGTTAACTTGTTCTGCTTCCTTGAGCTTGATACCATACTCAGGTGGCGGCTTCGTGTCCATGCGCAAAAGGATAACCAAGCCCCCATTGGAGTCATTCGGTAGGGGAAACGTCAGCCCTGCACTCTTCAAAGCCAGGAGAAGATGCGGTGCGAGCTCTGGGCCCCACAGCTCTTCAGCGAGTTGAGGTTCCAAAACATGTTCTTCGTCCAGCCGGTCCAAGCTGTCAACGTCCACCACCCTGATGCCACCAAGGTCGATGTTTCCATATGAATCTCGCTTGTGACAAAACAAAGGGTCCAGAACTGTGGCAAACCATTCGACGTCGAGGAAGACGTAGCTGCCGTATTCCACCAGTCCCCCCGCCCACTTCCTGCACACAGCAGTTGTATGATACAGCGCCGGGCCCGACGATATATTGGAAGCAGAGTTGAGGTGCAACCTGCACAAACTCTACTGTCCGACAGGACGGTCCCAACCTATACAGCGTAAACATCTTAATCTTGCGTGACTTTCTGCGCCCAGATTTCAAACATACGAAACGAAAATTTCAGGTATCGATTCATAAAAATAACGCCAACGAAATTGGACAAGTGGTGTTCCGAAGGACAAAATTCCACAGAGCCAACCGAAAATCAATGAAGCGGAGACAGAACCCACCTGATCAAGATCGCGCCAGACATGGCCGCGTCCGGGGCCGCTACTGGCGTTCCGGCTCGGTTCAGGTCAGCCACCCCAGCTTGCCACTTTTCCTGCAAAATCGCTCTGGTGATGCCGCGGGTTTGTTGTTCGGTCTTGCTCCTGGAGCAACAGCGGTGCAATCAAGAGGAGGTGCAAATTTTATCCATCCATTCGCGACGAACCATGCAAGGATAACGCGCACACAACCGTGGCGCATTGCTTGATCATCTGTCGAGCCAAGGTGTGCATGAACATGAGCGGACACAGCAACGCTACGCTCAATGTGGAAACCACAAACTCTACACACATTGATTACGCCAGTGACGTGTGTGTGACAGAAATGTATTGGACTGCATGGGAAGAGTATGTCACACACGAAATAGCGACATGGACGTGGCATCGATATGACCATACCTACTGCATGACGCCAGCTCCTCCAGCATCTCAAGGGCGAGTCGATAGCTTTCGGGAAGACGCATGGTAACAGCCCTCATGTCATCGGCAGAGTTGTATATGATGCGATGGAAAAGCCCCGGCGTACTCTTGTCGCAGGGCCAGCCTGATCCCCCACCGAATGATGGTGCTATGACGCCAAGATCAGACGGCGCACAGCTCACGAGACTGACGCCATCTTCCAACGAAATTCCGCGTGGTTGATGTCCGCGCGCAATCTCTATCCAGGACTCCAGCCATTGGCGGCTCTCATGTTCCACGTCAACCGCTACTGCGGTACGCCTGGTCCTCACCACGCGGTCACACTTGTTTCCCACAAGTATCACACTTGCGTCCGGCACGCGGAACGTCAAGTATCGTAGCCAGGGAGCAATCGCAAGGTCTTCAAGGTCCAACCCTTTCATCTCGCAGGCTTTCGCCGCAGCCCATACCAGCAGATACACAGCACGAGGGGTGAGAAACAGCTGGAGCAATCCGTAGTAAACAACCTGTCCAATGGTCAAAGTGGGGGATCACAGACACGTGGAGAGGTGCAGATGAATCGCAACGTGATGTGAATTTGGCTGCAGGGTGCAGAATCATAGGATACGAAACTAAAATTCATCATACACGGCCGGGGTCAGGAAACTGTGAGGTGGTAGTCATCGTCGCAGTGATATTCCACAGGTGGTCTATCGTACCTAGGTATCGACGATATTCCCGCCAGCTGCACGTTTCTGACCAACAACGAGGAAAACAAGAAAAATGCACCCCCAAGAAGTTAAAACAGAACTGTTCGGTATGTAAGCTGAAGAATATCATTGGCAGTGCGCCCGCGTGGACGGCACTACAAAAGCTAGAATAGATAAACACGACAACAGCAATCGCAGGAGGCGTCCATGCGAAAAGCTGGGAACAACGGTTGGAAGCTAGTCACGACAACATGAACCTAACTCGACCTCCAGTCTCAGCGATTGCCACAGAAAGGTAAAGGCAAACGCCGACCCTCCACGTAAGCGTACTGCCCGGGTCAACTCAAACCGCGACACAACAAACGTGTAAGACCGAGCAACAAAATGCGTCACACATGGCCGGCACAATCAAACATCCAAATCGGGTGACCATCGACATCGTGGTCTTCGACATCCACTTGGACAGTGCTCTCTACACCACCCCCTCTGGTCATGCACGGCCTCCCGGTCTTGATGCTGCGCCGCAAACTGCGGTAATGTACATGAGTGTAAAACCCGAGTCCAATTGTCACCAAACAGGTCATGTGAGCATGAGTCACCCGCACAGCATCTGATGTCGCTCAACTCTTCTCCTCAGCCGCCGAAGACAATCCTAGTGTTGACTACAATGTATGAGGAAAATTCACGCAGCGTCTCAGAGCAGCACAAAATGTTGACCCACTTCGAGGACACGTCGACTCATTCTTTCAGAGCTAGATCTTGAACCCGATGGCGCCCAGTGCTGATCGCACCTCGTGCATAAATTAACCTGGCAAGTATTTTCCAGCACCAACTACGTTGCCCAGAGGCACCGCCAATAATACGATCTGGCCATCCCACGCAGAGGGCAGGGTGCATTGGTTAGAGGACGTTGCCCTTAAGGACATGGGTTTACCTGAGCGTACACACACGCAACATTGCCAAAACAATCAATTTTAATTATCTCCCACAGGCCAACACAATAAGACTGTGTACACAGAACAGGCTAAAAGAGGCATTCGCGTACCTGGTATTTCCAACAGTCTCCTTTCCAACGATGACGACCTTGAGAGGTCGGGTCACAGCGGTAGTGCCGCCCATGTAGATGGCTTCGAAGTACCTTCTCACCGCCGGTATACCACCCGCCACGATTGCCTCGGGAGGGTACTCCCACGGGTTTTGGGCAAGATGCAAACGGGCAATCCGTTCAAGGCGGTCCAAAAGAGAGGCTAGTGGCACCGGAAGGTCACCTAGAAAAACGTCAATATGGAACGCACAACATGAGGTCGGGCGGAGACATGAAACGCCATGCTGTCAACGGCCCAACATGGGCGTGCATGCGTGCATCCCGCAAGACTCGCCGCCTCGATATCCACCAGGTCACCTACCCTCCGTGCTCACAACTACACGTTTCCGGTTGCAGACATGTAACGCCTGCCCTATATAATATGTTCGAACTTGTTTGGCGCCGACTGCCAAACCCAACATATTTCCGAACTAGGCCGGAAGACATACTTCGTTCGACATCTTGAGTTCGGGGGACAAGATTGATTGTCGAACACGCGCGGGAAAATGCAGCCCACTTGACAGTCTGTTCAACAGATAGCAAAGGCAGATTGGGTCAGGTCATCTGTGTGCAACACGTAAAGTGCGATCCGAAGACTAATTAATGAATATTTCCCGAGATCGGATGCTGCTGCACGCGCTGAGCAGAAATACACTGGTCTTGTCTACAGAGCATTCATTCCCTGTGCAGTCATTCAACGGGGCTCTGGCGCAGTCCGTTTCTCAACATACAGGCTCCCCAATTCCCAAGATTGCCATGCAAAGCACACGATACAGGGGGTGCGCACCATCGCGTAAAGTTCACATCCGTCCACATGACAATTATCTACGTACCTTGAAAATATCATCGTCAAGCGACTCATTTATCCTACCTGGCCGGGCTTCCATTGAAACAGCCTCGTCCTGCCCGAGCGCGTGCCATAGTTCTGCATCGATACGTGGTGTGGTCGGCGGATTTCCAATAGTAGAAATCCTGTGTCACCAGCAACGACATACAGTCTATTCAGGATTTTAATATAGACAAACCTCAAATATGAAGCATCGTCATTCCCTGAGTGACCTGTAGGTAAATTTCGGCATCTCTAGGGCAGCTCGGCAACCTGCAACTACTTTGCTCGCATTTCAACAAGCTCACCGTGAGTCCCCCTCACAAAACTGGTATCTAGTGCGCGTATCGCATGACGGACAAGCACTCTCGAAAGTCATGGTAGAGAAGTACTCAATGCAAAACTATATACTAACCTTTGACACACACAGTACTAACCGGTAAGCTAGCTCTTCCAGCTTTTTCAAAGCTCCTAGTTCCTCGGGGACGTTCCCTGCACAAGCATTAAGAAAATCCATCAAATACTCCGGGTACATAGGCACTTCAGAAGTAAACCCATGAACACTACTCACGCTGTCAACAGGTCACATTTGCTAAAAGCTTGAATACACGATGTTCCCATCTTTTTTTGCTGTTGTTTTGCTTGTACAAGGCCGATACCCACGGAGATAGGAGCCCTCACAGAGCTGCAGGACCTTAAGCTGGGCTATCCAGCTTTCAGGTGCAATGCGCCGTCGCATGTTATCTCCAATGCCTCTCGTTTCCAGAACCACCCACTTATGGCATGGGTGAGTAGTGAGAAGGCTCACGTGCTACATAAGAACAGGCGAGATATATATGTATTCTGGACGACGACAGGGGGCACTTTGATAATTCCTCTCTGTTTGTGTACACTCTTTCCCTTCAGGCCCCATCCAACAGAGCACGTACACCTTGCGGCTTGGAGCGTCTTTCTCGTGCCAAGCAAAACCAATTAGCGGTGGGGGTATTTTGGGGATTTCGGTGGACAGCTACGACGAAAGCAACACGCGTGAATCATTGACAGGACTCATCCTGAAACTTACCGTAATAATTGGCTGGTTTTACTGCAAGTATCGGTGCTTCAGTGCTGCGAGATTCCCAGCCTCCGCGGGATCGGACCCGCATGCAGAAGAGCAAACGAGCACTGATCTAGCGGGAAGTAAAAATCTATTCCCCGCTTTCTCAAGACAGAACCCATACTCACCCACACGGTCGGCGGGACACATGTCCAACAATATGTATCTGCCTCAACGTTTCGGTAATAAATTTTGATGTTCTACCTGCAGGATCTATTCCCGAGGTGGTCTCTCATCAAGCTGGAGACACTTTTCAGTCGTCTCATTGGCAAGATGTGTGCGCTCTGTATTCGTTTCTGTTTCGACGTTTGGTCGTGCTTGTAGAAGTCGCTACGTTGAGTTCTAGAAGAGTGCTCGCCAACGCATCGGCGGTATTCATCCTGGCCTTGATCGAGAGAAAGACATTAGACCCACCGGTACGCTGGTTTCGCGAAAGGGCGAGGGTTTGCTGCGCAGCGAGTTTTCCCAGCTCCGGCGAGATGGGGCCTGCAGCGCATGAGCAATTGATTAGCGGCGAGTAACAAAAAAACATTCCCGCCTGTTCCAGAACATGTACCCGCCTACAATGCATTGGCGAGTAGGCTTCTAGAACCCAGCGGAACAGCTTCCTACCAGAAGGGAAGCTTGTTGTTGGCCAGGAAAGGCTTGTCAAGCTTGCTGAGAGCTACAAGCTCTTCGGGAATCGCTCCTGCACAAGAAGCATAGCGCGAAATGTTAAACGAACCATTGTGCGGGCTGCCAGAACATGTGTGCCTATGTATTGGCAGGACATACATACATGAGTCCAAGAATAACACAACACCTTGCACAAAAACAAACAGTGAACGCCCTCTAAAAAACTTCATGTTTTTCTTGTGCAGGACCTATTCCCGAGGCGCTCGGTACTCTCAGAAAGCTGGTGGTGCATGGTCTGGATGTAAACCAGCTTACAGACAAGATGGGGTCTTCGTCAACTACTGTTACAGTTTGTTGCTGTTTTACCCTGGTTGGTGAAAAGTTGTTCCACTGGGTTCTAGAAGCCTTCTTGCCTATGCGTGGATGGGATCCATGCATATTGTTTTTAAATGAGTCGAGGAACACCGTCAAGGGGAGTCAAAGAAAAAAAAAAGTGCAGTACATGCCGATTTACCTGTAAGTTTGTTGTTGCTCAGCCCAAGCACCTTCAGGTCGGTGAGGTCCCCGAGCTCCGTTGGTATTGGACCTGCCCAAAGCAACACAGCGGAACACCGAAAGTGGCAAAAATCATCAAATTTCTAGATCAGTCCCGCCCACTCGAATCATCTGGAGAAGATGTTGTCCCGCCTAAGTTTCTATAACATGAACAGTCTACTCGCCCAAACAAGGCAGGATTCATTTTCACATTTGTGCCTAAAGACTCACCGCTAAGCTTGTTTCGGCCAAGGTGAAGAAGCTTCAGTGCTGAGAGGTTTCCTAGCTCAAGCGAGATGGGGCCTGCAACAGAGAGCGAAACAGAAGTGTCGACGAGACGTAAACAGCAGTGTTTCTCCCGGCTTGTAGAACATCTGAAAGTTGCGCCGCAAGAGTTCCAGAAGGCTCTCGCATCCGGTGTCGGCATGAATCATGCCGAAAAGAGGAATAGCCACTTGCACTTCGTGACCCATCGCTCAGCTGGTTGCCCGCAAGTTTGAGATGCTGTAGTGCTGCTAGGTTTCCCAGCTCCGGCGGGAGGGGACCTGCAAGCAGAAGGGCAAAAAATGAAATCAGCGGGAAATATACACACAATTCCCCGCTTTCCAGAACACATACCTACTCACCCAGGCCGTGCGGGACACATGCTCTAGAAAATGGGGGGAAAACTGTGTCGTAGAAATGTGCAACCTTGGTGGTGATGCTTTCTGCTGTACAACATGATCACGACACATCCTGAAGGAGCTAGGAGCCCCACGCAAGCTGGAGATACTTCATCTCTACGACATCGAGCTTACGGTGAGGGGTGCTTGAAAATGATCATATTTGTTATTCAAAATTCGCCCGCCTGGTTTGTAGACCACGTATTCCGCCAACTCCATAGGCAGGATTCATTTTCACACTTGTGCCTAGAGACTCACCGCTAAGCTCGTTTCGGCCAAGGTGGAGAAGCTTCAGTGCTGAGAGGTTTCCCAGCTCAGGCGGGATGGGGCCTGCAACAGAGAGCGAAACTGAAATTGTCGACAAGAAGGAACTCTTCTTGTGGTAGAACATCTGAAAGTTGCGCCGCAAGAGTTCCAAAAGGCTCTCGCCTTCCATAGGCAGGACACATGTTGTAGAAATTTCATTTTGGCCACGACGCTTACATAGTTTCAAACCCGGAAAAAAACTGCCAACCTGCGACTGGAGTCCAGTCACCAACCAAGCAAGCCCGCGATCATTAAGGAATAATAATAAATACACACACAGAGAGACATCTTACTTTGACTTCGGACAACGGAGATTTGCGGGAGAATTGTGAATGGCTACAGCAACACGTAACTATCTATCTATACTATGTAGCTCTCCGCGAACTTGCAAAGAACGCCGTCCTGCTGCACTCTGACACAGTGCTAATAGACGAAGCTGCTGGGATTTTGATGAACTGGGTGAGCACAGCTCTCGTTGAATGGGCTTGCGGCAGCGCTTCCGTGTGGACGCGAACGGAACGCACGTGGAGCTGAACAAATTGTGAAGACAGAAAGAAAGGAGGCTGATATGACGGGAGTTGTTGCCAGACACACCTTTTACTGGTAGAGCGTTTCTCCGTAATTAGAAACATGTATTGCAGTCGGCCTCGTGACTGTTTTTTTTTTTTTCGGCATGATGTGAAAACCTGAGGACCACATGCACAACATACCTCAACCAAAGAACAGGGGTGCAAAGCGCATTTGTGTCGGAACTCACCGACGAAAGGAATAAAATGGGTCCTACGCGAACGAGGCTGTGCGAAGGTGTACCGATTCTAGTAAAAGTCAATCGACGGATACCTTGCGAATCGGGTCCTCCTTACCACTCTCCACCCACAGAATTTACCCTCAACTGGGAACCTCTTGTGGCCAGGACGGGTAATTCGATGGAAGTGTCACAAGGTTCTTTATAGGATCGATTCCAAGAGGTGTTCTCAGGACTACTGACACACATTGTGTCCATGGGAAAATGTCCAAGTCAGGAGAAAAATTGTGCACCCAAGGAGATTCGAACCAGTATCCTGCTGACGCCATGTGCGAAGGTATACCGATTCTAGTAAAAGTCAATCGACGGATACCCTACGAATCGGGTCCTGCTGTAGTATCCTTAGCAGCCGACACAGCACCCACTACCCTGCTCGTATACAACGCCCCGACTCAAAAGAGCCTGAGTCAAGAGCTAGCTGTGGTACCTCCTCCCCGTTGTTTGTTCGACCTCGTCCCAATCCGCCTCCTCCTTGCAGCACCTTCAAGCGAGCTGGGCTTGGGCTTGCGTGTTGCGTGCTACGGAAGATGACAATATAGAAAGCTCTAAGGTTGCGTGTTGCGTGTGTGTGCGGAGGAACCACACCACCAACACGTACCGGGTGACTTGTTGCCATCTGCGAGCTCCCCCGCTCAGCGGGGGGTGCTGCTGCCCTCTTTGCTCTCACATGTGCAAGGTGTTCTCTCCTGTCTGAAAGCGTTCGTGCATATGTGGTGGCAGGCAGAATGTTGGGCTGAATGCTCGCGCCCCGCTGTTGAGATCGTTGAAAGGAGAGGCTGACTGCTGTGCGTACGCTCCCTTTGTCCGGGGTTTCTCCGCATTTATTTCTGTTCTTGCTGGGTTTTCTCCGCATTTCTCATGAACCTGCGGGTGCTGCAGGAACACTACAGGATCGCAGTGGTTCCGGAGGGCGCACAAAGAGCTTCGGGAATCTCGGTTGCTTCTATGGTATGCATGGTGAGCCGATTAAGGCAGCTGGGATGCATGCCGATTGATTTGACGCGGCGTGGTCAATGATGAGCGACAGAGCGACAGAATGTGTTCAACAACAACACCGATCCCACAGAGTTGTGTGTGACAACAGATTCAGCGATCCGCTGTAACATTGCATTACAAGTAAAAAAAACTGCTGGGGGATACTTGGGAGCGCATTGTCTGGAACACCTACACAGCAGCGCAGTTGCTTGGACGCCGCAACGTCGGGTCGCTTCGACAGAAAGCCGGAATCAACCGTCATGTGGTAGGTTTTTATGAGTTTGGACCGCAGAAACCGCTGCGAGGTATGTAGACTATAGCAGCTGAAAAACACGTTTGTATTTCCGGGACGCCTACACCGCTTCGCTTGAACGCCATGAAATCGCCGGGTCGCTTTGACAGGAAGCCGGAATCAACCATCGGGGGAAAAGTCTCCGAGTTTGGATCGCACAAACAAAACTGCTTCGGATTGCTGCTGAGAACTTTTCCTGGGCGCCGGAGGATCGTCATCATCTGGGGGCTGCGAAAAGAATCGACTCTCGGGTCGTACCAACGTCTACAGGGCAAGATCACCCTGCTGAACGCCATGAATACTACGGGAACGGGCGGGCGAGGGGCTTTGGAGGGTTTTCGAATTTCATTTGTGGGAAGAACACATGAGTAACATCGTAAGCACGGCCAAGGCTGATTCTTCTTGCGTCTACAATTTTATGTGTTTCCTCACTCACCCTCTCTTTGTACAACTAGAAGAGTGTGCGCCCTGTTTGAGGGCAGGTGGCCTGTGACAATGGAATGCATCCGCGTCAGTTGGACCGGTCCAGAGCATAGACCGGAACAGATTGTAATACAGAACGGGCCCGGCGATAAGAAACGTCAAAATCGGGTCTAGCCCCAATCCTTATTTTGGGTCGAAGGACCAGCCAAAGTCGTCCATTTTCTTAAAACGGATTTCTTATTCCTTTGGGCTGTCGCATCCTGCTTATTTTCTTATTTTCATATTTTCTTATTTCTCCGCGAAGTGTGGCGGTACAGCAGTACATCAGCAGTGGGTAGCGCAGCCCGCGGCGGCGCGGGGGCGCGAGGGGCGCCGCGACAACAACCAGTCCCCCCCTACAAAAAAAATGCTAGGTAGGGGGTGGGAGCATGGCAGCAGCGCAGCAGCAGCAGTGGGACGTGTATTTCTTATTGGGCACGCTCCCCAGCTACCCCTTGTTTCTAATGTGTTGGGGGTATTGCACGGTCATGTTTCTTATTGGGACGTTTCTTATGTTGCGGTCGAGATTGAGCTGTGGTTCTTAGTCCTTTTTTCTTATTTTTCGCGAACATTTGAGCCTCATTATTTTTAAACAGATGTTCTCTTAATTCCGGGCCCGTTCTGTATGAAGACAAAGACACCAACAACCCATGACAACCGACAGAGGAGGTCGGTACTCTTCATTTTTACTCGACAGTCCCTGTATGGCCTTCCTCCTGTGTGACCCCGGCTGAAACGTCAAAAATAAGCACCGAAAGGCGTCGACTGACGCCAGGATAGGTGGGATGAAAACGTGAAAGCACACACAAAAAACCGTGCTGCTATCGGAAGCCGACATGTCACCCCCACATTGTTCACCAAAGGTGACAAGACTTAATCTTTTTAAAAGACTTTTATCAATAAATGGTGTTTTAGGAGACGTTAGTTCCGATACCGGCGTCCCGCTCAATTTCTTGGAAACCGCAACCAACCTCGGCCGGCGCCGCCGCAGCGTCGCCCGCTCTCGGGGTGCAACTAGCGACTGACTCTTGTTGCCCTACCTGACATGTGCCCCAGCCTTTTGAGGATTTGAATTTTTTTTTGTCCAGTCTCATTTGTTGAGACTGGTGGTTGCGGTCATCTTCAAAGAAAGTCTACCCATTCGAGATATTTCTCCGTTCGAAGGGATGTATGATGCGTGGAAGTCTTTCCAATGAGGGTTGGGAGACACCTGTTGGATGAAACTGGAGCTTTTTTGAGTCTCTTTCTAAAGCCCATACACAGAGAAAACAACAACGCCAGTCGGGTCAAAACGCTTGTTCGTATTACGAAGAGAAGAAAACGATCAAAGGACAATGCCTCCGCCCTTCCGCCCCCACTCTCACACAGCATCTACTAACCTCCCAAAGTTAGGTTGTGTAACTGGGTGCGGAGCATTACTCTTGACCCAGCTCCCCATACGTTCAAAATGTCGCAGGCGCACGCACGAGCATCCCTCCGCTGGATTCGTCTCGTATCGAAAACCGTCATGGGTTGCAAAGACCCCGGTATATTCACCATGAAAACGTATACCCATACACCCTCTACCAACAACAACGACATGCTTCACTGAACAAAAACAGATCCACAAGAGGTGAAAGAGAAAGTTGAGGCCGCTCTCGACTTGTTGTCTTCAAAATAAGTGTCATTCCCAGACGAGCAACCTAAAGAGAAACGGATTGTATTGTATACCTCTTGATATTGGGCGTCGGCATAGAAAAAGCGGAAGACTAATCACGAAATGGCAACGTTGCTCACCGATCGAAAATCATCGCCGGACACTGAGCTTGTCGAAAGGCTATTCAATTCTCTCTGTGGAGCACGTACAAGCTACGGGCCGCTCACCGCCTCGTTGTACCAACTCCTCCTTGGCGTCAAAGACGCCGCCATAGGGGCACTACTACCCTATAGCGCAACCGAAAACGAGACACGTTCCATGCTCTCGACTACTACGGCCTTGTTGTATACTCCGAACTATATATTTCGAACAACACATCCCCCACACGCATGAGGCGAGAAACAGAGGCGATCGACCATAAAAACGTGACGCGTGACAAAATGGGGGCCCTAACCCAAGACATACACCGTGAAAACAGGGTTTTAATCTGAGATCCTGTTTTGAATCTCCAACCCTGTTTTCTGTGACACGTGACAAAATGGGGGACATAGAACGCCCCTTTGGTTGTGGTGCACCAGCACGCTACACAGTGTCTGCCATGCCTTGCACGAAACAAGCGCGGCCTCCTGCAACCACGAGCGCGAACGAAATGAGGCGTTTTTCGACAGGCTGCCCCAGTTCACCTCGCGGCTGCGTTCGTTCCTGAATAGCAGAAGACAATCGAGACTACCATCAATGCTACAGGAGTACCTCAACGTTTTAGGCGGTCGAATGCTGTGATAATCTAGTCTCCGCCGCA
This sequence comes from Ectocarpus siliculosus, assembly GCA_000310025.1. Lineage (NCBI taxonomy): Eukaryota > Phaeophyceae > Ectocarpales > Ectocarpaceae > Ectocarpus > Ectocarpus siliculosus. The sequence goes on along the minus strand of FN649729.1, from coordinate 4,926,736 downwards.
GCACGCGAGAGATGCAGAGAGGCGAGAACTCAGTGGGTTCATCAGATCGACGACCAGCCTCCCGTGGTAGTCCTAGCCCAGCTCATCGCACCCGGGGACTACATGCCGTACGCGGGACCCCATCGAGGACAAGCCAGAGCCAACGCAGCGTAGCACCAGCCACGAGGTAATTATGGTTCGATACGTGGCTGCCCCGTACACAAGACCACCGATCCATCGAGCAACAAGCCGACGACACCGAGGGCGCTACCTGCGTTTTTATCTACCAATGGTACCGGCAAATAACAACCGAACCCCGAGAGGATACCGCTGCGGTCAGGCCGAGTTTGGTTCAGTTCAGCAGGTTATTGCCTTGTACCCCGCCAGCAGGTGAACCAGTGCCAGGTAGGCAATCGCTGCGGTCCACAACGTCTGCGGTTGGAGGACGACGGGTTGGCGGGACGCATAACACGGGACGTTAGACAGGACAATACGCGGGGCATTGAAGGAAACGAAAAAGGAGCACGAAACGGAACAGTAATGCCAACTCCATGGCGATAAGCATGCTATCGCTGCCTCCCGCAACGTCTGAGGTGGGTTGTAGGTGAAACGAACGCGTTGCGGTAAGAAAAACCAAACGTGGAATAGAGCTCAGACAATACGGAACGTTAAATGGGAACGCGAAGCACCCAACAACACGCAACACGAACTGGGAACACAGAGAGGACTGCCGAAATCCAACGGAAGAGAAGGAGGACACGGGGTAAAAATCGACGCCAACATCAAAAACAGAGCACTCAGAACACGGACGTATCCGAATACTTCGGACGAAGCGCCAAAGCGGAGCGTAACGAACACTGGATTCGACAATTAATGGGCCGCAAAAATACACGACGCAAATAATGTAAAAAAAAAATACGCGCTCGACGGGCAAGGAGAAAACAATTGGACCAAAAATGTAACACTGCTGACAGAAACCACCGACCGACTATATTAAAAAACAAGGGTAACGTAGCGTCCACCCCCCGCCCCCATTGGGCGGTGGGTCAAGAAGGTGATGGAGGTCAACAAGAAAGGTGCTATACGTATTCCGGGGCAGGGGTGATTTGGACTCATGATGGGTTTGCGGGTAGGGCAAATCGCCTCGCTGTTCCTTAAAAGAGTTACGTGGTGTTAGAATTTGTGTGATGTTTTTGAGGCAGACATGGGGAAGAGACGATACGGTGGGGTCGCCGATACCCGCGCGGCGTTGCGCATGAGTTTTCTTTCTCCCTAATGCGTTTTGTGTAAGATAAGAAACAATTTTTCATGAACAAGAAGTAAATTGAAAAATCGGAGTACAGAAACCCGTCATTGTGAACAAGTTTTTGTGCATTAGATCGCAAGCAAGATTTGTAGTCAATGCAAGGGCAAACCCAGTTTCGGAGAAACAAACGTTGCGAAGCGAAGACGATGTCGTTGCAGCAACTCACTAGGAGAGAAAAAAGAGAGAATAAAACAACATTGGGACAAAGAGAGGAGACAATAAAGGACGGAAACCCCAGGCCCATGATGCGTATAGTACAGCAAAGAACCCGGAGATGAAAGGACCGCATTCAACACCCCGACACAACGCAAGTACGAAAGAGCAATGCTATTATTCCACGGTGCACGTGGGAAGTTGGACACATAGAAAATGCGAAGAGCTTGTATGTAGGACTATTCCCTGCTCCTCTATTTTTCTATTTTTCTTCCTCTGGACCCACCATTCGGATGAAGTGCGGTCACAGTGGCTGCAACACCACGGCTATCCCCACCGACGCCTTCCCCAACACTTGCTCCAACAAGATACCGTCCCACATCCGTAAAACCTACGATATGATTCCAACATTAATCAATGCCATTCCTAACAACTCCGCTCACGACTTTGGGCGACGGCGGCCGCAGTCTTGGGCGGAGTTGTTAGGAATGACATTGACTAGTGTGGGGATCATGCCGTAGGTGTCATGGATGTGGGGTGACATCTTGTTTGAGCACGTGATTGCTAGGGCGTCGGTGGGGTTAGCTGTGGCGTTCCAGCCACTTTGACCGCACTTCATCCGAATGATGAGTCCAGAGGAAGAACAATAGAGGAGCAAGGTGTGTGTCGGACGCGAACAAGGGCACGTTCTCCGCCTTCAGGAAAAATTGGGAGTTGTCCTTCGTCAATGCCATTTGTGGAATATCGGGTTGTCTTGTAGTGTACCTGTGCCGAACCATGAAAGGGTGTTTGACCATGCGCGTCCTTGCTCTTTTGTCATGTTGTCAGATTTTCCCCCAAGTCAGGATGTTGTATGCGTGAATAACCACACCTGTCGAACCTAGTCTAGACTAGACTATGGATGACACCACTGGACAATCGGGACATAACACTTGGTCATGCGGGAAAAAAAAGGAACGTGTCAGGACTCGAACCCGGCTGAGGACAGCGGCCGCAACCCCCCCTGCTTTTCATCGTGATGGGTAGGGATACGCACTATCTCAGTAGTAGGGTTCTTTGTTTCGTGTCATGCGGAGTTCGGTGCCGTACGCGAAAAGGAAAAACCGTTGCTGTGGCGTCCTGCTGTATCAAGCGTGCCTTAGATATGTGTGTGGTACCAAAGCTGCGCTTGCGGTAGGTGTGCAAGTACGGCCAACGTGTACTGCGCGTCTATGCTCGATGCTGCCAGTCATTTGCAACGTGTGTTGGCGTTTATGATCACGGTTGCGCGTGATGGAACGTGGATGCTTCACAGGAAAAAAAAAAATCGAGGGTGTGCTCAATGTTGTAGTTAAACCACAGACAACGACGACGATTTCTGCCTGAAAATATATCAACATGATCAACTCGTCTTGTCATTGCTTACGATGCATGCATGCATGCGTACGTTCGTTCGTTCGTTCATGACACACCTGTGGGGGCTGTTGGTGCAACCAGGTAACTAGCCCGGGCAGCCGTTCGGAGATGGCCGCTCCGACCGGGCTCGAAGCGCAGGAGATGAGCAGGGACTTGACGTGGTCACCAGGCTTGGCCTGTGCCTGAGGTCAACCATGCACAGCAAAAGCAGTCGCAGACAGCAGAAGCCAAAACAAGAGCTCGTGATCAACAATTTATTCTTTGCCGTCCTTTCGTTAGTATCGTCGTGTACACACAAAACAAGCGCACCAGTACAAGGTGTGGTTCTCGGCTTAGCTTCCCGGACAATGGGGAGGGGCTCCGTGAGTCATTCGACCTGCAACTATCCCCACCCCGAGAAACAAATGCAGCTCTCCAGACCACCTCCCCTTCCACATCCCAGAGAAACCGCTTCAAACAATCAAGAAGTTATGGACGAAGAAAAAGAGCGAAATCGTACCTTGTGTTCATCCTCATCAAAGTACCCACCACCGTCTTCTAAGTCCAAGTTGCCGCTGCTAGGGCCTGCCCCGCTCAGGCGATGCCGCTGGCGTTGCCGCATGGGAGGGTCGGCGCTCATCGGCGGTTGGCTTGGAGGCGGCACCTCGGACAAATCTGAGGGAGGGGCAAAAGAAGCAAAGAAGGATAGGAAATGGAATTAAGAACACAAGAAAAGGGACGAAAGAACAGGACGAGAGAGACGAACGCCAAAAAGGAAAGGTATACAAAAACAGAAGAAGAGGGACGCGACAAGCAAAGGAGGAAATGAAAGAAAGAAATGGCAAGAGAACGGCAAGAAAGGGAAGCGTAGCTGCGGCGCTGCCTGCGTACGGGGTTAGAAACTATGTTGCCCAACAACCTTCTCTGCGCAATAACTGCTGTGCTTGTTCAGATCACGTTCCCGTCTGATGTTCTCAATCCGTCACGATCGATCCCTACATGTTGCAATTTTTCAACCACTAATGCTGCGACCCCTTTCACTGTGATCCAACCAACGCGTTCATCGGACAAGAAAAAAAAAGAAACAACGTCAGCAGCACGAGAGGACAGCGTCCCTCGCTGCACAGCGTAAGCCACTTCGCCCAATAGGTTGTACCTGTCCATGTACACGCAACGAGGAGAGGGTACATCCACGCTGCTCTGTGGTTCCTAAACCGAGGCACAGAGCTAACATCACACAAGAGAGAGCTGCTACGAACCTACACTACTGCTTGGTGTCTGACGATCCGTTCCGTGCTAGCTCATGGCAGTAGCAACCGTCTGTGTTACAGCAGTAGTACATAGTAGCCTGCAGCAGAGCAGCCTGGCAGGAGGCTGGCGGGTATGATGGCTACGCTGTATTGCTACATGTAGGTTGGGTTGTCTGCTGCTGCTGATGATGTGATGTTGTACAGGCGTTTTGGTTCCCGGGGACGCACCTCCCGCAGCCCAGGTCACAAAGAAGCGACATATATGTCCGTAGGTGTTGCCCCCCCCCCCCCCTCCCCCCGGAGTTTGCCATCGGGGTTTGGGTTTTCGTCGCTTGGCAACGACGTTGTAAAACAAGCCAATTCACTTCGTGAACTCGCAACCCGGTTACCGTTTTTTTTTTTTTTGAACCCCTTTTTTTTTTTTTTGGGGGGAACCCTAAA
>FN649729.1:4898958-4921789 GCA_000310025.1 Ectocarpus siliculosus | reverse complement strand
TGTCCCGGGGAAACCCGGGGGGTTTCCTTCCGGGTTTTTTGGGGGTGGGGGCCCAAGGTCAAAAGGTTTCGGGCCTCCCCGGTTTTGGGTCCCCCCCCCCCCCCCCCCCCCCCCTACGATTGAAGATTTTGTACTGAGGGGTATCCGGGGGCTCCGTCCCATGTGCGGTGTGACTGCTGCTGCTACAAGCTACAAGATCTTGTTACGTCTGCATACAATATGCATGGAGTACCTGTATGTACCATCACAGCAGTGCCGCCATGGTACACACAGCGAGAGGTTCACACACACAGTTGCAGTGCGTACAAAGGTGTGCACCAGCAGCACCAACAGTAACACACTTGATAGAACTCCTCAGGTGCTTTGCGATGGAGCCCGTTGTACGCTAGATAGATGTCACCGCAGCCACTCTATTGTATGCACGCACACCTCTATACAGCAGTAGCACTACTCCAGGTACAAGACTACATACTGCTGTAGATACTATTTAGATGGAGTCTCCTCTGCCCCCCCCCGGCGGTTGCGATGCTTGGTTCACCTCACGCGTGGTTTGCTGGGTCCACCCAAGCGTGCCGGGGGGGGGTAAACCCCCCCCCGGACCCCCCCCTGCCTTGCGATGCTTGGTCCACCTCCGTGTGGTTTGTTTGGTCCTAACATATATTTACATATTTATAAAAAAGCTTATTGTCAAGACCAAGGAAGCTACTTACCTCGCAAGGGCGTTGAGAAGTCGGCAACGGAGCCGCTATCCGTCGTGTTAGTCTCGGCGGCTCCCCCCGCGGTGGCAGCGGCGGCCTGTTTGAGTGCGGCGGATTTCAACTGCTCTTCAAGAGCATTGATCTGAGCCACCATCGCCGAGCGTGCTCTGACAGGTTTTGGTTTCGGAGTGTTGGTCGCCAACAGACAGAGAGAGAGGACGGATAAAGAAGAGAAGAACGAAAGTCAGCGCGTTGTAGGGCGATTGGCAGGATTGTGGCCATAGGAAGAAAAGGAATGCAGTGACATGTTCCCACCTACCCTCAATTGTGAAGTTGACTGCTGCCCATGGATGTATCAAGAGACATTGAGACATCTCGTCGAGCGGAACGGGTGCCACGGTAAGCACAGCAATTCTCGCGATTCGTACACCAATTCACCCACTTTTGTAGGTCGGCACCAGAAGCTGCTACACCGTCCGTGCTTACGACCTACAGACGACGCTTCAACGAAACAGCCTCCCCCAAGACATCGATTCAAGAATATACCCGCGCTGCTGTTACGTCCTCGTCGTCGTTGGTGTTTGATACTTGACTCCAGTACTTGCCTTTGACGGGGATGATGATGACAATGCTGATAATTTACTATTTACCGTACAGGTTTTTGTCCCTATGCTATATATACAACGTCATTTCGACGCCAATCCCGAAGTAGACCTACAACCCCTCTTAGGCTATTGCAGCTTCTTTCTTTCTTTCTTTCTTTCCGAGCAGCTGAGACTGGCGCCAGCATAGGTGAGACGAACGCAGACACACGTCCTCTCTACTGATTCCTTCTGAGACACGTAACACAAATCCAAGCAAAGAAGAATCGAAACTCCCCAACGCGAGTGCCGTCGAACAACAGCATCAACACCGGTTGAGAAGCGGCAGCAGGGGGCTTCACCTGGTCAGCTGAGCAGACTTGGACGTGAGCTCGGCGATCCTTGCGTTAGCCCTGCCGAGAGCGGCCGCCGAGACATTTTTCGCGTTTTGGGCTTGACTTCGACCGGTAGACTCCTCCTGAAGAACAAAAGGAAAATGGGGGGGGGGGGGGGGTCGGGGGGCACCAACACAAAGATAAGTAATCCGCAGGACATGTCACGTGTGTATGTTTATTATTAGTGTAATGTAGACCGAGCTAAGCGACTGATCAGTGAAACTACGCCAGGATTGAAAAATAGCAAGAGTACGTATGTCGGATAGTGAATAACAGTCTTTGAGTCATCTCCGATATCTCCGACGCCTTCCTCTCGCCCTCGGCATTGAACCCCCTGCAAAACGCACGTATTTTGCTCTTGTCAGAAACACACACACACACACACATTCCCCCATGACGCCTCCTCACGGGGTCCCAGATCATGTCCTTTAGAAGCATTTCGTGTTTTCAACCGCACTGAGAGTGATGTCTTTTCATCGGTCAGCCAGTTAGCGCGGTCGATGCAAATAACACAAACACATCCACACGTTTGCCGTCCCCACCTCTCACTCCTGCGAGCGTGTACGACCAACACCCACGACATCGGTCCCCTCCAAGCCTCACCTCAAGGTCAGACTTGAGCCCCTCCACCTCCCGCTGCAGCTTCTCGACAAGCTTCCGCAGCAGCGACAACTCCTTCTCTCGCTCCTCACGGCGCGGGCCACCGCCGCGCTCCTCCGATCTTAAGCCCTCCCCTCCCCTCACCATTTCCTCACGCGCACGACCGCCTTGGTGTTGTTCCTCCTGCTGGGGTTCTTGAGGGCGAGGGTTGGGGTCGCCCGGGGGTACCGGAATAGTGCCCTCGGGTGGTATGGGGGACGACGACGATGACTGGGACTTGTCGCCACCACCGGTTGCAGCGGCAGCGGCAGCGGCGGCGGTGGCGGTGGCCTCCTGTTGCAAGTGGTCTTTCTCGCTCAGCGCCTGTTTTCATGTCAAGTACAGCAGTAGCAGCGGCTACGGGTTTAGAGAGATTGTTGAAGAGAACATATGGAGGCAAGGGAGCAACAACAAGTGGCTTGTCGAGGTCATGACAAGCACATGTACACTTCGAAGTATTATGCATACAAATTTTGCGCCCTCTGAATACTGTGTAAGGATACCGGATTAAGGAGACTGTTATTGGCTTGTCCGGACTCTCTCTGAAGCCGTAGCCGCTACGGCACACGGAAACTCCTTGTTAACACAAACAATGACAGAGTCAACCTCACCACGGCAGTAAGGGCCAGCCTGCACATCACCGTGCAACAAAAACAGCTCGCACAGGCAACGCACGAAACCCAGCAAAGGAATTCACAATACCAAGACACAAGGCGAGATGAAACGAATCAATATTGTAACAATTGCATTGAAGAAGAAGAGTCCTCGTGTTACTACTGCTGTCCACAAAACCGTTCCGGTCGCTGCCCAGCACCTCCCGACGTCGGTACTGGCACAACCGACGCCGATGACCTCCGACCAATCATCGTTTCTCCACGTAAAATACCTGCGCAAGGGCGTGCTCTAACTCGTCCGTCTTGGCCCTCAGCTCCTGCAGCGAGCCCTCGAGATCCGAGACCTCTTCGCGGCGAGCCTGCTGCAGCTCCATCATGCGTTCGTTCAGCCGCCGTACTTCCTGGAATGAGACATACGCATACAATAGGAACGTGGACGAAAGGGAGGCAGGGAAGGGAACGAAAACGAAAGGGAACCGAAACAGTGCAACGAGCAGAGTTGTTCCGCCGCACTTAAACACAGCCGCAGGCAAACAATGAGCAAGACAACTGATAAAACAGGGGCCCCCTGAACTCGTTCCACTACCACTAAAGAATGCCACAGAGGGAAGCACCAACTGCATAAGCTCAGACACGACAGGCACGCAAGGTTGGGACAGACCTAAGCACTGGCAACGGGGGGGGCTTTGAGGCAGCACTTCCTTTACAACGGGAACAGCACGCTCTTTCGTTCTGTGTCCATCCGAGGTGCCCTCGAGTGCACGTTGGGACAAGGCGTGAGTGAGCAAAATTGTGGTTTGAAGCCAGGACTGGAATGGATGTACAGGGGGCTTGTACAGATCGGGAGGATCTCAACAAGCACCCTTGTGCCGATAGCCGGGTTCGGATGTTTGGCGAATTCAAAACAGGGCAAGAAGTAGGGCGGGCATAAAACGCACTGATATACTTACGGTGGTGTGTAGCGAGTACGTTTCAGTACTTTTCTATCGATATCCTCCCGACAGTGAGCAACAAGGGATTATCCTTCATACACCCAGCGTGGGCAGGGGGGGGTACCAGTGTTATTGTTCTTGTACCATGCCAACACTACCACATCACCACAAACCAATACCTCTTTCAACACCACCACCACCATTAACAAATGCCGCTTCCAAACCTACCAACACGACCTACTACCAAACCACCGCCCTAACCACCACCACGACTACCATGACGTCATCACACCTGCAGGTCCCTCTTCTTCTTCTCCTTGAGGCGGGCCAGGCCCTCCTCCGCCTGCTCCCTCCCGGCCTCCGCCGCGCCGACCGCCCCACGGAGACCCTCCAGCTCCGCCCCCACCCCCTCCCTCGCAGTCCGCGTCGCCGCCGCCTCCCTCGACCGCGTCGCCTCGAGCTCCGAGGACAATTCCTCGGAACGTTCCCGGAGACCCTCCAGCTCCTCGCGGAGGGACTTGCTCTCCCAGGCCGCCACTTGTGCCGCGCTCTCGGCCTCAGAGAGAGCGCCCCGCGTCTCCGACAGAGCCAGCGCGGATCGCTCGTGGGCGGAGGCGGCGGCGGCGAGGGTTTGTGCGTGCTCCTTCTCCGACTGTTGTTGGCGGTGCCCATACATAGACATGGTGGTGAGAGAGAGGGGGGGGGGGGGGAGTATGCTTGTTTGTTTGGGTCATGCGTGATGTGGTCGGGAAAGAGACAGGAAGGAAGTGAGGTTAGGCTGACTCTTGCGGCAACCGAAAGTTGGCCCGACGGATTTTTTTGGACTGGCATACCCCCACCCCCCTGATTTGACACGGATTCGACCAAGAGACAGACCTCTCACCACATCACCACAGAGTTCTCCCTCCATGATGGTCGGATCGTCACCAAACCTTGAAGGTTGTACGCACCACACCTGTAGGCGTCTTTCAAGCTAGTGGTGACTGCTGTGGGGTCTGTGTGTGCTGAGAAATGTCAATCCATGTGAGCAAAAGTAAGAATCCGTGTGGAGAATCCGTGTGGAGAATCCGCAGGAGATGCTATTGTATACGAAAAAAAAAGGCAATTTTCTCGTATAGATTCGTCGACGGATTCTCCACACGGATTTTTACTTTTGCTCACATGGATTGACATTTCTCAGCACACACAGACCCCACAGCAGTCACCACTAGCTTGAAAGACGCCTACAGGTGTGGTGCGTACAACCTTCAAGGTTTGGTGACGATCCGACCATCATGGAGGGAGAACTCTGTGGTGATGTGGTGAGAGGTCTGTCTCTTGGTCGAATCCGTGTCAAACCCGGGGGGTGGGGGTATGCCAGTCCAAAAAAATCCGTCGGGCCAACTTTCGGTTGCCATAAGAGTCAGCTTTACTCGTGTTTTCTCGGGGGGCATCGCAATGGAGAGGTCTCGGGGTAGTTGGCGCTCGCGGTTGTGTATTGATCGAGGGCACGCTACCATCACCATCAGCAGGAGAAAAGATACGCTGAGGAGCGCTCCAAAAAACCTCGAATCTTCGCAATCGCCCGCAACCACAGCTGAACGCATACCCCTCCGCGTCATGAATCTCTTCCAGAAACATGTGGAAACAAGGAAGTCTCATCTTCTTTGGACATGCATATTATTGCTCAAACACCCACAGCAGCAGCAGCAGCAGCAGCAGCAGGAAACCAATCATCACACCATTCCAACGACAACCAACACACACACGGACCTGTCATCCAACTCCTGCGCCCCCCCTGTCGGTAGGACCCCTTCGAAAAGTGTTCGTGTTTTCATCCCGCTACAAAAAGACTGGTGCCTTCTCATTGGTCAGCCGGTAAGCACGGTCGATGCAAACACTCACACACACACGCACTGTCTTTGCCTTTTCATCCCCGGCGAATAGCATAGCCTCCCCCATGCCGCCCCCTCACGGGGTCCCAGTCAATGGAATTTAGATAGAAGTGTTTTGTGTTTTCAACCGCACTGAGACTGACGTCTTTTCATTGGTCAGCCGGTTAGCGCGGTCGATGCTAATAATAAAACACACACACACACACCTCCGAGAGCTTGATGCGCAGGCCCTCCACCTCCCTCTCGGCCGCCGCGACGCGTTCCGCCCCCTCCACCCGCTCCGCGCCCACCGCCGCCTCTGTCTCCGCTACCAGCTCCCGCCGCAGCATCTCCTGCGCCGCCGAGAGCTCCGCCGAGAGCTCCGCCTCCGCGCCGACCCTCGCCGCTTGCGCCGCCGCCGCCGCCGCCGCCGCCGCCTCCGTTGCTTGCTCGACGGCCGCGGCGAGCTCTGCCCTGAGAGCGGCGGTTTCTTCGTTGGCGGCTGCTCGGGCGGCGTCCATGTCCGCGATCGTCGCCTCGGCGGCGTTGATCTGGCGTGTGGCGTCATGGTGCGTGACGTCATGTCAACAACATGGGCAGTCAGTTTATGTGCGTGGAGCTAACGCGGCGTTGTATAGATATATGACGCTATGACTTCATAAATATGGGTAGCTAGTTTGTGTACGTGAAAAAAAAGCGGCGTTGGTCGAGCGTGACGTCATGGTGTGTCGCGTGACATGTGGGCAGATACGTACAATACGTCCGCGATCGTCACCTCGGCGGCGTTGATCTGGCGTATGACGTCACGGTGCTTGACAGTCGTCATATGGGCAGTTAGGGAGAGACTTCTCGATGAAAAAGGCTAGTCATTAGACTGTACTCAGTCAGCGCTGACTATTTAGCCTTCGTCTAACATGGACGTGGAGAGAACGCGGCGTCCATCTGGTGTGACACCATGGTGCTATAATGTGGGCAGTTAGGCATGGACTGTTCGATAAACCCGCTAGTCCATTAGGCTACTTAGTCAGCGCTGATTAGCGTTTGTCTAACATGGGCTTAGAGAGAACGCGGCGTCGATCTGGTGAGACGTCATGGTGCGTGACTGTCGTATTAGTTTATGTGCGTGGGCATGTAGAACGAGGCGTTGGTCGAGCGTGATGTCATAAGGGCAGTTAGGTATGGACGCGGAGATAATTGCATCGAGGATCTGGCGTGACGTCATGGTGCGTGACGCAATATGGGCAACCAACAGTTACGTGCGTGGAGAGGACGCGGTGTTGATCTCGCAAGGTCATGTCAAGGTGCCTGACGTCATAATACGGGCAGATAGTTACATCGGTGGAGAGAACACGGCGTTGATCTGGTGTGACGAACATTTGTACATGAACGCACCAAGAAAAAACTCCGTGAATAAATCACACGATACTGGACCTCACACATAAATCGATTCAAAAGCGCGAAGAACCCAGACAAAGATACGGTGGTACGAACGTTCATCGATATACCATGTCCACACACAAAAAAAAAACCATAAAAAAAGTCACCTGATGTCGCAACTCCGACGACTCCTCCTCCGCCTGCTCCAGCGCCAACACCATCTCCTCTCGGAGGGCAGAGGTCGCCGCCGCCGTCTCCTCGTCGGCTTCGGCCTCCGCCGCCGCCGCCGCTGCCGCCGCCTCTGTCGCCTCCCCGAGAGCCTTCTCCATCAAGGCGAGCTCTTGCTCCATCGATGACAATCGGGCGAGGGCCTCCTCGGCCTTGGACGTCTGTGAAGACAGGGCTTCTTCTACTTCGCCTAGTTCCTGCGGGGCGCATGGGGGGGAGAATGCTTAGTGCCAAGCGGGGTCGGCGGGGGGTTACGGCGTCGTTGGGGGGGGGGGGGGTGCTCTTGTCATTTAGGGAACGGCAGGGTGATATTTGCTAGTTCTAACATCCCTGCACCCCCGTCTGGTGAGATAAATCAAGCAGTCGAGAGGAAGTTGAAGAGGTAGAGAAAGAGGGAAGGGGAGAGGGAGAGGGAGAGGGAGAGGGAGAGGGGAAGGGGGCGAAAAATACACCGGTTGAGCAAATGACGTTTACCTTGATACTACGGTCGCTGTGCATGGTTCAAGTTGAGCACCGAGACGGCACGAAGACAGCTTGGGCGCCAAAAGTGAATGGAGGCTTCATTTTCACTCGCTGCTAATTATTCGACCTTGACATAGAACAGCAACAAAGGCGTTCCTTCATTCTCGTCACAAACACGTCAGCTGCCGTTGTTGCAACTCTGTCTGCCCTAGGCCCAGTAAAGCAGTTCACTGCTTACACACCACCAAACAAGAACAAACACAAAATTTTGGTTGGTGGTCATATTGTGTGTCGGGCTGATAAGCGTGAGGTTGTCGTCATTCTACAACGCTGCGACCCTGACTGCAGTGCTTCGCCGCAGTACTGCTGCATGAATGCCACCCAAACAAACCGACAAACACAAATGTATGCGTGCGGCATTCCCATATCCAAAGTCTTCGACCGCGCAAGCGTGATTCACCACAGCTGTCTCTTCTGAAAGGAATTCCCGCACTCAATCATGCGCCCATGCGTAGAGAGAGAGCCGGTGGGCACCGTGCATCCAGTACTGCTTCAAAGCACAGGCAACTAAGGCCGCAGCAACGTAGAACTACGAGATCTACCAAAAAAAAACGAGCGTAGATCCACAAGATCTACGAAAACCCTCACACATACCTGCCGGGTGCCCTCCAGCTGCCGCCGCAGCTCCTCCGCCTCCGCCCTCGCCCCGGCCGCCGCCTCGCCCTCCCTGCCCGTCTGCTCTAGCACCGCCCGCAGCTCCTCCACCTGCCTCAGCGCCGCCTCCGCGCGAGCGCGCTCGTCTTCCAGCTTGCCGCCGGCCTCCCTCGCCTGCTCCTCCGCCGTGGCGACGGCGGCCCGGGCTTCCGCTTCCGCCCGCCTGGCCTCGTCCAACTCCCGCCGCGCCTCGCCCAGGGACTCCAGGGCGGAGCCTAGCTCCGCTCCCAGCTTCGCCCGGCCAGCGGCCGCTGCTTCTTCGGCTAGGCCGAGGGCCGTCTCCGCAGCCTCGCAGCTCGCCGCCGCCGCTTGCTCTTGCGCGGCTCTTGTCGAAACCTCGAGGTCTAACTCGGCGCGGGCCGCTTCCGTCTCCTCCAGCTTCGCGCTCGTCTCTTCTAAGTCCTGTCGGGTTTCTTCCAGATTTTGCCGGGTTTCTTCCAGATCTTGACGGGATTCTTCCAGGCTTTGGCGGGATTCTTTCAGATTTTGTCGGGTTTCTTCCAGATCCTGCTGGGATTCTTCCAGATTTTGTTGGGTTTCTTCCAGATCCCGCCGGTTCCCTTCCAGATTTTGGCGGGCTTCTGCCAGATCCTGCTGGGATTCTTCCACCAGATTTTGCCGGGTTTCTTCCAAAGCCTGCGTCTTCCCTTGCAGTGCCGCCTCCGCCTCCTCCAGGCTCGTCGCCGCCTCGACGAGCTGTTCCCGCAACCCCGCCTGCGCCTCCTCGTGCGCCACCGTCTCTTGCTCGAGTTGCGTGCGGAGGTCGGCGACTAGCGCGGTCGCAGCGGCCGTGTCTTGCTCGGAATCCGTTGGTGTCATCACCACTGGGGTGTCGCTTTCGGGACTTGTGTCCTGGTCCTTGTTTTGGGAAGCCTTGAGCTGCTCCTCCTTGTGGGCGGCCGCCAGCTCTGCGGCGAGTCGTTCAGCCTTGGCGACCTCGGCCCTAGAGACCATTAACAGACAGACGACAGAGGGGATAACGTCAAAACCGGCGACATTGGAAGCAACGACAACTGGAACGACGACCATAACGAGAAGGAGAAAAATAGGCATAGCACACACGGATACAGCCACAGCAGCAACAGCAACAGCACAAAAGAAAAGGCAACAGCAGCACAGCAGCCACAAGCAGCACCACCAAAACAACTGCAACAACTTCAGCTACAAGCACAAGCAGCAGCAGCAGCAGCAGCAGCAGCAGCAGCAGCAGCAGCAGCAGCCACAAGGAGCAGAGCAGCGTTCCTGGGTAACTCCGCCCCCTCCGCCCACACGCTTCGCTCACCTCAGGTTGTCCCTCTCCGTTTCAAGATTCCCTACGGCGACGGCTAGTGAAGATTTCTCCGCTTCCTGAGCCTCCGCCTCAACCTGCGCCTGCGACAACGCTGCTTCCTGCCAGTTACACACACATGAACGGAACGGACGGTATATATCGGGATGAGGAGCGCAAAATAGGTTGGTACAAATGAGCAAGGACTTTGTCGAAACCAATGATACCAAGCGTATGCCTGAGCGTGTGCTTCACAAGTTGCCGTGCGAGTACAGCGATGAACCCGCCTCAACACCGACAACATTGGCGTCATCACCTCGACTACCAAAACATCGCCACTACCCACTAACCGGGTACAGCAAAGACAAACCAAATAACATCAATGCATTTACATGTACCCCGCGAGCAAGCCGTGCGCGATTCTCCTCCTACACCTCATAGGCATCACCACGACCACCAACACCGTTATAGTGAATAGAAACCAAACAACATCACGGATATGCTTGTACCTGACGAGCCAGCCGTTCTTCCAGTGCCCGATTCTCCTCCTTCATCCCCGATGCCCGCACCTCCGCTTCGCCAACTTCGCCAGCCGCAGCCTCCGCCGCTTCCGCCCGCCCCCTTGCTTGAGCCAACGCCTCATCAAGGGTTTCGATTCTCGATTCCGCCGCATCCGCCCGCTGCTCCGCTTGCGACACGGCCTCCCTGAGAGTTTCCGCCTCCGACTCGGCAGTCTCCGCTCTTCCCGTCGCTTGATACACCGTCTCCCCGAGGGTTTCCATCTCTGACTCGGAAGTCTCCGCCCTCCTCGTTGCTTGAGACACCGTCTCCCTAAGGGTTTCCGCCTCCGACTCGGCAGTCTCCGCCCTCCCCGTTGTTTCCGACACCGCCTCCCTTAGGGTTTCCATCTCCGACTCGGCAGTCTCTGCCCTCCCCGTTGCTTGAGACACGGCCTCCCTCAGGGCTTCCATCTCTGATTCGGCAGTCTCCCCCCTCCCCGTTGCTTGCGACGCGGCCTCTTTTAGGGTTTCTATCTCTGATTCGGCCGCCTCGGCCTGTGCCATGGCTTGGGACACGGCCTCCCTTAGGGTTTCCGTCTCAGATTCGGCGGTCTCCGCTCGCGATGCCGCTTCGTCCATGCTCTTCGTGTGCTGGGCCTACAGTACGGAGACGGAGAGAGAGGGAGAGGGGGAGTTGGTTTCAAACAACGCGCGTTACGTCCGTGAACGGCGACACATGACCAATAAAACGCGGTCTAGTGCTTGAGTTTATGGTATAGGGTAACAACGGGTTACAATTTAATTTTGTCTACACCCTGGAAAATCCATGTAGAGTATGTGGTTGATGTACGACCGAAGCTGCACCGTTGTGACGGACGGCAGAAAACGAAGCCCTCAGGACACAGGTTAGATCTAAGGGTGTGCAGGGTTTGTTGCCCCTCTACGCCTCAACCCGAACCACCTAGATGTTTTTTGTAGCGTGGGTGTTTGCCTTAATGCAACCTACGCGGTGGTGTGCCGCATGCGGCGGCCTTCTCTTACCTCCATGGAGCGCAGTTTCTCTGCCAGCGCTTCGGAGCCGGACTCGGTGTGCTCCCGGTACTGATCCCGTTCCGAACACGCCTCCTCCAGGAGTCCCTCGAGCTCTCTCAGCCGACGCTCGGCGGTGGCTTCAGCCTCGCCCGCTGAAACCCTGAGCGCGGGTCGTGCGAGGCACGCGAGTCTCAATCCCAAGGCAACGAAAGTGTCTTAGATATCTTGGACGAAGTAAAGGTATAAAATGCGGTATGTGTGTGTGTGCTTTATTGAACTAGCATCAACCGCGCTAGGCCGGCTGACCGATGAAAGTTTGTCAGTCTTATACAGGCTCGGTATCGTCACCCACAAGCCATAAAAACGCCATGAAATTATGGCACAAAAAAACGATTTCACTTCCCACGCTCCCCCCTCACATCACAAAACACCCACCCCCCTCACCTTAGCTCATCCAGCGCGTCCCTCGTGGACTCAAGCGTTCCCTTGAGCTCCGCGGCCCGTCTCTCCTCCTCCTCCCACTCCGCAGCGCGCCCGCGCAGGCGGGACAGCTCGGCCTCCGCCAGCTCCGCCGCCTCCCTCACATCCGCCGCCCGCCTAGCCTCCGCCGCCGCCGCCGCCATCGCCTCCCCCTCCGCCCTCTCGGCACCCTCCGCCCTGGCAAGCAGCGCCTGCGAGCCCTCGCGTAGCTCCTCGGAGATGGTCCGCTCGGCGGCGAGGCTAGTCTGGAGCTCGGCGCACTGCTCCCGTTGTTCCTCGAGAGTGGAGGCGTTATCCTGGAGCCGGCGGGCGGCCTGCTCCAGATCTCTCTTGAGGCCGTCGATGGCGGCGGCGTCTTCGGGGGCGGTTCTGGCGTCGGAATCGTCGGCGCTGTCTTGGGCGGCAGCACTGCCCGTGTCGCCATCTCCGGTGCCGTCGCCGGCAGCGGAGGCGTTATCGGGGGCCTGCTTATTGCCGGCGACGGCGGCCTCGTTCAACGCCTCGGAGAGACGCTGCCTCAGCTGCTGCGCTTCCAGGCCCAGCTCGGCCGAGATCCGCTCGCTCTCGGTGCTTCTAGATAGCGCCTGCTCCAGCCGCTGGTTGGCCTGGACGGCGGTGTTGCAGTCGTTGTCGTCGGGAGGTAGCAAAGGGGTAGGGAGTTGCCGCGGTTGGTAGGGTCATCGGGCGAGGCAATGGGTATGGGTAGACGGGTGTACCGGTTACTGAACACGACCTCTTACCTGGCTTACGTAAGTGGATGAATGCACTTGTGTAAGTGGATGAATACCGTCGGGATCTCTCTGTAGGGCGGGTATATGCCATTCCGATGCACTCACCCTACAACGGGCACCCGCTCTATTCAAAGCACAAACACAATTATAATATGTTATGTGTACCAAGATAATTAAACACGGCATCGTGCGTCAAGCGAGTCATACAATCTTGCCTCCACTCACAAGACAGCAATCCCCGAGTAGCCATGTTGCAGGCCTGAAACGGGATATATGTCAACGCTGTTGCAACAGCAGTTCTCCGAACCAAAAACAAAAACGACACATGAAACGATTCGGTGAGATCGTGCCCGTTTCAGTCACCCCAGCCTCTACCTCGGCCACTTCCAAGCACCCGCAAATGCATCGGAGCTTAAAAATGGGGTACGTACGTACGTACCTCGCTCAAGGCCGCTTGTTGGTCCCCCAGCTCCCTCTGCAGCATCTGCAGGGTCTGACGGAGCCCCTCCTTTTCGGCGTCCCCTTCCGTCCTGAAAAACATTGAACGAGATAAAAAAGACACAAAAAAACAAACAAAAAAACGGGTTGGATGGGTTTCGGCGTGCAGCAGCAGCAGCAACAGCAGCAGCAGCAGCAGCAGCGTCCGGAAGGACGAAACAGCCACCGAACACACGCGACAAAGCGAAAACAAGCCAGACAGAAAACGCTTCGGCAACGCAGCAGTCCGCGTGCAGCAAAACAAGACAACAGGCACCAAAAACACCGGCGGCTACGGTCGTAGCCAAGGGTCATAGCCAAGGGTTAGGGTTTTAGGGTTACACCTTCTCTCGATTACGTACAACACCAACGATCACAACCAGGTGGGGTGTTCACCCATACAGCCGTACCTCAGAAAGCACTACCAAACGCACGGGCTGATGCGACGCCGTGTACTGCATGCACGTTCAATGGCGTGTACTTGCTGACATGTGGTGAAAAACAAAAAAACAAAACTGGTAAAATTAACTACAATTGGCAGAGTCCTGCCAGCTTTGAAACGGCCGCGCTCGCACGGCAGTCGGATGGAAGGCGTCTACACACGCCTAAGGTGGTACGGGTACGGCGAACTAACCTGCAACCATTCAGTGCTTGCTACCTGTGGTGCAACAAACAAAAAACTAGCTGCACACGGGAGAAATTTGATCCACAGACTTACCTCTCGTCGGCAAGCTGCTGCTGCAAGGCCTCGACGTCCTCTCGGTGCCCCTCCTTCTCCTCGTGCAGAGCTTCGGTTACGGCGGACAGCTGCTCCTCCATCTCTGCAGCCTCGGCCTGCCCACGGAGGGAGGGGGGCACACCGCCACGCGATGATAAAAAAAAAAATGAAACAATATGTTGTTGTAATGACAGCAATAGAGGCACTTACGCCGTCGCAATGAATGAAAAAACACAGTGCAAATCCTGCTGCTTCTTTTCTCGCCCGTGGAAAACGAGAGTTTAGTGTTGCGCATACCCGACAAATTCCGACTTCAACGTCCGCGACGGAAAGGGATCGCTGAACCCTTCTCGGGATAATCATTGGGATAGGCTGCCGTGCATGGAGAAATTGAACATTCTTGCGTGGCCTTCATCTCCTTCCGTGTGACACCGTCTGGTGCTTCCAAAAACAAAAACGGGTGTAAAAAACGTCGCCCAGAAATAAATGGAGTGAACAAACAGCACACACACATAACGCTGTCCTGGGGAAACGCCGGATCCGGGGACCCTGATCCTATATTCCACGGACACCGATGTCTCGGCATTGGTAAGTAAGTCAGTAAATGAAACACACATGTAACCGCACTCAGACTGACGTCGTCCCATTGGTCAGCCCTAAGCGCGGTCGATGCCAATTAAAGAAAACACACGCAAGCTCACTCATCCCGCTAGACGCACTGAGACACACCGCCCAAGGCGTCCAACCCTGCACCGAACGGGGGCCATGCACCTTGGAATCTTTGACCAGGTCCACCAGCTTCTGGAGCTGCGGCTGCATCTCATTGACCGCCATTTCCGACTCCTGTCGGACCCTTCGAACCTCCCGCCTAAGCCTCTTGACCTGCTTCTCCTTGCTGAGGACCTGTTGGGCAAGCAGCATGGGATGTTGTCCGAGTGAGGTTCTCTACGGGCTACATACTGTAGCGGTTAGCGGTCGGTTACAATAGGTGTTTAGGTTACAATTAGGTGTTGTGGGAATCGAGCACAAAGGTCTGAACGGTAGTACTAGGACAGACTAACAGGTCATGGCGGTAGCTGCAACTCCCTAGTATAGGGATCATACCAAAGAGGGACGCCTTCACGGCCCCTCCTTGAAGGGAGGTCCCCGCCTCCTTTTGCTCAGCCTTCCAAAGAGCGCAAGGATTCATCAAGTAGTCTGCTGTTGTTCAAGATACTGAACAACGTTCCGAAACAGCACACAACGGCGTACAACCACGAAGCACACACATCCCCCCTTGCGCGCACGGACCTGGGATTACGGTTAATTATAGCCACCTTTGGCAGAGTAGGAAGGAACGACTGGCCATCGGTGATCGGTCCTGTAGGAAGAACGCTCCTTCCTTTCGAGGACGCGTGGCCAACGCCCAACAACTAGAGCATTCCAAAACTTGAGTACCCCCCCCCCCCCCCCCTTGGTTCGCTTGATGATGGGAAAACCTGGTTTGGTGAGAACCCGGCGTGCTCCGCCCCGGTTTTGTAAGGATGCGAGGTCCATGGTCTTGACTACTACGGCATGCACGGCTATGAGTACATCCCCTCCCCCCCCCTCCGGCACGCACGAACCTGGGAGGCGTGCGCCCTTTCCAGGCGTTCCATCTCGCGCTTCACGGCCTGGAACTCGTCGCTGGTGGGATCGAGCCCAAAGGCGTCGTCCATGTTTCCCTCCGCCGGAGGCCCGTCGTACGCTGGCGGCGCTGGGCCTAACCCCTCGTGCTCTCCACCTCGATGTCCCTGTCGCAGCACGGCAAAGAAGGTACGGCCTGCCAGTGTGAGGAACTTGCACCACGCCGTGGTAGTGCTTGTACGTGACGCTCGAGGCATCGACAGTCTACTGCCTTGAGAAAGATGGCGGGCTGAGGGCTTCGACAACGGAACCAACACGGCTACTTGCTGCTGCTGTAATCTTGCTGGGTGAGGTGAACGCCCGCGTCTCCGTTCCAAACCAAAACGCCTTCTAAACACCTTCAAAGTCCCTTTATATGAACTGTGGTGCCTTAATGCAAATCAAAGAAATACACGCGCGGTGTACAACACAGAGAGAAATCACCTATGCCAACGAGACATGTGCAAGAGAAGCGTGTTGGCGAGGCGCCCTGTCGGCGACGGCGGCGGTGGTATTCGTTCTCAGAGGGGGCATTCGTTGTACGTTAACGCTAACCGGTGAGGGTAAAACAACATCCCGAAGCCGCTGGTCACCGCTGGTACAGCAGTAGGATGAGGCTCATGTTTAGTTCCGTCGCGTCACGGAACAAGAAGAGGTTGAAAGGGCGGCAAGACAGGAAGGACAAACCTTCTCGCCCCGCTACTGACGCGCCACAGCGAGGGTGAAGCCCTGAGCATACAACCAAGCCCCGTCTACACGCTTACCTCTGGCCCCTGAGGGCTTCCGGATGCGGGGGCGGGCCCCTTCCCTTCCAGCAGCTCCGTGTCTTGCCCATCGAGGGTAGGGGTGTTCTCTCCCTCTTCCTCGCCCTCTCCGTCGTCTTCATCGTCATCGTCATCGTCGTCGTCGTCATCGAAATCTGAGCCCAGGTCGTCCTCTTCGTCGAAGTTCTTTGCGTGGTCGATGAGAGTAAAGGCCAAATACAACATCACGGCACCGCAGCAGTAAATTGCGCGTGGGGGGTTAGCGGCGTCTGCATGCATGCAGCGAGCGATTGGGTGTGCGATGGATGGTACGACGATGTACGACATAACGCCAGTCAATGGGTTGCCGCAACGAGATAGGAGGAGAGAGAAGATGTCGCGCGTAGAGGGCAGCAAGCACGCAGAAGAGGTGGGCATATGGATATCTTGCGCAAATAGAGACTCGCGAATGAACACACACCGTTTTGCTTTCATGTTCAGGAGATGATGTGTCCGGCTGTGTATCCACACTTAGTAGAACCTCTCCAAGTCAGAAACTCAGGGGGGGAAAGAGATAGATTTGAACTTTGGCCATACTTGGCTAGAAGAACATGTGGTCTGTTAAGAATTCTACGCTAGGTCCTACTGTATGTAGTCAACGTCGGGCTACAGAACCACACAGACAAAACAAGCAACGAGCCTCAAGCAACTCGGGACGTTACCACGTGGGGCTCCTGTACGCGCATGTGGACGACAGCAGAAACGCATACCGCTCCAGTAGCAAATCGCAGGATCAGTTCTCCGGCATGTGTGAAATAATGGAACGTGTGAACAGCAGTGGTACGCTCAACGGCTTCAACCACCAAGCATGGATAGGAAGTTGCCTACTATACACTGAATATACACGGAACGCTAGTGTACTGCTGGACGCCGAGGTATTGTGTAATGATTGGTCGAAGAATGCGTGTCTGGTTCGTGGGAAACGTCCCTCCGCAGATACGCAATTGTTTTCTTGTTTGTTCTTCGGAACGCTTTGTGTTCCTGCAACCAAACACAGAGCAGATGCAAACATCGAAGCTTGGAACATCTAGTTGATCATTATATCGCGACGCCTCCTGGTGCCTGCCGCATGAGACGTCAAACAGAGGTGGTAAGCCGTGATGATGGCAAGTGGAACACTCGGGAAAAGGAGGGGGGGGGTGTCGGTGAATGCGGGATGTCTCTTAGCGCCCACACCTCGTCCAGATTCTCCAGCAGCTTTGCGCCCGCTTCTACTCCATGCTTGACCGCACCCGCACCCTGCTTCACCAGTCCTGCAGCTCCGTCCCGTATAGCGCCCAGCCCCCACATGGCTACGATGGAGTCTTGAAATCAAATGGCAAGCGGTGTTGTTGGTTGTAGGTTCCGATCACGGAGCCCCTTCGGAAGCGGGGGGGGGGGCTCCGCGGATGCCAGCTACTGGTCGTGTTGTGGGGCTGTGCCAGCGAGAGAGGTAGAGTGTCTGCTCCCCACGTCGTGGAAAGGGCAATCACCATGGCGGACTCGGATGGTGATGATATAGGGATCACCTTCGGGTCGTTCACTGTGGACGATACCAAGCAGAGCAGCAATGATTATTCACATGTGAGTACCGCTATTCAGTCGACACAACCACATGCCATTTCCGCTCTCTTGAGGCACTGCTGCTGCTTTTGAACCTTGGGCGTGATGAGTACATAAGCGCGAGAATGACTTGTACATGATCTCCATTCCCTTGGCCTCTCGTTCAGCAGGAGATGTGCCAAGTCTCGCGCGAATAATTCCTTTCAGCGGTGTTGGGCAGGTTCGACGTTTGACAGCCGGGGTGTATTGCCAATTTCCCGGACGGCAGTCAGCCGCGTAAAAGTTCAACACCACCCATGACGCCCACCCTCGTACACCGCACACTTGCAGAACTGCAACATCATAGGAGCAACGCAATAGCTTGGTACCGGAACACCTTGACAAGTCACCCCCTTTATTTTTTTATCTATGGGTTCGCTCGCGACTGTAACACGACTGGGCAACTGCTACACACTCATAAGGGAATAATACACACACACAGAAAGACTACACATTCGAGATCGAGAGATACATGTACCCACAGCAGTAGTCGAACACTCATACCGCACTCTCCTCCGAGACATGTACAAGTAGCTCCGAATCCTGTTATTTAGTATGAAAAGCTTCCAGGCGAACTAATGCTCTTTCGCGTCAAAATTCTCTGGCAAAAAGCTTCGTGCGCCAAGTGGTTGGCGAGCAACGATTAACAGGTCTCATGTAAACTAGACTATGCATACAAGGATGATGTCATTGCTTTTATATTATTATAGTGTATCCTGGGCTCTTAGCCGTGGATAGACATTAGTTCGCTGTGCTCTTGCAAAAACATACATAATAAATCTCCAGGAACGGTGGGACAACCACGGCTCACTGCTGTCTATGTCGGATATCACAGGAAGTGCCAACAGCAGAGTAGGGTTCCCGCATCTATATTTCTCTCGCCCCTGTGTCCTGGCGGTGATCACCCCGCCATGATCCCCTCCTGTGCTGCGCCGCCAGCAGCGCACTTTTGTGTGGGCGGAGAGACGGCCCACTTGAACACAACATAGTAACACCCCTCATCAATTTGGACATGGAACAATATACTGCCGTACATCCGTCTTCCATGTATCCATATTGCCTCACCCACCACTTGGTACGTGGAAGAAAACCATCACACCTCGGTGTATAAAACGAAACTGACACGCCCTAAACCCAAACCCTACGCTTAACCCAACCACCACGCGCCGACCTCAAAGATCAAGGCTTCAGCACCAGAACCGAAACCCGTACCGGCACCAGCAAGCGGCCCACCGGCAGACCCCGCTACGACAACCGCCCCCGCTTTGCCTTTACCCACGGCGACATCGGCGGATGCTCGAGGCTCGGTACAGAACGTCCCGCAGGCCTTGCCGCCGCCGCCGTCGCAGCAGCAGCAGCAACAGCAGCAGCAGCAGCTTCCCCCCAGCCCGGAAGTGTATTTGCCGCGTCCACCGGTGAGTGTGTTCATTGTTGGCATCGACCCGCGCTACCGGCTGTCGAGTGAAAATTCATCAGTCTTCTGTGTCTGTGTTTTTTTTTTTTTCGTTGTTGTTGTTAGCAACAGGTGTAGGTTCCATTCCAGCTTTCACTCTGCATGGCTTGCAAATCACACGCCCATGGCAGCCCACTGCAGGCAACCACCCCGGGGGATAGATCTACAGTAGCAGTCAAAATCCTTCCATTCTATATCCGTCCAACCTTCGTCGTTGCAATCCCTCGGACGGCAGCAAGTTTAGCCCGGGGAAATAGCGGCTGCAACGAAAAAATCGGTCCAAGAGCTCAGCGACCGATGTTAGCTTCGGAGTAGGGAAGAGTTAGGCGTAACGTTCTTTATTTTGTCAAAGAGGTCTTATTGCCTCAAACCAAGGCAAGGAGAAGCCGACGACAACCCTCCCACTCAGGACAAGGAAATGAAACGAAATCCCTCCAACTCTCCTCGGCAACTCACTGATGACGCCCCCCCCCCCCCCCCCCCTCTCTTCAACCCCGCCTCTCTCGCTGAACCACAGCCTACCATGTCCTGGGCAAGAATAGCCGCAGGCGGGCCGAGACCAAAGCCGAGGCCCGCGCCGGCGCCCGCCGCAGCCCCTGCCGCAACGACTGGGCTAGCGCAGCACCCATCGACGACGGTGCCGGTAGCGCAGCCTCCTCCACCAGCTGAGGCTGTTGATAGCGGTGCTATACCGGTAGCAGCGGCACCCGGCGACGAGGGCGGACGGGAGTCGAACCGAATACCACAGGGTGGTCGTGCGGCGACGACGCGAATACAGGAGCAAGCAGTAGAAGTTGCCGGAGGCGGTAGTGGCATCGTTTGCGGTGGTGGTGGTGGTGGTGTTGTAGCGGGTGTGTCATCGCCGGTAGGGGACCCAATCGGCGGTGTTGCTGCTCCTCCCGAAGGGCCCGCTGCCGCCGCAGCGCGACGGGCGGAGGAACAAGGTTCTCGACAAGAAGACGGCGGTCGTGTGGCCGTCTCCGAAGAAACAACAATCGCAGCAATCGGAGACAGCAGTGGCGCGGCCGAGGCCGTCGTAGATACCGTAGACACGGCCGCCGCGGAGGCTGCCGAAGCCCTGGCGAAGGCAGAAGCGGAGGCTGCCGAGGCTCTGGCGAAGGAGGAAGCGGAGGCGAAAGCAGCCCAAGACGCAGCCGCCCTGGCCGAGAGGGTATGGGAGTCGCTCCTACAGCTGCTCGGGGATGAGAACGGCTTGATCACGGCGGGGGAGGCGGTGGGGCTGGGGGCCGGGGTCCCCGCGGGGGGTTTGGTGCACCGGGGTCTTATCAACACCGGCAACAGCTGCTTCCGGAACGCGGTGCTTCAGGCACTGCTGGCGTGCGAGCCGTTTGTACAGTGAGTCGCCAGTGGACTGTGTGTGTGTGGGTGTGTGCATCGTTGGATTTCGGAGGTAGCGGCGTTGATTTTTTTCTTTGAAGTAAGCGGCCTGTTGGGTGTTGTGTGCTATTGAGGCTGTCTCGCGACCTGGCAGGGATAAAACAAAACGTCTTAGTTTTTTTTTTGTTACCGTTGTGTTTCCCCCCCACCCCCTTCTCGCCTCGACCAACCCCACCACTGAACCCCCATAAGACCAGTGTCCCCCGTCCCCCCCCCCCCCCCAAANTTGCTCTTTGCACCGCTGGCACTTTGACGATACATTAGGGTACTGTTCCGGGCGGCCCCGGGGCTACGAGATTCCGTCCCCGCCAGGGAGGCGTTGCCGACATGGGCACAGCTAGCGCGATTCGCGGCCGCGTTCGAACCACCCAAGCCTGGGGCCGCCGCACCCCTCGCCAGCGGTGGCAGCAGTAGTGCCAAGGGGGCTTGGTCTACCGCTGGTGGTAGAAATAGGGGCGGCGGTGGCGGGCGGTACCATCGGGCAAGTTCGGCGGCGGCGGAACCTGTGTTGCCGGACGAGGTATGTACGCGATTCATCGCTTATAGTGCAAAAGCTTGCGTAGAAGGACCCCCGTGGGATGGTTGGTTGATATCTTCTTGATATTCGTTTGGCAGCACGCTACCTACTCCACGTGCGATGCTTCCTCGGTAAATTCTTGAATTCAGTTAGGTTGTACCCTACATGTCAAGAATGTATCAACCAAATATTCTTGAGTTCATATTGCAACACACGGGATGCTACACGTGGGATTATTTGCTGGATAAATTTCTTAATTCACGTAGCAACAAGACATGATGCGTGGAACAGCTTGATATAAGCAAGCACGTCGAGCTAGTAGGGTGGCGGTAAAACAGTCCGAGTTCCCGGCCTTTTTGGCGAAGTGTACTTGGTGGGGTGCGTGATATTTTGTCTGCGCTCAGGCCCGTACGTCCTCAAGAGACAAAGCTTGTGTGTGCGTTCACCCTCCAAGGACCCCGTGGTCCAAGAAATGCTCGGGGAGTGGTACAGGAATAGTCCTACACGCGGCGTGGCGCTGGGTATTGTCCAAGGCGGTCAGGTTCTTTCGCGACCACGTCGACATGCATAGCGACCGTGGATGTTTCTGTGTGCCGGCTGGAACAACGTGATTTGTTTTTTGAGCCATGGGCGCGGCTCTGTTTTTTTTTTTTATTCCGTCACCAATAGCCGCAGTATCACCATTCAAGGAAAAGAAAAGACGATTGCGCTGCTTGCATTTCGTTAGTGGTACGCGATTTGGAAGCTAAAGATATGCTTCGAGCCTTGCCAACAAATCCACCACTTACATGCAAGTGCCAAAAAACGCGAGACCGAAGAATGCCGCCAGAAACACCAAACTTGCCCCTCGACTGCAGCCAAGCACCCGTTGCTGTGCGCGATTTGGATGCCCCGCGCGAACGAAAACACCCGCAGGCCATGTCAAGAGCCTTCGGGGCCTTCCGGGCGGCTAGCCTGGGGGAGCAGGAAGACGCGCAAGAGTTCCTCGCGTTCTTCCTGGACCAGCTGCACGAAGAGATCGTAGACGCGAAAAAGAACAATCCGAAGCCCGCTTCCGACGGTGGGAGTGGCGGGGTGTCCGCAGATTCTAGGACGGGCGGGGGTGGGGGGCAGCAGCAGGGGGAAGGAGAAGAAGACGACGCCTGGCTTGAGGTCGGGAAAGGAGGAGCCAAGGCTGTGGTGAACGCGCCGGATCCGCGCAAGAAGGTTTCGAATTCATCCGTGGTGCGTACTGTACACCATTTTTTTTTTTCGTTTTTTTTTTGGGTCGGTTGCCCCCCGTATATATAATGTATAGAGAGAGATAGACCACCCCCACCACGACTTTTTTAGAACCTTGCAGTTGTGACTCCGTCGCCAGAGTCATGTAAGGTATCAGAACTTGACCATGAGGACAGATGCTTAAGTCAAGAATCCTGCACTAGCGCCTGCAAAGTCGATGGTGGGTTAGTTACTCCACAGCAGCAGAGGAAACGAGAAACGAGCGAGCTTCGGGCGAAAGAAGGAATTTTCCAACGTGCGGGCGCGTTCTGCACATACCCTCTGAGGACTTTCATCTCCATGTGCGTGCCGTCCCCCCCTGCCCCCCCCCCCCCTCTTTGTGTTCTACGACAGGTGACGGGACTGTTCTACCGAATGTTCCGGTCGGAGGTGAAAAAAAACGGCAACCCCCAATCTTCCGTCACTCTTGAAGCCTTCCATTGCTTGGAGGGACAATGAGAGGCTCCCGGGTTCCCC
>FN649729.1:4869090-4898858 GCA_000310025.1 Ectocarpus siliculosus | reverse complement strand
GCGGCCCCCCCCCCCCCCCCCCCCCCCCTTTTTTGTTTTTTTCAAAGGGGGGGGGGATTTTTTTAAGAAATTTCCCGTTGGGGGGGAAAAAAGGGCGCAACCCCAAATTTTCCCCCCCTTTTGAAACCCTCCCATTGTTGGGGGAAAAAAAGAGGGCCCCCGGTTTTCCCCTTACCCGAGGGTGCCCTTTTTTTTTTTTTTTTGCAAAAAATTTGAAAAACCCCCGGGGCCCATTTTTCAAAAACAGTTGGGGAAAAAACCGTTTTCAAGGCCCTCCCCCCCCCCCCCCCCCCCCCCCCCTAAAAACCCGAAACAGTTGGATCTAGACCTGCCATCATCAACATCACCCCAGAACAACATTTGGACCGAGACGGTTTCAGGAGGAGGAGGAGGAGGAGGGGGCTCCGCGTGGGGATCAGGGACCGGGGGGTTCGACTCATCAAACGGCGGAGGTGCGACCGAGCGTGTTATCTTCCGTACTATGTTGTGGTTGAGGTCTTTTCACCTCACATCAACTCATCACTCGCGATACGGAGACCCCGTTCTTTGTCCTCGGCGAATCCGAGACATCGATCTGTGAACGGGAGGGCTTTAGGACAATGTGGGGGCAGGGTGTACTCATACTCATAGTCGTGGGTGCCGTGGATCGTTAGACCATTGACCTCGCATCCCTATAAAGCCGGGACAGAGCACGCCGGTTCTCACAGACCAGGCTCTCAAGGTGGGGGCGGGGAGGGGGGGGGTTCTCTAGCTGTTTGCGTGACTGCTTTTATCTTACATGCACAATCACGCCCATCCTAAAAAGCTCTACTATGAACGTTGTCCCCGAGGCATATCTCATTTTCTCTGTTCGGCACTACCCGGCATCGACTATTATGGTGTTAAATGTAGGATACGAAGTACCTATTCTTGCGGTCAAGCGTCTCGTGCTTTGGCTTTTTTACAGGTTCTCACTCTCATAGCTTCCTAAGTGGCGCGGCGCGTACGTCGTGCTGTTGTTATCTTGATTGAAACTTGTTTTTCTATAGGAAGAGGAGGAGGAGGAGGAGAAGAAGGAGGCGCTGGTGGTGCCTGGGGCACGGCGGGAAGCCGCGGGCAACGGGGAACCGGGGGGGCCGCAGGCGGGAGGGGGGGCGGGGCTTGGGGCGCGGGGGGAGGTGGGGCGGTGCCGCCGGCCCCGGGAGCGGGAGTCACGGTGTTGGAATCAGCCCTGTCAGCGTTGTTCGGAGGCGAGGCTGTGGCGGGGGTTAAGGGGAAGAGGAATTTGGAGGTACGTGGGAAGAGCGGGGGGCTCGCGATTGGGCCGGCGGTAGGGTTTTCGTGAGGGTGATTCTGTCCCCGTACACCCGCGTTGCAGATCCCACAGAATGCAAAAAAATGTGGCAAAGGGGCTCCGCGAAAATCGATGGTACCCCGTGTGAGCCCCCATGATGGGTTGCCCTGTGACACCATCGTGTGCCCACCTTTTTCACGTCTGGTGCTCCTCACACAGATGGTTACGTGCCATGAAACCTGCAGGATACCTCAAGCATGTTGTGTTCTACTCGCGCAGACATTTGGTTTGCCCTGGTTTCGCTCTGAACCTGGCAAATGCCGTGCTATCAAAAGTGGAAAAGCTGTTGCTTCAAGCCCGTTTCGCAGCTGTCAGCACCAAACTTCACGCTGCTACAACACGCATGCGAAGGAGTTGACGAATTCGCTCGAGACTCGCCAGAGTACATCGCCAAAAAAACAAAACAAAAAATAGGCAAAGGTAGCATTGAGGGGTTTGTGCAATTTTGGATGGCCACTACGAGGGTCGTTCAAGTGAAGCACTCTATCGACTAAATATGGACCAAACGCGCCCCACACGTCTACCTCCAATTTTGTTTGGAATTCTCCGGCAAGTTCCCCCGAAATTTGACCTTCAACGCTCTGCACGCACTCAACGATCCCGTCCAATTTTTTTATGGCACCACGCTGTAGAGACATATCTAAAGTTGCTTTAGGAGGTTGGCAACATTTTGGTTCGCCACTATAGCCGGAGTTGTTGATGATTAACTGTCCCATAGAAATCTGGCCGCTGCGGGGGCTCCGCGTGATCGATGCCTTGTCGTAGTCAAGAAAAAAAACGTTTTTTGTGGGGACTTGCAACACGTGTGCGCATGGCAAGCGTGTGGGGCGCGTTGTTCGCGTGTTGTTGTGTGCTGTTTTTGGGTGGCGTCGTCCGCGCTACCCCACCGGCCGATAATAAAAGGGTCATGTCTTGAAAAGGGGGGCCAGTGAAGGCGATATCACGCGTTCTAATGTGTCCTACCCAAGACGCATACATCGATCTACCGCACGTGTCCGATTCCCTGCCCGATCGTATGCTGTGTCCTTGTCCATGTCATGTTTGTGACAGGTGAAGGCGTCACGAACGCTTACTCTAGAGCAGGCCCCCAAGGTACTAACGCTGCACCTGAAGCAGTTCTCGTTCCACCCAGAGCTTGGCCCGCGCAAGCTCGCCCGGCGCGTCAGGTGGGTGCTCAATGCTTGCCCGTTCTTGGTTGTTCTTCGCTAGATGCCTCGACTCTCTTGGCTGCTGCTTTCGTTAAATGTAGTTGTTGATTGTATGTGCCATCCAGTAACCTTCGAAGGGTTTTTTATTAAGTTAAACATGTTTAATTAAGTATGCGATCGGGGAAGTTGGGTAAGGGGTAGGGTTAGGGAATACGGTCCGCGTACCCCCTTCTATTTCCTCTAAACACTTAATTTCCCGCGCAGGCGGCCCGCGCTATCAATGAGCTTGTTTGTTGGCTCTCATCGTGGCCACGTACGTTCGCATTCTCCCGTGAAAAAAACAAACAAGCAGGTATCCTCTGGAGCTGACGGTGCCAACACTGGTCATGTCCCCCTCTCTCCGACACGAGGCCTCCATCAAGGGACCGCTCAAGTACCGCCTATTCACAGTAGGTGAGAAACTGTAGCTGTTGGAAAGGGTACGAACCGCAACACGCAGGACTGACTGCTGTGTCATCGATCGGGGACTCCAATCGAGACCCAGTGTAGGCTTGTCAGAGTCCGTGACGTACGCCCAAACCTCGCGCGGGAGTTTGTTGGTGTCAATATATGCTGCTGCTGCTGCTGCTGCTGCTGCTGCTGCTGCTGCTGCCGGGTACAAGGTATGACCGGCAGGTCGGTGTAACCCCCATGTGCACCCCGTTCAATCTCGTTTCTCCTCGAATCGTGGTAGCCACCAAGCGTAGTTCGACGCGTGAACCCCTACGTGCTCTCCACCCCAGCGTAAACGGTTTGAGATGGCCTTTATCGGACACATAGGATATATATGTCTCCCATTCTCTCTCTCCCCCGTCCCAAGCGCCTCCAAACTATCACCGCCTCATCCCCCTCTCTTCCAACGCCTCCAACCCCCCCTCCCCCCCTTCCTAAACTCCTCCAGTATGTCTCCCCCCCTCCTCCCAAACGGCCAGTGGTCTATTATTACAACTAGGGCTGCTAAACCTGAGTAGAGGCATGCTAGTTCGTGTGTACACAGAGGGAAGAGAGTGCTGAACTCTTCTCGCATTAAAAATTGAAGGCGAAGTACCGCAGGAGGGGAGGGTAGAGAGAGGCTCTTCTGTGTGACCACGGGTTAGAATAAACGGCACTAGTGCTGTGAGCGCTGATTTGAAGTGAAGAACAAAAAAAAAAAAAAAAAAAAGCTAAAACATGATCCCCCCCCCGCCCTCTTCCCTCCCCAGTGTTGCATCACGGGCGAAGCTTGCACGGGGGTCACTACACCGCCCTCGTGCGAGACCCTCGGGGGGAGTGGAAGCACTACGACGATCAGCACGTGACGCCGGAGATGGAAAGCCACGCTCTCAACCCCATGAGCGGGCACCCGTACCTGCTGCTCTACACCCGCATGTAGACGAACAAGAAGTGCTTTGGTGGGGCTCTTGGTGCTACTCGTGTTGATGCCGCTGTTAGTAGTACTGCCGTTCTACTATGCATGGCCATGTATGCGCTTGGTGTACCCTTTGCATGTTGTTCGCCGTTGAATGCTTCGGGACGATCTACCTGATGATGTTGTACTACTATTGCTGCTGTACTGCTACAAGTATGCATGTATTCGCCTGACACACCCTTTTGCGCGTTGTTCGACTTTGACACTGCAGCAGTAGGAGTAGTCGTAGACCCTCTGCAGGACCTTGTGTGTGCATGTGAGAGACGTGTTAGGGGCTCCAGTTCAACATTCTTTCGATGTCGGTCTCCATGCCGGATAAAACTGCTCGGAACGCACGGACCAATTTTTCACGCCCACGGCGGTGGTAGGCATTGTGTGACGTCCCTTCCTTTCTTCCCATACCGCCAAAATTGTGCGAGTGCCTGCCTTGCTTGCGACCAATTTCACAGCTACTTGGTCCATCGTGCGGGTGTGTCAGCGAAATACAATGTTTTTCGCGGCCGAAACGGCGACATTGGCGTACATACATACCCGCGTGTTCGAGGGCCCTCCACCGCCCTCCACCGTCCGTGTCTACACTCAACACCGAGAGGGGCAGATTGGACAACAGTACCGTAGGTTGCATGATGTAAGATACCACACCCCAAGGACCGATTTTCAAACCTCGATTAGTTTTTTTTTTTTTTTGTTCTTCACTTCAAATCAGCGCTCACAACACTAGTGCCGTTTATTCCAACCCGTGGTCACACAGAAGAGCCTCTCTCTACCCTCCCCTCCTGCGGTACTTTACCTTCGATTTTTAATGCGACAAGAGTTCAGCACTCTCTTCCCTCTGTGTACACACGAACTAGCGCTATCCACTTGGCCAGGAGCGGAAGCGAGAGAAAAACTCACTTTGCAAGAAAAGCTCGCTTACGCCGGGATTCGAACCCCTGACCTGGCCTCTAGAAGGTTACGAGGCTACCAACTAGACCACGAGGGCGACCATGCTACTCCACGACCAAGAGGATGCCGAAGGCAAACGAACGATGTTCGAAAAGCTCTAGACGGGACGGTTCACACTCCGACATTTTCGGCACCGTCACTTGTTTTCCTTGCCGAGTAATCGAGCTTTGAGAATCGGCCCAGGGTGTGTGATATCTTACGTCTGCAACCTACGGTAGTCGACCGCTCGATCCATCTGGTTTGGAACAGTCGGTACTCTCACGTGAGGGGCATGCTCGATGTCGCACTCACAACAAGCTTTTTTTGGGCCTTTTCGCGTCGAGTTGTGTGGGGGCGGAAAAAAACAAGACAGAAAAAAGAAAAACAGCTGTCTGGGAAATCGTAGACATACAGGTAGCTTTTCCCGACGCTATGAATTCATTGCTAATCTGTCTTTGACTCTTTTCTATGATAGAGATGAATTCGTTGTGTCATACAGTATTAAGAAAAATATTAAAAAAAACAGCGGGAGGAAGCAGAAAACGTTACATGGGAAGGAGGGACGAAAGGTTGGACTGACTCACAACATCTCGTTTTCCATATTTTGTGCGTCCGCCCTCTCTCTCTTTCCTCTTCCTCGTGTTGCATTTCCTGTTTCCTCCTTCTGTTGATTCTTTTTCGGTTCGCATGTGTTTGGGTTTGATTCGCCTCCACGCGCGGCACGAAGAGGGCAAAAAAACACAAATTTGTTGCCGGGGTGTCCGTCATGTGAGAGTATCGAGCGTTCCAAGCTGCGCTTCAACAATTACCTCTAAAATATTGGTCTTCACTGACTGGAGACGAACGAGCGGGTCCTGGGTAGCATACTCTGTACAGTACCACAACTTTTCGCTCCTTCTCCGTGGCTTTCGCTTGGTTGCAACGCGTGATTGCAACGCGACGGTGCGGTATGACGAACACACCCACCCGCACAGGAAAAATACATCAAGACACACCAAGACTTGTACATACAGATAAAACCAGTCGAAAGGGATGTGTTGAAGTCTATAGTTACAGTGAGTGGAGAGGAATTCCAATTTTTTGGTTAGAAGGGGAGAAACGCATAGCATCGATTTCTCAGTCTGGGGACAACATGGACCAGTGCTGCGCAAAAACTTCCCGCGCCGAACTGAAAATAAGGCACGACGCAGTTAATTACCGTCCTCCGATAGAACTCCTCCATCGGACCCTACTACATACAGGCAACCTTTAGACGAAACACTTAAAAACGAAACATATGTGCACATGCATAAAACCGTGTGCGAATCGCTGAAGTATCGCACCAACTAAACAGTAGTCTTCTCTCGCTTCCCCAACATGATACCCGTCACTCACTTCACGCCGACAACTAAACAACCACAAATCAGTCCCCAAAAGAACCAACGCCATGCCGACGCTAAACGGATCAACAAACCAAAGCCATTCATTCCTCCACCTCCCCTCGTCCGTGATGAAAAAAATGGGTATGGCGACATCACCAGCGCGAAAACAACAGGAAACAAACACGCTGAGGCATTGCATGCACTTTACTGATAGAGCGGAGCGTGACGACGATATGTACCTGAGAGAGAGGTTCGCAGGCGTAGCAAAAGACGAGACCTTCCGTTCCGTCCGGTGAACAAAAAACCAAAACAAAGAAGCTCACCTCCATAAGTTCCGTCCGGTGAACAAAAAACCAAAACAAAGAGGCTCACCTCCATAAATCAGTCTCCGAGAGGAGAAACATACAGATAGATGCCAAACGAACAAGGGGGCACGGTACATGTCAACCTTTAATAGCCTACCCACCCCAGGCATCCTCCAAACCTTTGATTCCTCGGAGCCCCCTACTTCCCCCCCCGAAGCTTGTCCCCCGCCCCTCATAGTTTCTTGCTCGTGTCAACAAGCGTGGTGGGGTGACGGTTTTCTCGTCAAAACCCTCGCTCCCGCCAGACCCGTCGAAACAAACAACAAAATATCTCTCCAACGTGCAAAATTCGCGGCTTGGATACGGACACCCTCCATCCCGACAATTAAGGCGAGGGCGCCGCCTGCCATGTCGGTCGAAACCCCACAGACGCCATTGTCTATGGCCTGTCAATGTCACGACCACGACCAACCACGACTATTGATACACATGTGTCTCGTCACTCAAGCCGACCCCCCCCCCCTACGCGCTTTCCGCCAGCGTCTTCTCGTACAACTTCTTCTGCTTCTCCCACTCCTTCTTAAGCTTCTTGATGGCGCTCTTGCTGAGCGGCTCTCCCGACTTGTCGGTGGTGGGAACCCCCTGGTCGTCGAAGGCCGAGTAGAGGTCGGTCATGGACAAGAACATCTCCTGCGGGGGCACGCGCTTTCTCGCTTCCTTTTCCGCCGCCTGGCGAGCCTGCGGCGACGAAACGTAACAGGGCAAACGCACACAAGAAAAAAGAAGAAAAAAATTAAGAGGAAAATGGCGAAAAAAAAACACGAAAGAGGACGTGCAAGACGATGTAAGCCGACAACAGCGACACACCCACAAAATAAATGCTTCGGATTAGTAAGAAATCACGCACACACATGACAAAAGAATTAAGATCGAGAAGGCGAAGAAATGAACTATAATAATTATATATACCACAAATAATACAAGGTGAAAAATCGAAAAGAAGAAAGAGCCCGAAGGTTTACGAGCGTGTGTGCAAAACCATGTCGGGACGGATGGCGTCTGCTGCTGTCTACAGATGTACTTCTGTTCTATTACACCAACAGAGTTTCATGCAAGTTTCGTTGCATCAAAGACACGTAATAAAAACCCTCTCTGGGCATTTGTACACCACATAACCACAACAATTTACCCACCTGTATCTCTTTGCGGCTCTTGTCCTTCGGCACCGTACTCTTCCCCGTAGCCTCCTTGAGAGTTACCGTTCGGTTCAGGACCAGCAGCTCTGGCGTAGAGTCCTTGTCCACCACGAAGAATCCGATGCGTTCCAGCTGTATCGCGCCCGCCGCCGGGATTTCCCATCAAGGGTTGGTACGGAAAACCCGCCAAATTTAGCGGAAAAAAACGAAGCGGGGGTTAAGCGGCAGAGACAGTTTCGCGGCCGAGGTTTCCACCGAGGGTACGTGCGGAAAATCCACGAGTTCATTCGCGGGACGACATAAAAAACTCTAAAAACAGAAGCAGGCGTGTACGCGGCAGAAACAGTACGGTAGAGGCGTAACTGGTGGAAAGCATGACAACAGAGACTGGTGGAAAAATGAAACAGTGCTTAGCATGTCGATTTCTGGACATTCACATCCAGAGGGCAGTCGATGACAGAATCGAATGCGAGAGGGGCACGGCAGAAAAACGGTTGCTGTGTGTGTGCGGGGGGTTTCATGGGATACTGATTTGTGTTTTTAGTCTTGAAAATTTTGGCCTGTGCGCAGGACACCTGAAACAGTCATCTCGTCTACAGATCCGACTACAGTCTACACCTGCAGCGAAACGTTGCTCCACATACTCCGTTGCACACGTATGTAGTATTTACATATTTCGGCTACAGCAGTAGCTCGGTGAGAAAAACAACGGTAGGCGACAGACAGCAAGACAGACGTGTTTTGAAATCTCACCTGAAGCGGAGTGCCCACCGAGTGTTCCTTCTCTAGCACGGAAGGGTCGATCACAGCCCCGGTCATGACGCACTCAGATTCCGGGTTGATCTGCCTCGGTGTCAACAACGGCGCAGACAGGCGGACAGGCAAGTCAGACGGACATAGAACGGGCGTTCACAGACAGCGGCGAGGTGGCGTGCTGGCCAGGGAGGTCGCGAATACGCTAAAAAGTACACTTACTGGTTGCCTTGGCTGGTCGAGCATTAACATAACCGCGCATCTCTCTCGGGACGGTGCTTGGATGGATTGTAGGTACGAGGTGGTGGGGAGCGGGGTGACGAACTATCACGGCATAGTCAGCCCTGCCAAACACAAAGCGAAGAGACCAGAAGCACAAGACACAAGACTATCGAGTTGCATCTCCCCGTAGATGCATCTCCCCGTAGAGCCAGCCAGGTCATCGTGACAACTGCACGCGATGTTTGGTCATGGCCTGGCCCTGTCTCCCAGCTGCACAATTTCCCACAGGATCGACACGAGTTCAAAAATTACAAAAAAAGAAGAAGCACCTGTTCTTCCCACTTGTCGTCCGGAGAGTCCACTGTGAAGAGATGGTTGTACAGTCGCACTTCCGCCCGCACCGCCTCCTCCGCAGAAACCCAAGAAATGTTACCCTTCGGCCGAACCGGAGGACGTTTCGCCGTTTCGCCGCCTCCCGCATCCCCAGCAGGAGCCGAAGCAGCTTCCGAAGAAGGTTCCTGGGAAAGGTCTCCAAGGCTGCAGATGAGCTCCGCAGGGGGTGCGTCCTTGCCGCCCTCGCCGTCGACAACCTCGTCGCACCGCATGGTGGCGCTGCAGTACTTGAGCCCGACCATCTGACACCCCCCCCAAGAAACAAACATGCGTGAGGTTGATTCATTTGGTTTGGTCTCTCGGCTCGATTGACGCTTACAAAAACATTGACGATTGACGATTACAAAAACATTGACAAAACACTCGGGCACGTACGGTTTTGGGGGGATTCGCTGTTGCTCCGGAGCAACAACATCAGTAACAGCAGCACAACAACAACGACGACGACGACGACAACAACAACAAGCACATCAACACCAGCAGCACCAAAAATAACTAACAATGGAACACCACCAACATCACAACGACATCAACCAAGTCTCACCTTGCCCGGGGCGAGACCAAAGTAGTCCTTCGAGTCCTCTCTTCTGAAGTCCGAAGCGTCGATGAACAACGTCTTGGTCAGTCGGATCTTGTGCGACCCTCTCTCCGGTGCAAACGGCACGTCCAACGCCTCTACCTCCCTCGCCTCCTCCAGATTCGAGAGGGTAACCTTGATGGGCGACAGCGCACCCATCACTCGTCGGGAGGAAACGTTGAGGCCCGATCTCGCCCAGTGCTCCAGCTTTTCCACCTCTATCAGGTTGTCGTTCCTGAGTGAGGAGAAGGGGGGGGCGGCACTCTTATGTGTCATGCCTTAGCGGTTAGACCATTGACCGCGCGTCCTTGGGAGGACGGAGCACTGTTCCCACGGGACCAATCACCGATGGCCAATCGTTCCGGAGGGGGGGCACTCATTTGTTGGTTGGGCAAGTCATGTGCCATTGTCTACGAAGGATTCTTGCTAGACCCGGGCGGTTCCTACCGCCAACGGAGGACTATTCCTCGTTAAGTCACCTGCAACGATCCGGTGCTCTGTTTGTGTGCCTTCCATAAATTACATAGCAAGGGGTGGGGTGATGGTGTAAGAACGGGCGCAAGCCTGCGGCTACGTTATCCTCAACGTTGTGCGCGATTTTAGCACAACAGGGACGACCAGCCCAGCCTCTCCTTTTCTTCGCCGTTCCATGCCTGTCTGTCGGCTAACGTCTATCACTGCTCCGCTTCTCCGTTCCCTACCTCCAATGACGAAAGCACAACAGCAGCAACACCAACAACACAAGACTGGTGCTTAACTTCACGCCAGCAGCAACAACGCCACCGGCCACAAAAAAAACGCCAGCACCAACACAAGACTGGTGCTTGGATACCAGCAGCCACCGACGATGAACAAACAACACCAGCAACCAACAATTCAAGACCACGGAACGCCAGCAGCAACACCACCGCTCAACGATGAAA
This sequence comes from Ectocarpus siliculosus, assembly GCA_000310025.1. Taxonomy (NCBI): domain Eukaryota; class Phaeophyceae; order Ectocarpales; family Ectocarpaceae; genus Ectocarpus; species Ectocarpus siliculosus. The sequence goes on along the minus strand of FN649729.1, from coordinate 4,888,276 downwards.
AACAAATATCAACAACGCCAACAATGCAAGCCTGGTGGCTACCAGCAGCAGCAGCACGCACACCAACAATTCAAGACTGCAGAACACCGGCAGCAACACCACCTCCGAAAATACGACAGGCTGACACCTGCTGTACATTGTACATACCTGGTGACGCCGATATCCTCGCAGAACCTGTTGAGGATCTCCGCCGTGTAGCCGCGTCTTCTTAGCCCCTTGATCGTCGGCATTCGCGGGTCGTCCCAGCCTCTCACCTTGCCACCCTTCACCAGCTTCAAGAGCTTCCTCTTCGACAGCACCTGTCGAGCGATCGGTCAGTGTTGGGGGACGAGGGTGAAAACAAGAGCAAATTTTGACTTTTGGAAGTGGTGTAAATATATGTTTTTCCGTCAACAAACGATTACTTGTACAGGTGTGTGTATGCGTGTTTTGCTTTGTTTCTTGCGTGAGGAGCCACAAGGCAGTACAGTCGTGGGTCCGACATTAGACGGTCGAAATCGATTGTCACGGACTCGACCCTCTCTAGTATAGTTGAGAACTCTCTTATTCCGGTACAAGAGGGCGCTCCGATATAAGAGGCTCGAGGGCCTTTGTAGCACCACCCCCTCATATCGGAACCACGGCCGTACGGGTAAATGCTTTGGTGTGTTAATCAACCAACGAATAGCAGCAAGAGCTCACCGTCCGGGTGATGTTGAGCCTCGCGAACTCGTAGACCTTGGGTCGGTACAGGTCAAGCGCCTCCAATAGCCAGTAGTACGACTCTCGTCGAGTCTCGAACTCCAGTGTGCAGATCGAGTAGTCGATGTCTTCCAGGCTATTGAGTATTGGCACGCACACACAAGTTTTCAGAAGAAGAGAAGAGCAAGGTACGAGCTTGTCACCATCAGAACACGGCAGCCTGACCGCCTGCCACAATTCCAGCTCTTCGTGGTGTACTTGCGTCATTTTTCTTTGGGGAATGGACAAAAGTGGGTGTACCCCGGTTGTCTAGTTGGTAACCTTGAACCCTTCTGCGGGTCAGGTCAGGGGTTCGAATCCCGTCGTAAGCGAGCTTTTCTTGCAAAGTGAGTTTTTCTCTCGCTTCCGCTCCTTCGTGTGTACACAGAGGGAAGAGAGTGCTGAACTCTTCTCGCATTAATAATCGAAGGCAAAGTACCGCAGGAGGGGAGGGTAGAGAGGGGCTCTTCTGTGAGACCACGGGTTGTGGAGTAAACGGCACTAGTGCTGTGAGCGCTGATTTGAAGTGAAGAACAAAAAAAAAAGACATCTACGTCCATCCCGTACAAAACTGGTTACTCGAAAATCCAGCTCGCGCGCACTCCATAAGCGACCCCCAAACGACTCAAAACCCCATTCTGATACCTGGGCGACACAGCCAGGGACCATACACAGCACGGGCATCGATTTTTTCCCACTTTCATGCACGTCTTTGGCCCTAATACCTGCCCACTTCTGTCCGACATCGTGGTGGGTATACCCAGCGGCGTCTACTATTTTTTTCACGTACCCACTAATGTCTGTATTTTGACCCACTTCTGTCCACTTGTGGACGGCGGAAATCGAATGGAAATCGAACGGATCTCGACCTCCACGTCACCGCACGGCAGAACGTCTAGTAGCCTCGGAACGTTTCAGAACTCAGAACCTCCCAACACCGTATCCATGGCCGCCCACTGCGGACCGACCGCCGAGGGACATGTCAGAAATATGCCAGACCCCTTCGGTACCGGCACGGGAAGATACCCGCGGCAAGCCCAGCAAGCAGCGCACTACGGCACGGCACGGCACAAATGAATGCGCGACACACGACGGACAACAAACCAACGGGTCGCGCATACAGCAACAACACAGATACACACGCACGCCACACACACACAAAAAAAAAACACCACGACGAGTTCACACCGACTCGTGAGGGCAGCAGCATGTCTAGGCAGTTTGCCCTGCAGGGCGCCCGCGCAGGGTCAAAAGCGCGGGCGCACCTCTGTCAACTGCTGGCGGCGCGATGGTTGAAGGGGCAACTTTTTCGACGTCGGTCGACTTCAAACGGGCGTTCGAGCGCTGCACGATCTTAAAGCCGGATGTCGCCTTCCCAGCCATCAGTGGGGCTTGCCCCGACCGCCACTAACCCTCTTGTCCAGCCTGCACTGCCTAGACTTTGAGATCGTGCAGCGCTCGAACGCCCGTTTGAAGTCGACCGACGTCGAAAAAGTTGCCCCTTCAACCATCGCGCCGCCAGTAGTTGACAGAGGTTCGCCCGCGCTTTTGACCCTGCGCGGGCGCCCTGCACAGGGCAACCTGCCTAGACATGCTGCTGCTGCCCTCACGAGTCGGTGTGCACTCGTCGTGGTGGTTGATGTTTTTTGTGTGTGTGGCGCGCGTGTGTATATATGCTGTTGCTGTATGCGCGTCTTTTTGTTCTGTATGCGCGACCCGTTGGTTTGTTGTCCGTCGTGTGTCGCGCATTCATTTGTGCCGTGCGGTGGCGTGCCGTTAGTGCGCTGCTTGCTGGGCTTGCCGCGGGTATCTTCCCGTGCCGGTACCGAAGGGGTCTGGCATATTTCTGACATGTCCCTCGGCGGTCGGTCCGCAGTGGGCAGCCATGGATACGGTGTTGGGAGGTTCTGAGTTCTGAAACGTTCCGAGGCTATTTGATGTTCTGCCGTGCGGTGACGTGGAGGTCGATTTCCGTTCGATTTCCGCCGTCCGTAAGTGGACATAAGTGGGTACAATTTGGACAAAAGTGGGTCAAAATACAGACATAAGTGGGTACGTGAAAACATTAGTGGACGCCGCTGGGTATACCCACCACCGTGTCGGACAAAAGTGGTCACTCTGGTGAGACCTTGCGCGCCCCGGCGGTATTAGGGCCAAAGACGTGCATGAAAGTGGGAAAAAATCGATGCCCGTGCTGTGTATGGTCCCTGGCTGCGTCACCCAGGTGTCAGAATGGGGTTTTGAGTCGTTTGGGGGTCGCTTATGGAGTGCGCGCGAGCTGGATTTTCGAGTACCCACTTTTGTCCGGACCCACTTTTGTCCGGCCATGACGTGGGTATACCCACTTTTGTCCATTCCCCTTTTTTTCCAGAGTCAACGTTACGCCGTTCTCCATCTGCCGGTCCGCAAAGAAAACGGATAAGCACCTTCCAGACGCAGCAGCATGTAGCACAGCTATCCGTAGGTGAACCAAACAACAATCCTTTACTTCGGATAGGGGAAGTTTTCGTAGCAAAAAACAAAATAATGGCGAGCGATTGCCCCCTCCCCAAAAAACAACGACACTCACTACATTTCATTTTCTATGTTTCATCTTACCTGTCCACTAGGCAGTGCGTGTAGTCGTAGGTGGGGTAGACGCACCACTTGTCACCGGCGTGCGGGTGCGGGATGTACCGCACGCGGTAGGCCACCTGGTCCCACATGTTGGGGTTGGGCGAGGTCATGTCCATCTTTAGCCGTAGCGTCGCGGACCCTTCGCCCATCTGGCCCGTCCGCATCTTTTCGAACAGATCCAAGCTTTCCTAAAAACGATAGGCAGGCAGGCAGGCAGACACATTGGACAACGTAAATGACACGGACAGACAGAAAAAGAAAACATTTTGCCGAGACCCAAGCGGTACGTACAAAGCTTTGGGGCAAGTCCCCTGAACAAGGGGGATTTTACGAACACGTCTCTAGGGCGGACAATGGCGTACGTTCGGTCGGCGTCAACCCAGGACCCTTGACCAGGGTGAAGGACGAGTAAGCTCAGCTTGAACTTCGCACACTTTGTGGCACGTATCACAGGCCTGGTACCCGCCGCCAAGCCCTTCGCGGATTCTTCCTCGCGTCCAAACCCCACGCCCAAACATGATGCCTCACGTCCCTGAATAGTGATGCAACCGCACTGCTTTATTATTTGCCCCCATTAACCGACGCGGTGCTGGCATCTATTTTAGACCGTCCCTGATATATGTCCCAATGGCTGACAACAAAACAAAAAAACACACACACCTCACGAATATATTATTACCGTAGTACTTGAGGTAGAGAGAACGGCACGGATTTTAATGTCAAGACAACAACAACAACAACAACAACAACTCGCTTAAGAGGGTCAATAGAAGCGCGCTCGTGCTTTTCTCACATGCTTCAAAGGTAAGGGTTTCCTACGTACCTGCACAGGCCTGTTTCTCCAGGGGCTGCACGGGTCGCCGGCGTTAGCGTTGGGGTCCGCGGCGTTGACCTTGGCGATCTCCCGGCACTTGAAGATGTCGTCCTTGGTCTGGTGGCAGACGTACGCTTTCCCGCCCTGCACAAACACAATTAGACCAGGTAACAATTTACTAAAGACGACAAAACTAAAGGTGATGGAAGGATAAAAAACAAAATATACGCATCAGAAAATTATTTGGTACCACGGACTACTAGACAAATCAAGCACGTGGAAACACAAGGACACCGGGCAAAGAAATAAGACGCCGAAAGAGAGCAGAAAAATCAACGCACCAGATAGTCATGCAACGGTAAAGGGGAAAGCAAGTCACGCTGCATATGAGTAAATCGCATAGCAAATCCTTGCAAAAAACACGCGGCGCAAGAAAAAATAGAGCGTGTTCGGAAAGTGCATCTTATGTAAGCATGAGGAAAAACTAGACACGAAACACAAGAGCAAAAACAGCATCTGGAACACGAGGCTATTCACAGATATGCCCCCCATCGCTTCCGAACAATTCTTAAAATCCCATTGCTTCTGTACGGATACATGACAAACCCAAAACCTGCTTCAACCTTCCACCGTTTTGATTAGAGGCTGGACTGCGACAATGTCGAATAGGAATATTGGACAAGACGTGAACAGCTTTCAGTCGACCAACCATGCCCGCCATTTCATAACTCACTCATTGATTTGACCTTCGTGGTCGTAGACATCGTGTACAACACACACTGAAGAGCACGCGGCACGCTTTCGCCCACAAGCGAAAAGAACCGCAAAAACCAACCCCATTGACAGACCTGCAGTACTCCTGTGCACACACACACACCCTCCTTGTTTGCCCTCTCGTGCGTACCTCGATGAGCTTGATGGCCATGTCATACAGCAGCTGGAACGAGTCTGACGAGTACGTGGTCTGCACCGGCTTCCATCCCATCCACTCCAGGTCCTCCCGAATGGACTGTTGACAGCATACGGCATCGTTTCAGCAGCAACAACACTTCTTTGTCCCTTTATTGTTACAGGGCACGCTCCTTGCGTGACACCAACATAAGTAATGTATCACATTTGTTTGTTGCTGTCATGGTTTCGATGATTCTTTGGAGTGAAGATAAAAATTCGTAAAACTACGAGAGGTTTGGTGCCTTTGACCTCCCCTGTTCTCAGCAGAAAAACAGCCGCAACGAAAAGAAGAGGCGAGGGGGCGACGCGGTTTCACGCCTTGGTGCTTGGTACCGCGTTCTCCTTCTCAGTTGGACATGCCTTCGAAATTTTTACCCGAGACAAGCTTCATGGCCAATATAAATATTTACACCACGTCAATGGAACCGTTGATCCTTGCATTCCGACAAAAAAAAATGGTGCATTGAAGGGGAGTTTAACATCTTAGAGTGGTATTTAGGTTGTAGGTGGACATATCAATCCGTTCTCCATCGGAAATTAAAACATATTAAGGTCACCAACGTCGAGCGGGCGAAGGAAACGGAAAAACTCCGCCGGATTCTCTCGCCCATAGCGCCCATAAAGTTCGGCTTGAGGGTTGTCGTCACATGGAGAGATGAAGCGAACTGCGATCAAGAAAAAAAAAATATATAGGCTGCGTTCTACAAGCCGAGAGCTGCCGAAAGACAGCAGCTACCGTTTGAGGTGTTTCATTATTTCTGTTTCATAAAACTTGGGTTTGGGGAACAGATACATGGGAGCAAACAATGAGGATTGAGGATACTCTGTTTTTCTGCAATGCCCCCTCCTTCACTTCAACGCATGTCAAAAGCGTGCGGGTAACGTTCAACTTGAAACAACACGATTTCAGTGTAATACTCTCCATCGGAAATTAAAACATATTAAGGTCACCAACGTCGAGCGAGCGGAGGAAACGGAAAAACTCCGCTGAATTCCCCCGCCCATAGCGCCCATAAAGTTCGGCTTGAGGGTTGTCGTCACATGGAGAGATGAAGCAAACTGCAAACCAGAGAAAAAAAACAAAGATCCACAACAAACACGAAAATGCAGCGTGGTCACCGCCACCGCCACGGACATCAAAAACACACCATTCCGGATATCGCTACTTCTCCGGAGCGAGACTACATCCGCAACGAAAGCCCAGTCCAAATCCCTCTTCGCTGGTGTTTCCGTGCTATTATAGCACAGGTACGTGTTAATTCCGAGGTGCGTCTCCCCTCTCTAACCCCGTCGAATTTATCATACATCAAATCATATCATACATACACTCACTCCTGTCTCGGTTTTGATCCCCCGGGGGGGGGCATGATACTGCTGTACACACACAGCACCCCAAAATAAAAACATGCTGCGTGCGACAAGCCGCGTGCTGCCGAAAGACAAAAAGGTTGCCGTTTGAGGTGTAATTGCACTACGGGCACTCTTCGACTGTTGGTTCAGGAAACACGTCTATGGGGAGCAATAATAGTAGGGGTTTGATTTGCTCTGCGATGCCCTCCTCCACTTCACCGCATGTCAAGAGTGTGCGGTAACGGTGAACAAAAACAACATTATTTCAGTGTGATGCTCTCCATCGGAAATTAAAACATATTAAGGTCACCAACGTCGAGCGGGCGGGGGAAACGGAAAAACTCCGCTTAATTCCCCCGCCCATAGCGCCCATAAAGTTCGGCTTGAGGGTTTTCTTCACGTGGAGAGAGGAGGTGGTAATGTTCGACGAAAAAACGAAAAGAAAAAGCACGAACACTGGAATTGGAGTATTGGAGATAACGTTTAGTGGGTCAGACGTCTACTAATATATCTTCGTTCTCCATCGGAAATTAAAACATATTAAGGTCACCAACGTCGAGCGGGCGGTGGAAACGGAAAAACTCCGCTGATTTCCCCCGCCCATAGCGCCCATAAAGTTCGGCTTGAGGGTGGTCGTCACTTGGAGGAACGGAGAGAGAGGCCATTGGAATTGCGAAAACCAGGGAAAAACACGCTTGGAAGTCACACATGGAAGGCTCTTCTAAGGCACTTTGATCAGCGAAAATCACAAAGCCGGGGCATGATTTGTCACCAAGGCCCCTATGAAGGCTCCTTCCTTCGTGTTTTACGATCCCGTTTACGTAACCTCCGTCAATTGTTTGTAGCTTTGTCACCAACAAGCCAACGGACACCTACAAATACACACACAACACATTACCAACTCATGTTCCCTCCATGTAAACACATAAAATACACAAATGCAGATATGACGACAGCTACGACAACAACTCCGGCCGTACACTGGGATGCTAGCAAATTCCCGACCGCGTACACCCCTGTGGTGCTTACGCTGCAAGTACAACAAAGGCAAATGCCACATGTGGTACGTAAGTTAACGGCAGCCAGTCCCCATGAGCACCAGACAATCTCACGTCGACGGGTGGGTCTACCTAGCCAGTCTGTAGGGCAGCAACAGCAGGACTAAATAACTGTTCACTGCGACGTGCCAAACAAGCTAAATAATTAAGTAGACGGGGCAATTTCAACTGCAGAGTCACTCACGTCAATGTACTCCTTGCTCTCCGCCTCAGGGTTAGTGTCGTCTGGCGTGAGAACGATCGCGCCACAATAAGGCGCACGTGCGATTGCGATAAAACAGGACAAGGCGGCAGCAGCAGCGGCAGCAGATTCAGGGGAGAAGCAAGCAGCGTCAGACGAACAAGCCAGAAAATCGCTTGAGGTATACATTACATTCACTCTCGGAACCTTTGTCGTCAAACTTGGTCGGCTTCAGTCATTGCGGTTATGTAGCAACAACGAACTATTGGTCAGTGACACAGAATGCTTGCCATTATCTCAAGGAATGATTTTGTCCTCTTCGGGGAAGCAGGATGCAGCACGCCCGTTCCTCGAGTCTTTCTGTTCTTGCTTCACTGAGCCCATCTCCGAGCAGTCTTCGTTCAAAACGCGAAATTCTGCTTGACTCGTCTACCTGTCTGTCCGTAAACAACAAAGCATCAATCTTTTTCGCAAACCCCAGCCCCACACGAAAACTGCCAAACAAACAAGACAACAAGCAAAAACAGGATGCCCACAACAACAGGAACACTGCAGCATGAAACACACTTCGCGCCCTTTTACATACTCGGGAGTACTCGCTTACCATAGCGGAATACGGTCTCTCGCCTATCCCGCGGCACAGCTTCCTTCTCAAATGCCAGATGGAAGTTCATGTGCATGGACTTGGCGTGTCCGATGTGGAGGTAACCGTTCGGCTCCGGCGGGAACCGGGTCCGGATCTTTTGTTTCGGCAGTGAGGGGGGGGGCACAGGGAATGGGGTGATCGAGTGTGAAACACGGCCAACCAAACAAAGTCCGGGCGACATGGCCAAGGGAGCTTGGGCGCAAACCCCCGGGGAGAAGCAAACAATCAGTCCACCTGTGTGTGGTCCACACTGACCGCAATTCCGTCCCGTAGAGCAGCGGTGGGTACGGTACGGAGGGAGGCGAGCGACGGTCACCGCAGTTGCGTGTTCTGCTCGTCAGAGCCCCAGAAAGTACCATCGTACTGCTGCTGTAGGTTGTGTAAGCTACCAAACACCCCCTGGACCGATATTCAAAGCGCGAATTACTCTGCAGCAGAGACAGAGGTGACGGTGTCGAGGATGGCCGTGTTGGATCCGTCTCGTCGAGATTTCTCCGAAAACGTCCTATTTGATTGTCTTACCACCCTGTTCGTCGTCCGGGTAGTCGGGGTTTGAAAATCGATCCTCAGGAGGGGGTGCAATCTACGGTGACCTCTTGGATGCATCCTTGCGGCGGCGGTGCGGCACTTTGTACCACTTTTTCGACAAAAATAGATGGTAAGAACGTGCCGAATGGATGCTCGCGTAGCCGAGCGTAGACTCGTTTGCAAGTCCGGCACAGTAGTCACACACACATCCAAACATCAGCGAGTACCACCCAACCCCACACGGGTGGTGTGGTCTTGTTTGCCAACATCTTCAAGAACATTTTTGCACTGCTGTGTGTGGGTTGACTCTCCCGGTGTTGTTGACGGGTTTTGAGTGGCGGTGCCAACGTGCAGCCAGCAACACACAGCAACCAGGAAGGGGGAGTGCAGAGCCGACCCGTGAAAGGCACCCGCCCTATTAAGGAAAGTAAGTCATCCCCGGTACGCACACAGACACAGCGGACGGTCCTTGTGGACAGCAGAGCCCGTTGACTGACTGCAGTGAAGATGCGTGCTAGTAGCTGCTTCTGTGCACTTCGTCTTTGCAGCAAACAAACTTGTTGCCCACACCCGCCAACGTTGCACACAGGTCGTGACTAGAGCACACCGCAAAATAGACAGGCTCGGTAAGAGAAGAGATGGCGGCAACTGCCGACCAAGGCGCACACACCTTGCCGCCAGTCCTAGCCACGTGCGCTTCGAGCAGTTCCTTCGAGTTCACTGCGCTCGCCATCTCTCTCGCCGCGAGAGCGGAGGGAGGGCCAGCGGCGGGCGGTGCGTCGGGTGTAGCCATCTCGTCTCTTCTGCACACTACCGCGGTGTGCAAACAGTGGTGCAGACTATCAATGCAGCACCACTTGGTTTGGGCTGTGGTGGCGAAGGCGGCGGATGAGCCTGCGGTGAGCCGGCAGCGGCATTTTGCACACACCCCAGCCGCTCCCTAGGCAACTCTGCGTTGCCCCTTACGCTTCCTCGCTTCGCACTGCTCTGCTACAGCAGTCTACTGCGAGGCATTTACTCCAAGTTGTCTCCAAAAACCCGTCTGTCACACATCCGCATGATACCAAGCCATTGGAAACAAACGTCGGTTAGCGTATTGCAACACTTCTCGAAGAAGTATGCGGCAAAGATCATGTCTCCTCATCAGCTTCTGCCGCTGTGGACAAAATCCCCGAAAAAGGTCTCCGAAAGTTCGCGCGGCTGCTGCGGCCGCCGAAAATCATTGGTCATCCTGACCAAAAAAAAAAAAACATTTTGTGGAGCCTGTTAGCCTGTTACCTGTTACACACAGGGGAGATATCGCTATGTACTTGTACTGCTCGGGGAATCGTAGAAACACAGGTACAAGCCTCCGCTGACGTTATGGATTCATCGCTAACTTATCCTGGACTCATCTATCTGCGGATAAAAGACAGAGATGGGTTCGTTTGTGTTCTACTCATTTCGGAACAATGATAAAAAAAAAAAGCTGCCTGACCTGGGAGTGGGAAGCCGTCTTGGCTCTCTTTGGCCCAAGGGTTGCTTGTTCCTCCGCAACCGCATCACATCAGGAACCTGAACTGGACACCAGTCAACGATTGACGCTTATTCGCATCCCGACGAGGTCTAAAGGGCGCTGTTTGCGTCTGATCGTCTTGCTTAACACTGGCGTGTCTTGAACGACCCACAGGATAGTTTGGTCGGCGTCCAAAACGCAGGAGAAACAAACGTACTCGTGCACCACAAGACCAGAGGACCTACAGCAAGGGTGGCATACAGGCACAGCAGGGTTTGTTGTGGCTCAGCGGTGCACAGGAGGGAGGGAGAGAGAGGGATATCGGTCTGGCGGATTGAGGAGGAGGAGGAAGAGAGGGCGAGGAGAGAAGTTGCTGAGGTAAGCGTTCGTGTCCTCTTCCTTTCCCATACATGTACTCTGCAGCTTCACTTCGGGCCGCTCGCCGGAAGATGGCCTTCCTATCAAATCCTCCTTTGTTTGTATGTATTCCATTCCTCTTCTCCTGTAAGAGCAGTAGGTAAGCACATCTTGTAGTAGTCTCGCGATAGTGATGTTCCTCCGGCCACACAACAGCCAACAGCCAATTGTAGCAGCGTCGCTCCTGACGGGGCACAAGCCATTTCACCGCAGGAAAGCAACGACAGCAGGAACGGTCCCTGAGCTCACCCCGCGGAGGGGCTGTGCGATAGGCCGCATGGCAGCAGAGGGCACCGCTGTACAAAATGTGCGTGACGTTTTCGCCGTCGTTTGTTGTTGTGAGATTACGTGGGTTGGAGTTTGAGCCTTGGGTGGAACGCGTACTCCGGAGAAAAAATATTAGAGTCACAGGTAGTACTAGTGCTGTATTTAGTTCTGCGCGCACAAAGCACGTGAGAGCGCCAGGGCCGTGCGTGTGCTGACGAGGTGCCGTAAAATTATGAAACCGGAAGTAACAAGATCGCCACGTCTTTTGTCAGCTCTGTTGGCCAGGAAATTAGATGTATCTACAGCACTAGACTAGACTAATCCGCAAAAACAAGATAATAAATTAGCCCAACGTATCCAGGCGGTTTTCTTCCCACTCACGGTGAAGACTTCAACACATCTCGTTGGGCTGTGGTATTATCTCGAACGGGTACAAGACAATGTGTTGTTTGTACTCAAGTATAAATAAGCGGCGTAGCCTGAACCCCCCGCCTAGACCGATTTTCGAAGGTCTCTTGCTCCACAACCGACGTAGTGCCAACGCCAACAATGGTTGTTTTCGGAAAACATCTCGTCGGGGGCTTCCCGTTGGCGTCTCGGCTCTCTCCGCACCCCCCTTTGTTGCGGAGCAATCGAATCGAGCTTTGAAACTCTGTCTATGTGGAGAGGGTGTACTCTCTCCGCCTCTCACCCTAGACGACACAAGGTAACACACCCCGATGATAACATTTTGGGCTTCAAAGATATTGTCACCGGGTGTGGTACCCTGTGGGGGGGGGGGTGTTATCTTATGTAGCCCGGGTGATAAAGCGCAGCTCGCAGGGGCCCTTAAAGGGGGTGTCATAAACCAGGGCGTGTGATAGCACGTCCGAACACGCACAGGGGATGTTTGAGGTGTGATAAATGAAGGGGTTTGATAGAAAGGGGGTGTAGACCATTAGCACGTCCGAATACCCACAGGGTGTGTTTGCGGTGTGATAAAAAGGAGGAGTTATAACACTTCTTGTAGAGTTAAAAAACCGCTGCTGCCGCACACTTGGTTGGTATTGCGGGGGTGTGATAGCAATGCCTGTACGAACACTTCATGACTTGTGGTTCTGCGGAACGTGGTAAAACAAGGGAGCTCAACGGAGGTGACGAAACTCCTGAGCACATGACTCGGTGGGTACAGAGTGCGCCATCCGTCCTGCCCGCTCACACAAAAGAGTAGGCTGCTGCATACCTTGCTATTGGGTACGACCAAAAGAGAGTTTCGCAGATGTTGTGCGTGTGAGATGCCCACATACCCACAGGGCAGATGTTGTGTATTACCCCGGTGATAGAAGGAGGAGCCCCGTGAATGTATGCGGCGTAACCTCAAGGGGTGTGTTATCTTATGTAGCCCTGGTGATAAATCGATGGTTTGTCAGAGACGCCCATAATTTTACCGGGGTGTCGGATTCTGTGGGGGGTGTGGTTTCTTATGTGGGTGTGTTATCTTGTGTCGTCTACGGCATGCACGCGGTTGACGCGACGCTTGTACGTTCTCTTTGAAGGAATTTGTTTTTTGGAAAGTCGAGATTTGGGCACGGACAAGTTCAGGGATTCGAGGTCGCACGTGTTGAGGTTGATGCAGAAGCAAGGGCCTTGGCGCATGTTACCGGGGACCACCATGGCTACAGTTCACCACAACTTCCGCTTGCCAGCTGTTTATTACATAGTGTTTGGTGCTTAGATGGTGTGAAAGCTACCAATAGTGGAGCACCTCCGTCCAACCCAGCAATCACACGAGACGCTGCAACAGGCCTGCTTGCAAAGCCATTTTGGGCATGAAGATATCCGTTGGTTGTCGCAATGAGCAGCGGTTGGGGCTTGCCTCGACCACGTGCACCATCTATCTCTCAATCCAAGAAAAGAAATTGCCGATGCCGGGGGTGCTCAATGAAAGTCTCGGCGCTTTAGGAGTCTTCGTACCCTTGTTCAACGTGAAGACAACAACAACAACAACAACCCTTGTCTAGTGATGGTCTCGAGGTCAAAATGCACGACCTTTCCTCGCGACGGTTTTTGTTTCCGGCAGGATTTATTTATATATGTCAAGCAATCTGTAGTAAAAAGCGACCTACAGTAGTATGCATATACACACTTGGGCTTCACGGTCGACGAGGGAAAGGGGTGGCTGGACTCTCCTCGCGATAGAAACTAAGGCGAGCACCGCAGGGGGACTAAAATAAACAAAGTAAATACAGAGCTCGTGTGTGACATTCCTCTTGTGTGCCCCCGGCTATGCGTGTAGAACTGGCGCCAACATAATTGCCACGAACACACACGTCCTTACATGTTCTGTCTACATGTAAGAGGGCAGCGTGGAGCAGGTGCACAACCATGTATGTGCGTGCACGTTCATCAGAGTTGGCGGCTGGGACTGACTGTTGTGCTATCAAGGCTGCGGCCGATTATCGAAAGATCCGTACATCTGCAGCATCCAAACCATTCATCTTCCGCCGCTGCGGTACTCGCCTTTCGAGCCCGATGTTGGGTAGATATGTATCTAGATAGTGAACGGGTTTTGACCTAGCGGCAGGTTGATTGGTGGAGCGTGTCCTGGAGTGTGGTAAACTTTTCCGCCTACTGTTGTTGCCTCGCTCACTTGAAGACCTCCGATGCCGGCCGGCCACACAAAGAGAAACTTGTGCGGTGTGCTGTGTCCAGTAAATATGTCACATCCACGGCATGTGTTGATTCTCTGCTATTCGCTCGTTCCGATTCTCTTGTCCCCCCAATTCTTCCACTCTGCCTCCACGCACGCCCACTCTCTCCGTCTCCGTCCCCTCCTTAAAAACAACAGTAGTCAGCAGGAGAAGGAAGAGAAAGAAGACCGAGCCGGTATCTTCCGGGTTGGCATTCAGCACCCGGCCTTTCTCCGGCAGCACCAGAACCATCACCAGCTGCGGCGATTGCTGTCAAGCTCCCGATGGGGCGGCGGCAGCACCACCACCACCATATGCCCGCGAGGAGCGCGTTCCCTCTGCTATTGCGCCGCGTGGCCTGCTTGCTATCGCTCCGGGCGATTGGGTGTGATGCGGTGAGATGGCACGAAGAGCACCGAGATGCCGTACATCCAGCACATACGGCGGTTTTGGTTGATTGCTCTGCTTGTTGCGCCAGAACCTGATTTTCCATGCTTCTATAGGGACGGTCTTCTTTCTCATCAGCAGCACCAACCGGCATTAACATGTATTCAGGCCGTAGGCGCAGATGCAATATGTGCAGATGCATGACCAGAGCGGCCGAACAATGTAGATGCTGATGATAGCACCTGGGGATGCAAGACACCAAGGACCTCATTTTTTTTTTTTCTGGAAATGAGTGAAGTTGTTGTCTGTTTGTCGACGGAGAACTCCTCTTTCGTGTTCGGCGAACCACCTATTTTCCTAGATATTATTCCGAAAACGGCTCTAAGACTCCTGTCTCTTTTTTAAGAGCTGCTCGTTCCATCTACAAGGTTTAACAGCTGCCGAACCTCGCCGCTGCTGCCGTACGTTTTGTAGGGACTATTTCCGCGAGGCGGTTAGACCATACGTGCTTTGGCTGACGATATGTCCCGATTTACCCCTCCCTTTTTCGTGTCATTTTTGTTTTTTTTGTCGTCATATGTATACCCCATATTTTGGCGGCTTCACGGCGGCGGCGGCGGCGGCGGCGGCGGGCAGTTGTACGCAAGGAGTACCCCTGGAGAGCCCCCAGAGTACTGCACCTTGTTCAACCACATGGTGAAGAGCGGGGGCTCTACCATCAAGGACAAGTTGGAAATTGCCGCCTTGGAAGACATGGTTCAAGGACCAGGTGCGGGCGGATGACTGTTTCCTGCGATTGCCACCGCGGTCTTTTGTCGCACTTGTTGGCACCCTCCCCCGTCCGTCCCGTGCGTGTTGCTGGGGACACCGCCGCACCATGAAGACCAGCACTTTGCTGGTGTGGTTTTGTTTTTTTGTTGGTTTGGTGGTGGTGGTGCGGTGACCATGCTGTTGGTGTTGAAAATTCCCTGGACACGAAAGAGGGGGGAAAAGGGTGCTCAACTCTGCTGGGATGATTATTTCAACCAAGCTCCGCAGGAGGAGGCACGGCGGGGGGGGGGTGAAGAACTCTATCGTTTACCTTCGTCCTGCTGTGTGACCCCGGCTGGGGGTTAAACATTGTTCCGAAGGGAGTGTTCTAGCCTGGCGCCCAGAATAGACGGGAAGAAAACACACCCGCATACGGGGTTCCAGATCATGGCCTTTAGAGTTTTCAGCCGCACTGGGGCTTCTTTTCATTGGTCAGCCGGTTAGCGCGGTCAATGCTATTAATAGTAACAAACACAGACACATACACACGTGACCTGACGCTCCTTTCATGGGATCCCAGGTTGTGGGCTTTGGAAGCGTGTCCCATTTGTAGCCGCTCTGAGACTTTGACGTATTTTCATTGGTCAGCTCGCTCGATGCTAGGAATACTCCATGGTCCAGATGTACTTGGATTGCTTGCCATCCGGGAAAACGTTTTGACACCATCGCTGTCGCTGGTGCATGTGGCAGCGGGGAGTGCCTGCTTGGACCGTTGCATCTAGCTCCCCCCCCTTCGCACGGGTATTTCTATTTTAAGTAAATATGTTGGATACAGCATGCTATTGGGGGAGTTGGTTTAGGGAATACGGTCTGCGTACCCCCTCCCTGTTCTGTTTCCTCATAACACTTACTTTATTATTCTCGCGAAGTCGGTCGTTTTAATTACAACGTGTCTGGCAACACTTTCCTTTACACTTTTGCACCATTGCTACGCCAAGTTCTTGTGCTTCTGCGTACTACTGCTGCTGTACCACCCCCAGCCCCACTCGCTGCCGTTGACAACCCAACCGAATCTTCCGCCATCCTCCCCCCATCGCCCACGAACATGCTCCTTCACCCCGCCCGCTGTCAACCCAGCGATGTGCGTGAATGGGATTGGTTACGAGGATAGCTGTCTGAAGGCCATGAACAGCGCTCCGGTCATTGTGGGATACGCAGAGCTTTTGAGGTGAAGATGATGTCAGTGTAGAAACGACAGCAGTAGGAGTAGTTCACGGTTACGGTTGATTTATTGCAAGACATCGCGGAATACGCAGAGCGTTTGAGGTCCCAAAATGCCACCCAGAGAACGGACAGCGGTAGATGGGACAGTACGGTTTACGGTTGTTTTTTCCCGGGCATGGAGGGGCAGGAAATCGCGTTCCAGCACTTGTTTCTTGGTGGGTGGGTGAGGTCAGACTCTTGGGAATGGGTTCGGTGACTTCCGCTTCAAGGACCCCGAAATGGCCGTCACTATTTTTTACACTCAAGACTGCGCGTTCTAGATATAACCTGTCGAAGGGGGGGTGTTGAGGCCTTTTCAGGGTGACTGGGATAAACGCCGGCTGGGTGGCTCATCTCTTGTAACTCTTATTGTACTCTTTCTGCCAAAGGGTTTGATGCAGTCACGTGTTACTGCTTGTGCATGTTTTTGTTTTTCCGTTTCCGCCGCTCGCGATGCCCCTCCCTTGCCTCACCCACCCCGCGGAGCTCCGGTCAGGGATCTGCTACACACAAGAGTGTCTTCCATTGCGGCCAATTTGTTTTTTGATACTTTCGCAAGAGGACTTTCTTGCATATTTTTTTCAATGAACCCCAAGAAAAAGAGGCTTACAGGATATTGCACGTACTGTACTGTATGCATAGATGATGCTGTCTTGTCTATTCACGTCCTCCTTGTACTGTTCCTTGTTTTTTCCCGACCCGGCGAAGAAATGGCAACACAGGATACTGGACTAAGTTTGGGAAGCTAAAGTGTATAGGTTTACGCATGGGATTCCCCAAGTGTATAGCTTTTAGTATGGGTGATATATTTGATTGTAGGGAGATAGGAAGATGTTGTTTGTCTTTTGTACGTCCTCCTCCTGTGCGTATTACTTTTGTTGGGGACCGACGCTTTATCTTGATATTGCGTGTCTTTGCCCTCTGCTTGTGTTTCCTCAAGGTATCCGTTGGAGGTCATCGGCCGAAAGTGCGAGTACTTCACCGTGATGAGACATCCGATAGATAGGCTGCTGTCAGCCTTCTTCTATTGTCCCGCCGACGGTGACGTGCAAGACAGGCCAACGAAGGTAATATATACTTGCGCTTATAAGACTACCACTTTGTTAAGATTTTGCTATATTAATAGAAAGGCTGCTGTCAGCCTTCTTCTATTGTCCCGCCAATAGGTGACGTGCAAGACAGGCCACCAAAGGTAATACTTCTGTATACGTATGCGTATAAGACTGCTATTTTAAGATTTTGCTGTATTGATTTTCATATTTTGTTCCGACGGTGACGTGCAAGACAGGCTACCAAAGGTAATATATACTTATGCATATAAGACTGCTTTTAGTAAGATTTTGCTATTAAGATTTGCATTTTTTTGTTCGTTTTTGTTCGTTGAGGTTCGCTGGGCTCTTTTCGGGTCAAAAAGTCGTCGGTCAACTGTGTGAGCTGTTCGAGGTTATTGAGAAACGTTTGCTGATGGCAGCTGGCAGCTGATTCACACCTGCTTTACTTTCATCTGGTATCACGCCTTGATGGCACCACTACTTAGCTCGGATGCGTCCACTCAGGCGCGCCTTTTGTATTTCCATGTATACTTTTTTTTTATGACGATACGAGTGTGTTCATATCCAACTTCGCAGCAAATTTCGAGTAGAGTAACTATGGCGCTGAATTTTGTTCTTTTTTTTTTCGTATGTATTTTTTTCTGTTCGTGGGCGATATGTAGATATGAAGGTGGTTCATACTGCCGTACTGTATCGTGAGTGTGTCCCTTTTGCCACACATAGTTTTGCTATCCAATAGATTTGTCGACACATTCCCCACGAGGTTCAGACAAGCGGAAGATGACGGGAACGGGTGGATTGATGATGATGATGGCGTACTTGGTGTCGTGAGATTTTTCATTTTGTTTTTGTTGTCATGACCCAAAGATATATCCGGAAATATGTTGCTCTTTGCATGTTTGCTGATTTGTGTTGAGTCTCGTTGTGGGGGTTATCGCCCCACATTCAGCAAGCAGCCATGATGTGTGCCGTGGTACAACACAGTGCGCGCCAGCAGGGTCGAATCCCACCGCACACCGCCTCTAACTCCACCTGACACGAAACGGAACAATAAATACCGCCGCTCAGGACCTAATCCCACCGCACACCGCCTCTAACTCCACCTGACACGAAACGGAACAATAAATACCGCCGCTCAGGACTTAATCCCACCGCACACCGCGCCTCACTCCCACTGACCGCTCTGCCATGCAGTGGTGCGGCTACGCGAACGACCCGCAGCCTGTGACAGATCGACTGGTAGAGTTCGCCGAGTACGGCTGGAAGAACAAGGCGTTCAGGCAGATGACCTTTGGCCTGTACTGCCCACCCAACGCCTTCTGCGAGCAGGCTGAGGTAAGGGCCGTTTTAAACCCCGGCTGTTTTGCTTCCGCAATTGTTTTTTCTAAATTTTTCTACATTCTGACGTTCGTCGCAGATTTCAACTTTTTCCCAACAATTTTGGAATCAAGTCGTTCCAAAAAAAAATCGGTGCCAAGATTTTTTGTTTCAATATCCATTTTTCCATTTTTTTTCCTCGGCCGCAGATCGAGATTCCACATACAATGGTCTACGGATTTGAAAGTTGGAAATTTGGAAGCTAAATAACTGCTGTGTAAAACGGCTCTTAAGCCGAGGAGCTGCTGGCATGACATGGCATGGCATATGGCTGATCCTTGATTATTTTGTCGTCCTTCTCCGTTGGCTTGGCTTGTTTTGCGTCGTTTTTCTTGTCCGTGGTGATGCTTTCATTTTGTTTTGGTGTTGTTGATGCTGGGTCGGGTTTATTGCTGTTGTGTATTTTTCGCCGTGCTTTTTGTTGCTTTGCTTACGTTGCTTCGCCGCTGTGCGGACTTGCCTTTCTCGCTTTCTGATGTTATATTTATACTTGAAGTGCTGTGGAAAAGTTCTTGAATACGGTGTAGACAGCGGTTTCAAATTTGAAGCCTTTCTATCACTATCTCCACTAATGCTCTACTGGCATCCATCCAACCAAACGGCCTGAAGAACAAAAAGTAAGCGATCGGTAGTCTATTTCTTGAT
>FN649729.1:4857038-4868357 GCA_000310025.1 Ectocarpus siliculosus | reverse complement strand
CCCCCCCCCCCCCCCCCCAAAGTACCGTGATTTGATTATCCCTCGCAGGGTTTTTCGATCAAGTAAACATGTTGGAAGTTCGGTTAGGGTTAGGGAATAGGGTCTGCGTCCCCCCTCCCAGTTCTATTTCATCATACATGAACTTGTTTGTCTCAGGAAGGCGGTCCCGTGGTTTTCGTTTCGTACCTCGTGCCGGGGTTAAAAGCCATTTCAGTGGGAGGGAAAAAAACGTCCGTCGACTTCTGAAGCACTCAGATTCCGAGACCCCGTCCCGCAAGAAATGTTTGGTCGTTGGTCTTTCTTTCATTTGCTCATTTCTATGGCGACGCGCAAGACAAGGCAGGGTCTTCGAAGCGGAAACCTTTCGACGCTCATGCGTTAAAGGTGCTGACCCTGTGTTCTGTTCCTCGATTGCTCGTATGTATCATTCGCGTCAACAAATCGATTGGCGAAATGGCCATCCTGGCGACCTACACCTCCTAACCCTGTTAGTCAGTCGTTCTCTATGTACTTAACAATTCGCGTCAACAAATCGATTCACGAACAGGGTATCCTGGCCACCTACACGGCTGTGGGTATCCTCGAGTACTGGGACCTGTCGATGCAGCTCTTCAACGCGCGAGTGACATCACCGGTATGGGATTGGGAGGACATGGAGCATTCCAACAGGGGGCAGCGATCCGGATTGCGCGACGAGGTAGACCCTGACTCTAACCCTCACCCTAACCCTACTCACTTACCCTAACCCTAACCCTACTCACTAACCCTAACCCTAACCCTACTCACTAACCCTAACCCTAACCCTAACCCTAACCCTAACCCTAACCCTAACCCTAACTACTTTAGAACTTTAAGCCCTTGGCACTACTATGCCGCGTTATACTGTACAGGAACCTGCTACTGGCAACAACATCTACTATTACACCAGTATTACAGCAGGTTCTACCTGGTATTATATTAGTACATTTTTTACAACACGAAAATGTTGCAACTCTCAGGAGGGTAGGTTGGTCCGCGGCAACTAAATAGCTGTCCGAGGTGAAAGCTGCCGTACGTTAAACTTAATTGAGTGGGAAAACTTGACCTTCATCCTGAATCCTAGATACCCTTTCTAACAACGTTTTAACCGTGGTTCTTACTCGACCCTATGGTATTGGTATCCGTCCTGCTCAGGGATAGGGGGGCAAGTGAAGCATGGCATATTTTGTCGAGGAAAAGGTGGACACCCTGTACAAATTCTCCGCATGCCGTTTGTTTGGTTTGATAGATACTTGTTCAGAATCGTGTGCAAATATCTCTTTCCAGACAAATACTTTCGGCACAAGAATGCGGTGCAAATATTTGTGTCTAGACCAATACCCTCGGCAGAATCATGCGCAAGTATTTGTTTCCGAGCAAATAGCGGGTTAGTAGCGGCCGCGCGCAAATACCATTAACATTTATACAGCAGTACAGGATGTGAAAAGGTGAAAGGAAGTCTCGAACGGATGGATACAAGGCCTGCAGGTTGTTGCTTGAGTCAGTAGTTCGTGCTTATAACAGTAGTTCGTGCTATACCCCGGCGAACACCTCTACAGTAACAGTCTCGAACTGCTTGAATTGGCGACAAGCAAGAGCAGCATAGGAATCAGCAGCTGCTATTTATATCAATCATGGCGCCCCCAAATCTTAAAAAACAAGGGAGTACAGAACAAAACACACGAAACACACCCACTCACCCATTTGTTGTGTGTTGTTAGTGTCATCACGATGGGGTTTTCAGCGTTTCATGAAATTCTGACGGTTCGACCGTTCATCAGTCTACGTGTTTATATCGTCGTAGGAACCAGCAGCTGCTATGTTAACATCAGGATGGGTTTGCTAGTGCTCTATGGTATTTTTTCTGACAGTTTCGCCTTGTTCTCGTCTGGCTGTTTTTTTTTTTTTTTTTTCCACGATGATGTCTAGGTCCACCGATGGGCTCACATGAGCCCTGAGATACACCGCATCATGGCGACCGATATGCTCCTCTACGACTACTCCGTCTCGGTGTTCAAGCTACAGACATCAGCCTCGTTAGGCACGTTGTGGGAGTAAGGGGTAAGAAGGACACGCACCTAGAATGGATGGTCTCGGTGTTAAAGCTGTAGACATCGTCAGGCAAGCTAGAAGTTATGTCGATTTTGTTGTGGTTTTCTGGTCGGTTGTGAGGGGAAGGGTGGGTTGTTGTAGTTGGTAGGGAGAAAGAGGGAAAAAATCTCAGTGGGGGTGGCGTGGTTTGGGAGAGACCGAACCACGCTCCGCCCCTTTCGCGTGTTTTTGTCGTTGCTGTGGGTGATGGTTATAGTAATGTTTAATTTTTGTGATGGGCTGGTTGGTTGTTGCCACGCGAAGGGATAAGACACGTCCGGCCGGCCGGGTTCACTGCAGATGTGGCGCGTGTGCTAGGCTGTAGGTAGGCGAGACCGATAGGAAAGAAGCTGGCCGGAGCACTC
The DNA here is from genome assembly GCA_000310025.1 of Ectocarpus siliculosus. Classification (NCBI taxonomy): domain Eukaryota; class Phaeophyceae; order Ectocarpales; family Ectocarpaceae; genus Ectocarpus; species Ectocarpus siliculosus. Next base: position 4,865,883 of record FN649729.1, on the reverse strand, counting down.
GCTGGTGGGAGGGCGCGAGAGACTTGTGCACACCAACATAATGCCAGAAGCAGGAAAATGGAGCTAAAATAGCTTGCTTGGGGCAAGAGGAGAAATTCTTTTGGTTTGGGCAGCAGGCCTTTGGTTGCCCCGTTGGGGCGTTTTTTGGGGGAGGGGGAGTTTTTATTTTATGCTCGTGCAAGCATGTATGTGCTTGCTGCTCGACGCGAACAGATTTGGCTAATTGGCGCTGAGCCGTGTCGTGCCGACTGGATCGAAGTTATATCTCGGTGTCTTTGCAGTCCTGGCCGAGACACCGCCGCCGACAAGAGGAGGGAGGGGGGTCCGGCGGATGATAGGTCTGTGTTTGACCCCCGCCGGAGCCCTATCATACAGTGCTATCGATTGCGCAGCCTAGATTATTTATTGTTGCGATTTGCGTCATTGCCCGTCATAGCGGGTACATACAGCAGTACGATGTTGCTTGCAGGTTAGGCCTCTCTCTCTCGTGCTTTCCCCCCCTATTTTCCTTGTCCTTGGCCTTGTACTTGACCGTGTTGGGTGTGGTTGTGTCGTGTCCCACTCGAGTTATTATCGTCGGAAAGGTTTTGCGTGTTTTCCCCGTGATTTGTGTCTTTATTTGCCGTGCTTCGCTCGCCATGATTTTGTGCGCAAGCATGCTACTACTTACTGCAGTCGTTTTCTGTTGCTTTTCCCCTTCCTTGTCGGCAGCATATCGTTGTGGTCCATTGTCGTACTGCTCTGCTGCTGTCATTGTGTCCTTCTTTCTTGGTGTTGTTGGTGCGTATGACCAAAGGGGCGGCCATGTACAACCCTTGACGGGCGTCATCCACTCAAGTGCGAATTTTCAGTGGTCGTTTCACTTCACAGGTGGTATGTATGGATGCAAACGGCATGAATAAGAGTAGTGACCAATGCCGGCCCTGTCGCAGACAGCCACGGGTACCTCAAGCGGCAGTGCGGTGTATATATATCGTGTCTTTCTGCTTGGTCGTGTGTCACGGAGAGTGTTCGGGCTGGTCGAATAAATCCCCCAGCACGCGTGCTGGTAGATATCATACCACGTGTCGTTTTTAACGTCAGCCGCATGCGGGCCTTCTTCATGCCAAGGACAGAGAGAGCTTGTGCGATGAATGAAACACATTCACGTTTTAAAGCTGTTTCGCGTACTGTCGGAGGTTCGATCTGCCTTGCTTTCGAAAAGCTACCGACGACGGGATTGATTCACTAGGCCGTATATATAGGTGTTCGTTCATTGTGCTTCGCGAAGCGGCTGGGCATGTCTGAAGCCTTCATATATGTCCGACCGCTGGTTATCGTTGGGGCGGCTTGCGCGCCTCGACGCACCCCCCCAAATTCGTCGTATGTAGGTCGAACAAGCATGGCAGCAGTAGCGTCCTCCTAGGGGCCCCGGTTCGGAATGCTTTCTGGACGTATGTATGCATACGCGTTCAGACGGGGTCACACAGGAGGAAGGTCACGCAGACAGCGTAGGCACACATTTGTGTGTGTTTTTACTATTAGCATCGACCGCGCTAACCGGCTGACCAATGAAAAGACGTCAGTCTCAGTGCGGTTGAAAACACAAAACTCTTCTAAATGCCATTAACTGGGACCCCGTGAGGGGGCGGCATTTGTGTGTGTGTTGTTGTTGTTTGTTGTTGTCTTCACATTAAAAACTGTTCCGATATTTCTCTGCCCAGTACCTTCTTCCGTCCGTACTCGTCTACCTCGTACAAGTGGTCGATTCCCGCAGTAGTTTGTGTGTGGAATGAACGCACTTACTAGAAACACAACCGATTGGGCCAACCCCTGCCCTAAAAAATTCACACGTATGCCCCCCAATCTCCTGCCAGTAGAGCGCCCAGAAGGAGCCTAGTCTCCTGATGAATGCCGAAGGGAGGGCCAGAGCAGCCGCAGCAACAGCATGAAAATGTCCTACACAATCTACCCCCCAATCATAGGACAAAACGTTGCACAGCCTGTCAAGAAAAAAAATCCACAACCACCTACACCAGAAAATAAAACTTAGCAGAAAAGAAAATACTCGACACCAAAAGAGCAGAAGCCAAGTCCAACATGGCCACAGACCAAACGAGTGCTCCTGATTAGGCCGACCATAACATCAACCAATCTTATAGAGCACGAGACAGAAAATATGAAGAGCTCTTGAGGGGAGCAAGAGCAACATAGCAGCACATAACAAACCCTCGGTCCCACAAAATGGCGCAGCACAGGCCAGCGCCAACGATGACAACGCCCGCAAAATAGCAAACAAATAAAAAAAACATTCTCACCCAACGCTTAACATCGGAACACAGTAGTCACAGCACCAAATTGAACACATACGCTCGGCTTCTTGTCACCGGTTATCACACTACCGTGAATGTATCGATCCGCGAAAAACAGCAAACAGGCGATGCAAAAAAAATTGCACAGCATCAGGGTTTCAGGCAGAGCCCGGTCCACGAGGCAGGTTCCCGTCCCCCGCCCAGCCCGACTCAAGCTCCTACCGTTATCAACAAACGCCACGCGCAGGTGGAAGGTGCACACTCGCGCTTGCTAGCTAGCGGGCGCGGTTCCTCTGCGCTTCGAACCTGCGAGCGTTGCGCTCCTTCCGAGAGAGGAAGTCGTTCTCCTTGAACGCCGGCGGGATGTCGAATTTCTTCCCTCTGCGCGGCTCCCGCTGTGCTCGTTGGCCGAGGTCGCCCCGCACCTCTTGTTGCGAACCGTTGGGTGTTCCCCCGCCTCCTCCTGCTTTTCGGGGTCCCCGTTGAGTGGCATCGCCGTCGTGTTCTTTCTTCGCCGCTGGCGAGCGCTGAGACAACGGCGACGGCGGTAGCGTTCGAACCCGGTCCTTCTCAGCCGGTGCCGCTGTTGCTGGCGGCGGTGGAGTTGCGGGCGGTGTCTTGCCAATCGCAGCTACCCCGTTGCCCGTGAGAACCGTCTTTGTCCTCTTCGTTGGCGACAATTCGTTCACATTCCCTTCTGCTGCTTTCGCGGTCTTCCCCGCGCCGGCAACAGTGCTTGTAGCAGCCGGGGCCGTTTCCGCCGCCGCCTTCAACGCCGCCGGGGGTAGCGCCGAGGCAGGCTGATCATCGTCGTCACCCTTAACGTCCTTGCTGGCGGGTATTGCCGTCGGTCGTAGCACGTCTTTCGTGGCGGTGGTAGCGGCGGCGGTCGTTTGTGGAGGAGCCGCAGCTTGGGCGGGTGTCGCTACTGCTGCCTCCGTGGTGCCACCACCACCACCACCACCACCACCATCACCATCATTTCGCGAGGCGTCCTTCCCAGCCCGGATGGTTGTCGTCGATGGCGAGACCGTCGTCTTCTTCGTCTTCTTGGCCTCCGCAGCGGCACTACCATCTGTCGTGCTTTTCGGAGAAGCAGCAGCAGCAGCAGCAGGGCCAGCAGCAATCGAGGGAGCAGTACGAGCCACACCGACAACAGCCGTAGCACCGCGGTCACCCGGCCCCGATACCTTGCCGTTGCCGACGGCGGACGCCGGCGAAACTGATCCTGCTGCGCCCCCGGTCTCCCCTGCTTTTCTGACCGCAGTCAGCGGCAGAGAACGTCCGGCTGTGGGGGTGGGGGTAACGGCAGCAGGCGAGGCAGCTGCCGGAGTTGCGCTGTTGCTGGTGACGGGTGCTGCTGCTTCACCCCGGGCGGTGTTGGTCTGGTCCCCCGAGTCCGTCCTGGCCCTCTTGCGATCTCGGCAATCGCTCGCTTCGGCCGCTGGCCTACCTGGACGGGGTTTGGCGGCGATTGTCGGCTGAGGAGAAGGAGCAGCAGCAGCAGCGGCAGCAGCGCCTGAGACAGCCGTGGCTGGTTTCGACGAAGCCTTGGCCCCTGCTGGCTGCGATGCACCAGCCCCTTGGGTGGTAGTGCTCTCGGCTGGCTTTGCGGCGACGGCGGCGCTACTACTCGCGGTTGGCGCTGTTGCTGCCGCTAATGCTGCTGCCGCCGCCGCCACCACGTTCGAAGAATCGGCCCACACGCTGTCTGCCTTTTCCATCGCGGCCCTGCCAGCACCAACACTGGGACTGCCACCTGCGACACCTTGGGTTGCGGATCCATCAACAAAGCCAACACTGGGACCGTTACCGGAGACACCGATCACTGTTTGCGCAGCGGCCCCGTCAACAACACCGCCGACGTCGCCGTCGCTTCTCGCTGCGGCGGGGCTAGATTCATCGTCTACGTCCATGGCTGCGAGGCCGCCTGCGGCGGGTCTTGTTCGTTGCGCGTCGTCGGCAACACCGCCTGCTGCAGCACCACCAACAGCAGCAGGAGCCGCAGCAGCAGGAGCAGGAGCAAGAGCAGCAGCAGGAGAAGGAGCAAGAGCAGCAGGAGGAGAAGGAGCAGGGGCAGCAGCAGGAGGAGAAGGAGCAGTGGCAGCAGCAGGAGAAGGAGCAGTGGCAGCAGCAGGAGAAGGAGCAGGGGCAGCAGCAGTAGCAGCAGTAGCAGCAGTAGCAACAGTAGCAGCAGTAGCAGCAGTAGCAGCAGGAGCAGGGGCAGCAGGAGCAGCAGTAGTTTTACTGATGTCGGGCCCCGCCTCCGCCGCCGCCGGAACGCCTTCCCTAGACACAACACTCTCCGTGGAAGGGGCGACCGGGGTCACCATAGGAGCTTGCTCCTGCCCCGGGGCTGATGCACTTACCACAGGCGGCGGTGGTGAAGCCGCCGCCGAAGGCACCGGTGTCGCGGGCGTCGCAGCCGTGGGCGCCGCAACGCCTCCTTCCGCCGCCGCCGCCGCAGCTGGCGGCGGCCGCGGTGGCGGCGGCGGTGGCGGCAGCTCACCACCCGGCTCGCTCCCATCCCCGCCATCGTCGCCTGTTCCGGCGGCCACCGTGCCCTTTTTCGCAGTGGCGTTGTTGTCAGCATCAACCCCCGTGGTAGCGCTACCGCTACCGCCGTTGCTTGTGGCATCGGACACCGCACTATCACTGCCCCCGCCTCTGCCTCCGCCGCCTCCGCCGCTGCCACTGCCGCCGCCGCTATCCGCGGCACCACCGCCATCTCCGCCGCGGGACACAGAACCCTCGTCATGCGCGGCCGACTTCGCCCCCCGCCACATGTTCTCCAGCTTCCGCCAGGTCGCCCTCAGGTGGTCCCACTCCCCCTCTCCCTCCTCTTCCTCCTCCTCCTCCTCCTCCTCCCTGCTGCCGGCTTGATCGCCATCGGCCTTTTTCGACTTCTGGGCGTTGGGCTTCATCAACGCCCACGAGTACTTGAGCAGCTCCTCCAGCCGGTCGGGGTCCACGCCCCACGCGGTAGCGTACTTCCCGAGCCGCGCCTGGCGTCGGCGCATGAACACGGTGGACACGAGGCGGGGGACATTAATCAAAAGGGGTGTGTGCGTGGATGTGCAAGGAAGAGAGCTTCAGCTGCTATGCTGCCGAATACGATACAAGGGAGAGAGCTGGAGGGAGGAAGACGTGCGGGGCTCGTAGCAGTAGCCGTGTGTCTTCCGGATGATGCTCAGCTGTCACCAGACAAATCGTCCCCCGGTTGCATCCGGGAAGATGCGCATGTACAATATACTTTCGGGGAAGTTGCTTCAGGACTCGCACAACTACTAAACAGGTCAGCCGCTTGGGGTCTTGGCTTCATGACCGTGCAACGGCGAGACACTTGTGCGACAGTTGTGCACGATACAAGCAGACGAAGCCGTACGAAAACACACCGCCGAATGCTTCTGAAGAACCACCCAAGCAACGGCACACCACACAACGACGCACGCATGTTCACGCAAACACCACCATGTGGCGGTGCCACGTTGTTGTTGTCTTCACATGTCACCGCACCAATCATCGAGGAGGACAAGAGTCGACGGAGACAAACTAAGAAAGCACCAGCAAAAAACAAAAACGAGGGACAGGCAAGGCAACATAAGCACTCACATCCCCTTCTCGCTGCTCGTTGCACAAGGCGGGCCGAAACAGGTTCGTGCCTCTTGCGGGGTCCCATCCACATTTTAGGCACGCCAGGATTGCTTGCGCCACCGCTAGACACATGTGATCTGGAGGGTTTCCCTGAGAGAAGCAAGCGGAGGGTACAGCAGGGGTCCAACATTAACATCAAACGTCAAAATGTTTTACTTTTCATCGCGGTTGCGGAACAGGACACGTTTGCTTGTTGGGCGGCAGTGGCGACTCATCAAAATGACAATATCAGGGAAATAAAATCAGAACGTTTATAATTGTCGGGTTGATTCGTTCCCCTGCTTGATCGCGACGGGCGACGCTGACGCAAAAAACAGTGGGATGCGGAAAAACAACACTTCGGGCACTAACAATAGTAGAGAGGGGGCGAGAGGGAGAAAAAACGTTTCTGACCAATTAGACCTTGTCCACCCAGAGAGAGAGAGAGAGAGAGAGAGAGAGAGAGAGGCCAGTCTAGGTGTGTAAACAAACTTGGAAGAGCAAAAAAAAAAAAAATGCCTACTTCAAGCAACAACCAACAAGAGGGTTAAAAACAGACTATAGACTAGTCCTATCCGGCCGTTTATTCCCCCACTCACTGCTAAGACTTCATTACAGGTCGTTCGACTGTGGTATTATCTCGAACGGGTAGTCATTGTGTGTCTCGATGTACCTGGTATTATATCACTTAACAAAAAGAGACGGGGAGCAAAAAAAAAAATACTCACCAGGCCCGTCGCCACCGAGTGCCGAAACGCCTCGAGGTTGTCTCCGTACCCCGGAAAACCGGTGAGGTTGTCCGTCCCCACGGCAAACTCCACCTTTGACTGACCCATCACGTCTACGACCAGCCCCCCCGGGGACGCCACGGCACCATCCCCTCCGTTTGCTTCCGCCGGAGAAGATGCGGCGGAATTAGCGGCGGCGCACACGACCCCGGGGCACCAGACATCGTCGTCTTCGACAGCTTGACCGTCCATGTAGGCCACGAACGCTGTAAGTTTGGAAGGGGGGGTTGTTGGGTCATGAGCATGTGGTGTGAATGTAGCGGGGTGGATATGTTGTGATCTGTTTGGAGAGACGGGAGGAGATGGATGACGCATGGGTTGATTGCTGCCGATTCGGCCTTGAGGTAATGGTTGGTTGTATGTCGCATTTGAAATACAACAAAGCAGGAGAAACACTCCATATTCCCACCCCACATTTCCGCTTGCTCCCGTGAATGAGAGAGGCGGTCGGAATCATGTGTAGAGACCAAATGGTTTGGCCGTTTTCGGTGGGGGTGTGGGGTGACATGTCAAGGTTGTCCTCATTCTCATCCTCGCTCCGCTAATCTACGCCAATTCTCATCGCCTGTTGGTTGTGTTCTTCTATCCTCTCTTTTACTCTCTCTCTCTCTTTCTCTCTCTCTGGCTTTTCTGTCTGTCTGTCTGTCTGTCTCACGCACCCACCCACTCACAAGCTCTCTCTACCTCTTCCTCTTACCCCCTCGGACCCAGACGACCTGGCCCTCGTTATAGCACGCGTCACCAAACTTGTGCCCTCCGCCGCCGACATTCTCCTCCTCCTCTTCCTCCTCCGTGCCAACCTCCGCCTTCACCTTCACCTTCGCTGCTGCCGCTGACGCCGCCGCCTCCACCGCTAGCGTGGGAAGCTCGTAGGTATACGAGAGGCACCCGTTCAACGGAAGGAGTCCTTCTCGAGACGCCGCTTTCAGCTGGCTCGAAAGCTGTTTAGGGATGGGGGGGGGCACGCGCGGAACTTCTGTTGTCAGGGACTATAATAGAATGGTGTTGAGATATGTCATGCGCCTAGCTAGAAGCCACAAGCGCGCTATTGCGAGATATCATGCGCGTGGTTAGAAACTAGCGTGATTTGTGTGAGATATCATGGGGGCGTAGTTACAACACTGCTGTGGGTGTGGCTCTTCGACTGTCGTGTGCGCAAGAGCCAAGGTTAAGGATAACCTCACCTGCGACTTGGTCATTCCTGGCAGAACTTCCACTCCCCAACATCGCACCAATCGGCGTATCTCGCCCTCCACTCCGCCAGAGCTAGGTCTGTGAAGCAGGCAAACACCGCCCTGTGGCCGAGAGAGGTGCAAACATATCAGAGGCGAACACACACAAAAAAAAAAATCAGCTGGCATCACAGCTACCAATTCAGTGTTAGGCTTAAAAGGACTCAAAATAAACGCAGCACCCATGCAGTTTTTTTCCCCCATCCACTGCTCATTAAGACTTGAATCCATCCCATTCGAATGGGTACTCAGTCTCTCTTTGATTGTATGTATATTTTCTAAAAATCAGGCTTACGTCATTTCTGCAATCTCTATTAGGAAGCATTGGTACCAGGGGGAACGCAAAAAATGACAAAAAACAAGACAACAAAAGAACGTCTCCCCGAAAACAATTCACGCAGTAAAAGACAAATCAAGCAACCCTCCCACCCGCCCACCGCCTACGACACGCCTCTTTCTGTGCTCGGTGTTCTCTGCGGTTCTTCACCCTAGTGTTTCTGGTGCTTGAACATATAGCAGCAGCGAACATCTTGACCAGCTCCTGCTTCCAACACAGAACAGCGAACCTTTCCACCTGCTTCAATCTCTTGACCGAATCACCCCGCACCCAATCCGTTCGCACCCGAAATTAATACACCCGCGACTGTACATGACAGCGCTCAAGGTTTGACCTCGGTACGCTCACTACGTAGACGCGCACGATTGTCGTCGGCTGTAGGGGTTGATGTACAGTTTGTGCCGTATGGAACAGGAATGGAACGCTTTTGTTTCTCCGCCTGCATGAGGTCGTGGCCGAAGTCTTCTCTTTTTGCACCCCAGATGGGCGCCCACCGCTAGTACGCACCAATAGAGTATTGAGATATTAAGGAAGTGGGGGGGGGGGGGGGGGGGGGGGGGGCTT
>FN649729.1:4835224-4854085 GCA_000310025.1 Ectocarpus siliculosus | reverse complement strand
GGAAAAAAGTTAACCGGGACGTTACCCCCCCCGGGTTTTTTTGGGGGTGGGGGGGGGGAAAGGGGGGGGCCCCGGGGGGAAAAAAGTTAAACTTTTTTTTTTGGGTTTGGCGGTTTTTTTGGCCCAGGGGGGGAAAAAAAACCCCCCAAAAGCCCGTTTAATCCCCAAAATCCCCCCCCCCCAAAAAAAACCCCCCCCCCCCACCCCCCGGGGGCAAAGGGTTAAAAAATTCGGGTATACAGGATTAGGGGTCCCCCCCCCCCCCCCCCCTCCCCCCCCCGTCAATATCTCCTTTCCCCTTCCTAGATGGGGCGCTGCCCCAGTAGAGAAACAGAAAGAGCAACAACACCAAGCCCCGACACTCTCCAAGGTCGGTGGGTAGCCCGCGAGCAAGCACTCACGCAATTCGAGTGTGCCTTGTCCCCCAAGGCCCCAAGGGTTTCCTGCGTTGCTGGCAGGCCGTCCACAAGGGTTACGACATCCCCGTCCCTCATTCCCGCCGCGTAGAGGGCCCGCTCCACCGGCAGAAAAGCCTGCGTGTTTGACAATCAACTTGATCGGTGAAGGTATTAAGCATTTTTCTTCCTCGGGTGACCAATGCTAAGCAGCACGCAAGACCATGTGACGTTGTGCTTAAAATCAAGCAAATGAAAGCTAAAACACGGAGCACGGAACACCTCTCCCCACACTGCACCATGAAACGTGAAAAACCAAACAAATGGGTGATCAAATAAGGAGCACACCCCACCCCACCCGCCCACCCACCCACCTGCAGGGCCCCCAGGAGCGAGAGCATATAAAACCCCATCCACCCACCTGCGGAGCCCCCGTGAGCCAGAGCACATACCACCCCAGCTACACCCCACCCACCTACCCACCCACCTGCGGAGCCCCCGGGAGCGAGAGCTCTCCGAGCCCCTCGTCCGCCCTGAACATGGTGCTCTTCATGTACATCCCCGCCAGTGCCTCCACCAGGCGGCTCTGCGCCGTCAGCAGCTGCAAAGACATCGTCTCGCACGTCACGCCCACCCTCCCCTGCCGCCCACTCGCCTACGCACCCCATCCACAAGTCAAGGGTGGTGGAAAAACAAAACAACACACGTGTTGCATCCATACATACATGCCCCGTTGAAAATAAACTTCAGTGATATACCGAAGTATTGAAATATTGATCATGCCAAGGATAGTACGCTGTTGTCACCTCAAGTACTGAAGTATTGATCGTGCCAAGGATAGCACGCTGTCACCCATACTTTTTTTCCGTGTTCGTACCCAAGAAGACGAGGAGCATCGCTTTCTGCCCGCACGAGTCGGGTGTTGACCGCCAGCGCTTACTACTTGTAGCATAACTTGGGGCATTTTGATATACTTATTTCGTACTGAATGGACGCGTTGGTGGTGCCTCCCTACGTTTCCGTTCCGCTGCTTAACCATCTCTTTTGAGTGTTAGGGTCTTGCCTTGCCTGCACCTCCTGAGTAGCACAGGTCGGAAATCGCCGAAATCAGCGCAGGTGCCTATCCGCACGAGGCAAACAGGCTTGTCCAGGCTCTCAAACGTTTCGCCGCCAGGCCACTACCCGTCCCTACAAAAGCTAACAATCTACGTACCCAGGAGCGCTCCCTCGCTACCCACCATCCACGGACTGCCTGGGCAAAGAAATTGGGACCGCCTACGCAGGATTTTAAGAGTATCTAGAAAAGCAATAGGGAGGGGGCACGCAGACCCTATCCCAAACCCTAACCTTAACCCCAACTCCAAAGCACGGATTGAATACTTTATCCCATATGTTTGCTTAATGAATTTTGCTGCGTAGACTACTGACCCAAAGCACGGATTGAATACTTTATCCCATATGTTTGCTTAATGAATTTTGCTGCGTAGACTACTGGCCCAAAGCACGGATTGAATTCTTCATCCCATATGTTTGCTGAATCAATTTTGCTGCGTAGACTACTGGCCCAAAGCACGGATTGAATACTTTATCCCATATGTTCGCTGAATCAATCTTGCTGCGTAGACTACTCAGAAAATTAAGAACATCTAATAGAGAGGCAGTAGTTACGCAACCCTCACCACGATATTCCACCGATTCCATACTTTAGTCCAACATGTTTGCGGTATAAAAACCCGCGCAAGTGTCCACCCACCGGAATAAATAGCATCGTCTTCCTCTCCCCGGTTGGGAGCGCCTCCTGCCCGACGTACCAGTGTGGCTGACCGTTCGCCAGCAGGCGCAGCAAGGCCACACCGGAGGGCTCCTCCGCTCGATGCAGCTGAGTGAGTTAATTCGGTACATTTAACCATGGCAGAAACCATGGAAGAAACCGCAGAAGCGGCAGCGGCGGGAAGAACCAAGGAATTTCATTGAGAATTCGGTCTAAGGCTCGGGTCAACGAGTAGCACACAGCGTGGTAGCACCAGCAGGGTAAGTAGCAACAGCGGTAGCAGCAACAGCACCAGCAGCAACAGGGACAGCAGCGCTGGATCTGCAGAAGTGGGATTCCTGGAGTTGACCGTCGGTTCACGTTTGTGAGTCCTGCGCAGATTCTTAGCAGGCAGACACCCACCACGGTTTTAATGTACACAGACAAATTGACGTGTCTTAAAAGTGACAAGAGGGTACCACGGTATGTAAAACAAACCGGGAATAACCGTAGCGGACGAGACGACACAAGCGGCGTGAACATACCTCCGTCATATTCACCACGGTTTGAGAAAAAAAAACAAAACGTAGGATTCGACCAACGACCGCGGGAGAGAGCGAGCCACATACCCCAACAGCACCGGCGGGAAGACGCCCGCCAGGTCAAAGAGACCATGGGCGAATGCACCGCTTGTGTTGAAGGCTATTGAAAGCAAACGCCAATTGCATTGCACTCTGCGCCACCACAGCTGTAGCAGTAATTCTGGGGCTGAAGGTAACCCCGTGTAAACACCCCCCCGCCCCCATACAAGTCAAGTTTTACAACGGAGGCATCAGCCCGGCCGCTCACGTATCGCCTCCCAGGGTTGCGCTGGTCTGGCTGTCGCTGTCGCTGCTGTTGCTGTTGGAGCTGCTGCAGGTGAATTTGTTGGTACTGGTGCTGCTCGAGGATCTTCCGCTGTAGCGCCCTCTCCTGCCGCTGCTGGGGAAGCTGCTGCCGCTGCTGCTGCTGATGTTGCTGTTGTTGTTGCTGCTGTAGCAGCAGCTGTTGCTGGCGCTGTTGCTGCTGCGCGTGCATAACATCCTGCGGGGTAGAGCTCCTACGGCTGTCCATCGAAACACCGGTTGCTGCAGCGGAGTCTTCCTCGACGATCTGAGATCGATCGTAGACCACCACCACCGCCGACCGAGGGGAGACAAGAAAATATGAACATATCGAAAGTACGCGAGACGGAGAAGCCGAAAACCTTGTTCACCCACGACCAAAGCCCGCTACTGCGTCTGGTTACTTCCGCCTACGGCAATTGTGTGTGTGTGTGTGTGTGTGTGTGTGTGTTGGAACGAATGTGTGTGGGCTGTGATGCCATGGTCACCATCGCATTTCCGGCGGAAAAAAAAAAAAAAAATCCGATTGACCGATTGACCTTCTCCTCCTCGTTTCATGCCAACTTTTTTTGCTCCCAAGATGCCAATATCCAGCGGACGATCTATCGAAAGGAACAAGGGGAAGCGTAGCACTACTCCACACATGGAAACGCAACCCGGTCAGATACTGCTATCAGCCGCTACACTGCTGTATGTACATACCCCGCTGCCGGAGATGCCGCCGTTCAATTTTTCTGCTACTGCTGTTGTGGGTGTAACGTCGGATCCATTCGAGAAAGCAGAGCAACCACACCCGTAGGAGAAACGAGCGCACGAAGCGCCTTCGTGTCCCCTAGAATATCATGCGCACCTGTATCACATCGGCGCCCTCTACAGGTCCCCTGCTGCCTCCTCCCTGCGGCGCTCCACCTACTCCGTTCGGCAAACCGCCACCGCGCCCAGCAGTTGTAGCGGCAGCAGCAGCAGAGGTCGCGGAAATACCAGATACGCTAGGCGGCGCCGTAAACGCCGGAGCCGCGAACTGGACTATGGATGGCACCGAGATGGCGCCGCTGACACTGCTGCTTCGCGATCCTGCCGCCGCGGACACCCCGCCGTGCCGCGCCGCGCCCCAGCCAGGCTGCTGCTGTTGCTGCTGATGTTGCTGAGATCTGGCACCCCATCCACGCGCTGATACTGCTGCGATTGCTTGCTGCTGGGCAGGCCCCGAGCGAAACTGATGCTGGTTCCGGCCGCCTCCGCCCCCACCGCCGCTGCCGCTGCCGCTGCCGCCCACGCCGTACTGCTGTGGGCGGACCCGCCCGTCCATCTGCCGGTGCCTCTGTCGGCAGCGGTGGTGTGTCTGCTGTTTCGCGAGAGACCCCGGGGCTCCGAGAAATAGACGCAGCCGAAGATGATGGTTGGCGTTTGGTCAGGACCGTCTCAGAGCCAACGTCGCAGCGAAGAGCACCGGGAAAAATCACAACTGCTGCTGTAGAAGATGGGGGTAGTGGATGGGGGACAGACTGGGCGCCTCCTCGCCCACAAGCACACACCCACCAAACAAACAAAAGCGAATGACAAAAGCTGCTGAACCCATAGGTGGGGCTCCGCTGAATCATAGTCAAAGGCACACCCCCAGCAACGCAGTATTCCTGCCACAGCCAGCCCAGTAGCGAGAGCCTCGCCTGCTGTGCCCATTATCAGTGCAGTGTGAGTGCAGTGGTAGAGACAGAGACAGAGGAGGATACGCGTCTACACAAACGCACACGGACACTACCAGCTTGCGACAACTTATTGCCCCGTCACATTGCTGTCCAGTTGTGTTTTTCTCTCTGCGACTCTCATGTCAATGGACAGCAGTGAGATCACCTGCGGCGGCAGCGATGATGGTCATGAGATGAACCCTTTTGCATCTTTCGCATTTGGGGGCGGGGCAAGCGAACCACCAACACTAGCCGCTCGGCCTCCCGGGGCTAAGAGGAAGAAGAATACTGACTGTGGTGAGTCATGTCGCAGCCCTGTAACAAATGGTAATATGCAATGGGTCGACGTGTGTGCATGCTTTTTTGAAATTCAAATTTTCGACACCAACGCAACACGATAAACATGCTCAAGTAGGGCGAAAACACAGACACACACAAAAAGACACACACACATGACACAATCAAGAATCAAGAGTGCTGAGGATAACAGCCGCGATCAAAACCATGTTTCACATTGGAATGCAGCATTGATGAGGATTTGTTCGGTGCAGGTAAATGTATAAATGTAGTTGTTTTTGTCCTCTGGGATGATATTTATTGCTGAATGGAACAAATGACAATTTATTATCAACACAACGTCCGGTTGGGGATCCATCCATCGTGTGGGGCTCGCCCTTTGCCCTAAACAGCTTGAAACTGCAAACGAGAACCAACTACCGTAAAAGTTTGGTGTGAATTCCCGGCATTCTATTGCGACATACCACAGAGCAGTCCTGGTATGGTACATATATTATGCGCCGGGGAAAGTTTGCCAATCCTATCCTGCGCCTGCAGCTCTGTACATTGTAGACGAAACAACGTGTAGGCAGACATCAGAGCCTGGGGCCTCGACGCAATAATGGGTAACCAACACCAGAACCTAGCGATAATCAAATCAGAGCCTCGCGACCTCGCCGATCCGTTGGAGCCGTGGCTGGGCCCGCCGCCGCCGCCACCACCGCTGCCGCCGCCTGAGAGGCCGGTGATAATGAAATCAGTGGCAGGGTTTGCAGAGACTCCTGTGTAGCCTACAACAGTTCCCTGATGGTGTTCGCCTGTGCTAGTAGCATGCTCGGTGTGTTATTTTCAGCGAACGTCAGCTCTGCTGAAAAGAAGTCCTCACTAAAAACAAGATAATAGGCTGATGAAGCAAATCAGCAGTCTATTTGTTCAAGTGACCTGTGCTACGGTAGCAGCAGTGAGCAAGCAAGGTAACAGAAGCGTGTTGCCACACCTCCTTGACAGGTGTGCGGAGTGCGGAGGTGCAATGCCGTAGACGTGAGTCTAGAGTACAGCCGAAAGGAATTTGACTCTGAGAGAAATGAGAAAATATGTTGTACAATCTTGTTGTATTGTTGAGCTGGGTAGGAAACAGAGTGAGCTCCGGCGGGGGGCGTGCGCTCGGCCTGGCCAGCGTTTTTGTCCATTACCGACGAAACTACGAAGAACCTTTAGTACCAACCCGGACACGTTCTGGAAACGTTCCGGGAATCACATTCCGTTCTATAACACCACAAACATTGATCTGGAAACGTTCCGGGACTTTTCCTGAGATGACCGCATCCATCGTTCCAGATACCTTTCCTGCAATTTTGTTCTTCAAAAGTTGAAAGCTTGTTATACCGCGTTTAGTGTACCATATCACATATACTGAAACCGGTATTGTTTTGTGCTACGAAATCGATCACGATGAATGTGACATCGTTTGCTGTGTTGCATTCATGAGAAACTTAACAGCAACAATCTTATCAGTTGATAATGATATTTTTAACGGCCGGTGCCTCTTGTCACACCACACAACCCCGACTTTCGTGGGATGGAAAAAGAGAGGCATCCATCCGCGTCTTCTTTCGTCGGCAGCCATACCCCAAAGCTCGCTGGTGGCGGGACTCTCTCCTCTCGGTATCGCAACTTAGCAGTACTGGTGGCGGTCGTAGCAGCAACAGCAGAAGCACGGTAAATGGGGAGGGCAGAACGAGTGCTCCCCACCCCGCCCCGCCTCCGGCGACGGCACGTAACCCAAGCACCCCTCGCGACCCCCTTCCCCTTACGGCATGAACCAACCTCCTTGGTCCAGTGGCAACACCGACAACCGTCGCTCGGACGGGCGAAAAGCCGGAGAAGAAGAAGGGTTGCAAGGCCGAGAATGTCGGCGAGTTGAGCCCGGAGGAGCTGAGAGTGTTCCGGAAGCGTTGGCGCGGCATGGCCGACAGGTGGGTCTGCAGGCGTTACACACTTCGAAGTGTATCGCAAGCTCAACCCCTGTGGCAACACACCACCTGTTCGAAGGTTGGCTGTGTTCTTTGAACGCATAAATATTCGTAGATTGTTGTGCTTCCGGTTCTTGTGCGCTTGGCTCAAGCCAAGTATGCGTACCACCGTACAAGTTTTTGCAGAGCCAGCCGAAAGCATCCCAAACCCTCCCAAATTCATCGGTCTTACCTGGGGGCACACATTGTGACGGCAACGAACACGCACTACAGGGGCGCCTGCGTGGAGGACCAGCGGTTTCAGGTGCTGGTGGGCGCTGTTCTGTCCAGCCGGGCGCAAGTTTCAGTCGTGAGTTTCTCTGGTTGCCGTGTTACTACTGTAGGTTCGAAGCTTACAGGGGGGGGGGGTGAGGGTCTCCCTCCGACGTCCCACGAGCGGGACGCCTTGATCTGCCCTCCTTCCAGCTTGTCGTATTTAACAGTGTTACAGTTTGCTCGTAGACGTGCGTCATTGGCCCTCTGCTGCCGTACAAGACGGACCTTAGCCGCCACATGCGGGCAAGGCGAAGGGGGGGGCGATGCTGTTGCGATTTCCCTTGCGCGGCGTAGATTTCGCGACTGAGTGTAGCGATCAATCACTGGTGGACCAAGCGCGCTGCTTTATTTCTTCGCGACGCAACAGCAGTCTCGCGAAGCCCTCTCCGAAACAGACACGCGTGTGGTCTCGAGTCAGGGGGACCCTGGTCCGCTGTGTGTATCGCTCTCCCTCCTCGTCGCTTCTGTACGACGAGGAAACCGGGCCGAGGAGCAAATGTCGCGCCGCGCCGAGAGCCGGGCGTTGCACCCCAGTTCCTGCGGCGTCCTTGGAAAAGGAAGCTGGTTTGGTCTCTTTGCTGGGCGGGAAGTGGCCACTACATTACTGTACACTATAGCACCGCCCCGTGTCTTGATGTTCAACCACTGCCTCCTGAACGCGCGATTGGGACACGATCAACTCATCACACTGTTGCAGGTTGACGAGGGTCTGTCGCGACTTCGAGCGCGGAGCGGGGGGCTGACGGCGGCGGAGATGGCGGAAGTAGGGCAGGACGACCTTGCAGACGTTCTGCGCCACGTACATTGGAACAAGGTAGTACATGTAATGTAGGGTTGTGTATGTATTATCCATTGTTATTTATTTTATTTATTTATTTTTGTTCTTCACTTCAAATCAGCGCTCACAGCACTGGTGCCGTTTATTCCGACCCGTGGTCACACAGAAGAGCCTATATCTACCCTCCCCTCCTGCGGTACTTCGCCTTCGCCTGTTATTGGCGAAGCCTCGAAGATAGATGTTGAGAAATTGTGCCCTTCATGGGCGTTACGAGTCCCGCCGCGACGTTGATCACCTTGAGAAGCAAGGTGGGCTTGCGCACCAGAACGCACCCCGTTCCGTGCACCTTGTCTTGTTCGCTTTACTTTTGGGGGAGAACGAACACTGTAGTCTAGTTTGTTTTGTGTGTTTTGTTTTTTATTCAGTTTTGAAAAACCGAACAAAGATTGTTCAATTTTTCTTTCCACCCCGCCCCATCCCGTCCCACCCCGCCCCGCGTCATTCCGTCTCATCCAATCCCGTCTCGTCCCATTCCATCCAAATTTGTCTCGTCCCGTCCCGTCCCGTCCCGTCCAATAATGTGCCGCAGGCGAAGGCGAAACACATCCGAGAGTCGGCCAGCATCATCGTGCGGCGTCACCGCGGCGTGGTCCCTAGGCGCAGGGCGGAGCTGCTGGCCCTCCCGGGCGTCGGTCCCGCCCTCGTGGAAATCCTGCTCAACGTTTTCGATTCCTGGGACAAGGACGACAAGGCGTCGGTGGTGGCGGCGGCGGCGGCGGCGGAGGCATCTTCGCCCGAAGCGGGAGCGGTGGCGGGTGGTGGTGATCGTGATGGCGACGTGGATGGGGTCGAAGGCGACGGCGGCGGTGGTGGTTGTGGCGGCGATGGTGTTGGTGATGGAAGCAGCGGCGGCGGCGGCGGCGGTAGCGTTGGTGACGGCGGTGACGGTAGCAGACTTGGTGTCGGCGGCGAAGGTGTGGACGATGACGACGAAACGGGCGGCGAGAGAAGAAGATTACCAAGTGGGGGCATGCAGACAGAGAGCGGGCGCCAGCTTGTGGACTTGACCGGCGGTGTTGACGGGGACAGCACCGACAGAGACGGGGGTGACGACAAAGGACCAAGCCACGGCGAGAGGATCAAGGACGAGGAACCAACAACACAGCGCAAGAGGATCGAGGATCAAGACGGAGAGGACGGCAAGCAGGGGGCAGATCAAGGCGTCACCGGGCCCGAGCCTGTGAAAAACGACATTGCGCTAGTAGACGAAGACGCCCCTCTCACGGAACGGAGAAAAAAGGAAGCTCTAGAGAACAAGGATGACACTGATGTCTGATTGTCGTCGTGTACGGCCGGCTCTCGTTGTGTTCACGTTGCCTCTGTTGTTGTTGTCGACGACGTTTTGACTTCCGTCTACGCGGGTTTGTTTTGGTCACCACCGATGGGTGTGAGGCCCAACGAGCTATCTATGTAGCTAGTGGGAGTCTTTTCTCGCAGAAGGAAGATGACTGGAAAGAATAACCAAGTCGCCGTATTTCAGAGTTCTTGCAAAAGGCGGCCGCACAACACAGCAACCATATACACGCTTTACTACGGTGTTTCAAGAATCACGTGCCAGCCGGCGCACAACCCCAGCTGATTGACGTGACTTTAGTCTTGTGTCCGCTTTTCTTGGCTCCGAGATGTAGTGTGCGCGATTGTTCAAATGGCGTCGACCAGCGTAGTAACCGACCGGCCAATGAACGGACGTCAGTCATATCCGCATCGAGGAGACGAAATCTCCAAACACGCTTGCAAGGGAGCAGTCCCTGTCCCCGCAGCACGTAGCAGCACCACCCAATCGACCGCGGTTGGCTTGACTCGTGCCAACCGCCATAGTCGTCGGCCATCT
This sequence comes from Ectocarpus siliculosus, assembly GCA_000310025.1. NCBI lineage: Eukaryota > Phaeophyceae > Ectocarpales > Ectocarpaceae > Ectocarpus > Ectocarpus siliculosus. Next base: position 4,844,138 of record FN649729.1, on the reverse strand, counting down.
TCATATTCCCTTTCAAGTCCTTTATTGCTCTATCCAATCGTTCCATTCTAGCCACTCCTGCCGAAAGACAGAACAAGTGAGCTAGTCAAAGCGTCCGCCCTCCTCCATGTCCTCATCCCTCTCATGCTCTATCCCGGCCGCTGGGGACATTCTTAATTCCTTTATTCATTCTTCTTTGCAGATCCTCGGTGGTTGAAAGCCACCAGGACAACTTACTTGCCTCGCAACTGGTACACCTTAGAAAAACCACAAGAGGCAATTGTCCTCCAGATGCAACTCTGCTCTAAACAAAAAAAAATACTCATAATTTTTCATTACTACCCCACACGATCAACCTCCAAATCCTAGTCAACACGGCATGCCCGTACTCATTATCGTGAAGCCCTCGTTTGCTTCTCGTCAGCTAGAATCTTTTTCACCACATTTTCTCACTTTTTTTCGATTCCAAACGAAAACGAAAACGCCCGGTACCACTGCACTCCCCACCGGCAGGGAGCATTAAAACTGTACCCGTGGCCCCACTTCCTTTCATCTTGTCAAGCCCCAAATTTACCGCGCAAAGATCCATCGGGGCTTCCTGGGTACAGTACGCACGCGCATCCGCCACGTGACTGCTGTATCGCCTGCCGCTGCGGCAACCAGTCCCACACACACCTTGTTCTTGATGCCACTGCTATGTATGCCCCCGCAATCGCAACAGATTGGGCGTTCGTCCACCTTGCGGCCCCCAACGATGCTTAACAAACTGCGAGCTCATCCACAAAATATGTTGGAATTCCGACTCGCACCGCAGCATGCATAGTACCCCAAGGGCATTCACGGGGCCGCACTCCCCACCGCAAACGTATTAGTTTCACAACGCTTGAAAAACACACAGGCTGGTAAAACAAAGATATCCAAATAAACATCTCCCCGGACAGGTGGAGCGCACGATACCGGTATGCATATTTTAAACAAACGCCTTTCAAACCTCTCCCAACGTAAATCCACCCCCATGTGCCCCCGCGACTTGTTTCCGTCGATTCCCTCCCTTTGATTGGAATCTCCCGACCCCTCCTTTTCGCACTCAAGACAGCAGAAAATAACGGTACAGCAAAAAAAAAAAAAAGGAGCCTGTGCAAACCCCTCCGCTACACCCACCTCCTAAAAGCGCCACATCCAGACAGAAAACTCAGCACGGTTTCCAAGGCAGATTTTCCTGTCGTCTGTGGCAACTAGTGAGTACTGAAAATGAGGATCTACGAGGATCTACGAGACCGTGCGTCCGCTCCGCTACAAGAGCAACCACCGCAACCGGGCCATTCGTCAACTCAACTCAACCCACTGCTGTAGCGTGAGATCACTAGCATCGCTTCGCTCTCACCGCACACGGCTCACCGCACACGGCGGAACAGGCAAGGAAGGATAGGCAACTTTCGCGCGTCGTGAAACACGTCTTAGCGGACCCTCTCCTCTGCACCGTCGACAACAAGCGATCCATTCCATCAGATCCCTCCGTGACCCAAACATGTCTCCCTCCTCTCGTACACAGTAATCAACCGATCAACGGGAAACGACCGTTGAGACCAGCCAAGCACTGCACCCTACTAGTAGCGCCCCCCGCCCGTGCCCCCTCCCGCCCCACCGTTCCTGTCCCCCCCACGGGAACCCCCGCGGAAGCCACCTCCTTGGGCACCTCCACCGCCTCCGACCTGCTTGTTGGTGGCGTTGGTCCGCTTGGGGGGGAGAGATTGCCACCTGAGGGTACAACCAAAGTACGTCAGGCAAAAAAGCTTATCAAGGTCAAGGAGGTGCTCAAGGGAGGGCGAGACTACAACGCGGGAACCTAGCATGCCGAAAGCACGTGATCGAAAGGGAAAAAACGCAAGGCAACCGCCGTAAAGCTAATGCCAGTGGCGGCGCAACTTCGATATTTTCAGCCAGAGACGCTGCCTGACATCCACGTAAATACTGAGAGAGGCGAGTGGCGTAGGCAGACATTCATGCCACAGGGTTACAAAGACGACATCGAGACACGAACATGCACCCCTGCGTCAACCGTGCCCGAAGACCGTGACACAAGGGAAACCCATGAGGATTTGTTTGCGTATACTGCTGTGGTGCCTGTCTTCTGGCGCTCAGCCGGTCCGCGCCACAATGTTTCTTATATCCAAGACGATCCTAGTTAACAACAACTCGGTGCGACACGACACGACACGACACATAATCTCTCGCTCACTTGACGACGAGATCGTTGAGGAGGGTGATGGCGTGCTGGATGGCAGACATCTTGCCGGTCACGTGCAGCAGCCGCGAGTTCGTCCCGTCCACGGTGCTCTAAACCCCGGGGATGGGTCGCGCACATCCCCGCAATACCGACGGGCCCCCGCAACAGAAAAAAAAAAGCGACGGCGAGGCACGAGCGGTACGAAGAAAGCAAGTCTCGTCAGGACAGCAAAATACGCCTTTGACGGTAGCTGGCAAGATGGTAAAACAGCCCGACGATCCCTCAACGTTTTGCTGAAGCTACAATAAGGAAACAAAGGCGGGCGCGTCCATCAATGGTGCCATGTTCTTTTTAGGTAGGACGGCAATACATACATACGCTTGGTCGCTAACTTTCGATATTTTTCGGTGTGCAGGACTTGAGCTTTTGCGAAGGAGCTCAAGTGCAACAGTTAAGACAGACTTGACAGACGTGACGCGCGTCAGCTACACAACCATCTGTGGTCCAGCAAAGATATTGTGGACCCCAAAAGATAGCAGACAGCTTCATCACAGCCAAAGAGAGCTCTATAATAGACAGAAAATAGCGGGGAAAGAAAAGCACAATCAATCACGCCCCGGCCCCACTCTGACAGAAAACGGCGACAACAAAATAACACGAAGCAAACCACGGTCGTTTCGATAGGTGAATCAGGAAAGGGGCCTACGATGGCGCTACGCAAATTTGCAAGGATGTGTTGCGTCTGCACAAAGGGGGTAAGCATGAAACTAAAAACACTTCGTATGCGGTCGGACTCACATCAGTGCTGATGTTGACGCCAGCCTTGGACTTTACGTCGGCGATGGTGTTGCCCCCCTTGCCAAAGACGTACCCCACCTGAGCACGCCACAAGCGGTCAGACACAAAATCGAGAGACAGACACAGGAAAAGAGATAAAGATACACGAGTGAAGAGAGAGGCAAAAGGGACAAGAGACAAAAACAACCGACGACGACCGATATAAAAAAAGCCGCTGAACATGCTCCGTCCTCTCGAGGTCGCGTGGTCTAAACGCTAAGGCATACAAAACACGAGTACCCCCGCCCCAAAGCCCTCGATGTGCAACCAACTCACCGAGGCCTCCGGGATGCGTACTTCCATGGAAGGGTCCGATGAACCCGCGGTGCCCCCGGACGCGGATGCGGACGCGGCGGCGAGGGGCTGGTCTTGCTGCTGCTGCGGAGGAGGGCGGGAGTAGTCCACCGTCGGCGGAGCCTGCTGCTGCTGTTGCTGTTGCTGTTGCTGCTGCTGCAGGTACTGCGGGATGTGCGGCGGCGGCTGCTGCTGCGGCTGCGGCGGCTGCTGGGAACCGGAGGGCGGCACGCTCTGGGGCGGGGAAGAGCTCGTCAGGGAGGGCGAGGACTGCGGCGGTTGCTGCTGCTGCTGCTGGTAGCCTTGCTGGATGGGCTTGTGCTGCGGGGAGGACGCCTGCACACTGCCCCCCTGAGGAGGAGCGGCCTGCTGCTGCTGCTGCTGCTGCTGCTGCTGCTGCTGCTGTCCCTGGGTGGGAGGCCGGTAGACCGTCTGCTGTTGCTGCTGCTGCTGTTGTTGCTGCTGCTGCTGCTGCTGCGGCTGTTGGCCAGGGATGATCACCTGCTGGGCCGGCGGTGGCGCCATCGAGACTACCTGACCCGTGGACAGCCCAGTGGGGGCCGTTGTGGAGAACAGCGTCGTCTGCTGCAGCTGCTGCTGCGGCTGCTGCTGCGGCTGCTGGGTTGACTGATACCCCTGCGGCGGCTGCTGGGGAACCCCCGCCGGGGCCTGCTGCTGCGGGGCGTGGGTCGGCATCGCCGCGGGTTGCTGCTGTGGCTGCTGCTGCTGCTGAGTCTGCTGCGGGGTGGTGGCAGTCGTTGTGTACAGCGCCTGCTGCTGTTGGGGCTGAGCGGACTGGAGCGCCGATATAGCGGGCTGGTAGAGCACCTGCGACCCCGACTGAGTCTGGTCCTGGCCCGCGGTCGCAGCTTGCACCTGTACGTACTGCTGAGGCTGCGACGGGGCGAGGGAGGTGGGGGGGAGGAAGACGGCCGGGTTTCCCGCCACGGGGGCGGGGCTCGGCTGGGACATCTGCGGAGCCTGCTGGAGGGGAGGCGGCTGCCATGACACCTGCTGTAAGACGCAGGACACGGCAACACACAGCAAGGAAGGAAGGACTGCAGTTGAGACGGGGGATTGTTCGATGTGGAGGGCGGAGAGATCAACCGGCGGAAGGCCCGAGAGGCGAGAACCGACATGCCATTTGCCTCGAACGGTGTCGATAGGAACAACCAAGGCACACCCAAACGAGCTTACGCGTGACGTGTGTGATGTTCTTGCACACTCTATTTTGGGAGCCAGTCAGCACCTCCGGGTGTGTTTTCTTTTACGCACCAGCGGGGGCCACCACAAAAGAGGGAGGAAAAACACAGGAGGATTATTTTCATTAATTCTCAATAGAGCGTTTAACGGGAATATCCATTATCGTGTGTACGCCCACACGCGTGTGTTCGAAAGATTCGTGTCCTATTCAAACTTGAGCAGTCGTGTCAAAACCTCGGTTCTGTGTGCGGCGTGGACTTTCCTACCATGGGAAGCCACGGCAACGGCGGGGAAATACGCACCCACCGCCAGCGGACCGACACTTACATACCAGGTATATATATGTTAAGCGAGAATTAACACGGTGGGTGCTAAACAACTTGAATTACACACACACACACACACCTGTGGAGCTTGGTGCAGCTGCTGCGGCGGCGCGGCCGAAGCCATCGCCGCCCTTCCCGACAACTGCCCGAACATGTCGGCGGCCGCCGCCGCCGTCGCCGGCACCGGCATCGCGCCGAACCCCAGGCTCTCCCTCGCCGTGGCCGGTATCTGGCCCAGGAGACGCTGCCACGCCTCCGCCGAAGCGGCGGCAGCCACCGCCGCCGCGCTCGACCCCACCGGGGCCGGCACCGGCACGGCCGCCGGGGGGACAGCGGCGCTCGGCTGGTCCGTGATCCACGGTGCCGAGGTAGTCTGCAGCGGGGGAGCGGCGCCGCGGGAAGACTTGGAGGATCCGTCGCGGCCGCCGCTGCCGCTGTCGTGAGAATCGCGCCCGCCCCTGCCGTACCTGCCACCGCCGCTGTCGCGGGCGGAGGAGCCGCGGTCGCTCCCGCCGCCGCCGCCGCGCCGGTCGGACTCACCGCTGCGACCGTTCCGGCCGCCGTCTCTGTCGTACCGGTCGAGGTCGTCCCCGCGGTCGCGCCCGCCGCGGCCGCGCTGTCCCCGCTGGCGCCGGCCGCCGCTGTCCCTGCCAGAGTCGGCGTCCACGCTAGAGGAGTCCGGTGGTGGCAAGGAGTGCGCTGCCGTCGGGGCCGACGGGAGCCCTTGGCCCGACGGGAGGGTGGGGTCGCCGCCCTCCCACTCCGGGGCGTACTCCCAGCGCGATGCGATCTTGCGGGCGATGAGGTAGAGGCCCTTGCTCATGGAGCTGTTCGTGCCGCACACGTTCATCACGCGGGCCTTGAGACCCGAGCGGAGCTCCGTGTCGTTCAGGGTGTTGATCTTGCACCCGCTCTCGCGCTGAAGCTGTTTGATGAAGGTTCCCTGGCGCCCGATGACACGGGAAGACGCCTGTTTTTTGGAAATAGCCGTAGAACAGAGCAAGGGACGGTAAATACACCGGTGTCGTTTTTCGTGGTAATCATACCGAGTCTTCAGCAGTACGCGACGGCGCTCGTGTTTTGAGGGTGGAAGTGGGAAACAACCGTGGAACATGAGTGTCGTTTTCGTGGCAATCATATCAGGTCTACGCGACGAGGTTTGTGTTTTTTGTGCTCTGTCGGCTAAAATACAACCTGAAGCCCGTTTCTGGAAAGCTGGTTGTATCCTATGGTGCCATTTCCATGCAAGACAGCATAGAGAGAGAGCGACGGACCGAGAGCGAGAGCGAGAGCGAGAGAGAGCAGGTGGACACAATGTGCACCACGCACGACCCGCCGCTACGCATCCAACAGTTGTATATTTGTCTTGTCATCTCTTCACCTCATCGGGGATCATGAACTGCATAACGCCGATCGCCGTTTCCATCTCCTCCCACACGAGGTCCATGATGAGCTGCTGGGCCATCACTACGTTGCGGATAGAGCCGCGCAGCACCACCTTGCGCACACCCGATTCCTTGTCGCAAAACTTGTCGCTGTTACAGCAGAGCGCCGGCAGCAGCGACAGCAGTGACAGGATAAGAGAGAAAAAAAATATTACGGCGAGAACAAATTCTTAACGGAGAGATGAGCGTTGCGTATTTCTCTAAGGAAAATGCTACAGTACACCGTGACCGGGGGGGACATATCTAGCAAGGTTAGCTTTTCGTGACATCATACGTCCGAGTAGTGACAAAACGCCTTGGAAGAGACAGTCGAGAAGGGCGTCAAAGAAAGATGGAAGTCTCACGAAGAATACACCTAACGGGTTTCACGGAGAAAGAAAAATCACGTCAGAACAATCTACGGCTTGTTCCAGTCACGCCATCTCTTCTTCCCTCCCACTCACTTCTCGACTGTAATGGTGCACTTGGAGGTACTGAGGATCGTCTTCAGGCGCAGTCCGTGGCGACCCACGACGATTCCCACTACCCGCTTCTCGTTGGGGATGAGGAGGACGACGGTGATTGCGTGCTGAAAAAAAGAAAAAAAGAGTAAAAGAAAAAAAAAGAAAAAGAAAAAACAAGACAACCACAAGGCCGGAGAGGGGGCGCGGCGGCGAAATGAGCAAAAAACGTAAGCATGGGGGGAGGGTTCGAAATAAGCACGAGGTGAAAATCGAGAGCAAAACGTAGCATTGGCAGCGGGAGAGGACCGAGTGTTGAACATGTGGCTGTATGTAGCATAAAAAACACTTCGACGCGCAACAGCAGTATCGGTATGCTTGGTTAGCTTCGTCTTGCACAAAAAAATCTTGGACTCAAGAAAAGACTCAGAAAATACAACGGCACAACGCATCAAAACTGAAAAAAAAATAAAAACGTGTGGTACACGTGTACCAGAGAAAAGATAAAAATCAACAACGAACAATAAATGTGTAAATACAACTAAAATGCTAAAATGTGTAAAAATTCACTGTGGGCTGCACGGTACAGTTCAGGACAGGGTACATAAATGGATATGGACAAAATAAATGAAACACGACTGACGATGCGCCAAAACTTGGTGGTCAAGAACTAGAGGTTGTCTGGAAGACATACTGGAGTTTATTTACCATGTACGAAAAAAACAGCACGTACTATCTGAGAGGGGGCAGTGGGAGGTCATCGGGGTACCATCCTCGGATGCAAAAAAAACAAATGATAGATAAAAGAACACAAAACAACTTCACCTTGTCGAGATCGTCCGTCAAAAACATGGACCTGATCAACGCCTTCTCGGGGTCCCAGTTCTCGAGGTCCCGGAACGGAGGCCCCCCCGCACCGCCGGCGAAGGAGTCCTTTCCGCTGGACCCCCCCACCCTTCCTTCCTTGCCGCGCTGCTTGGGGTTGCGCCCGCCGGCGGGGGGCTCGCGGCTGTCCCTGCTGTCCGCGCGCTCCCGCTTCCGCTCCTCGCGTTCCCGCTGGCGAACGCCGCCCCTGCGGCCCCTCGAGTTCTTGTCGCCGGCGGCGGCCGCGGCGGCCGCGGCGGCCGTGCCGTCAAGCTTCGCGTTAGGGTCGGCGCGGTGACGCTTGTTGGGGTCGCCGCCCCCGCCATTGCTGCTGTCCTTGCCGCCGCCCGCTGCAGCGGCACGACTGATGATTGGTCGTCGTCGTTGTCGTCGTCGTCGTCGTTCGCAATGTTTTTTTTTTTACGTTTTTTTCGAACCGAAACGACATGATTTTTTTTTTGGCATCGACCAAAGACCGAAATCGGCCAAGGAAGAAAAGAAAAAAAAGACACCCGTTTCAGACGGATTGGTGTTTCGTTTTGTTGCCCCGCGTGCCGAAACGACAGGGGTTTGGCGGCGGACGGGAAAAGCCCGTCAGGGTGGGGAAAGGTCCCATTCCATTGGAAGTTCGGGACCCACGCCCGACCAACGCGTCATGGACATAGACGTCCGGAGCGAGAGGGAGGCATGTCATGCCCAAGAGGTAACGGGGTAGCAACATGTGCAGGAAGGGAGATAAGACATCGTGCGAGAGAAGAGAAGACGGAGTGAGTGCGAGAGAACACTGTTCTTGCTGGCTAGCGGAGTTAGAGGGCGGGCAGGGAGTCGGTCAAACGGGCAGAGAAGCAGACGTGCACAACCGGAAACAGCTACGGCTCGTCGTCGGCGTGACATGCTTGACTGACATGGCTACCGTTTGTCGCAGACGAGGGTACCGTAGTCAATTCGGCCGCAATCTAGCGATGGTCTTCGAGTAAGTCAACCAAACGCAGGTGCAACCAAACACTTGGTTGGGGGAAATGAAGGAGATACATACAACGTGTTGAGGGGCGACCAAAAAATCGACATCGAGGGAGAAGATGCTGGCAGAAACCATACCATGATCAACTGAATGAAGACACCCGCAGTCAGTCACATCGTGGTGCAAGATACGACACCACATATCGGCAGTGAGCAGAGGGGGGGGGGGGGGGGGGGGGGGGGAACCCCCCCCCCCCCCCCAAACCCCCAAAGGGAAGGGAAAAAGGGCAAAAAAACCCCCCCTTTTTGTTTCTGGGGGGGTTTTTTTTTAATTGCCTT
>FN649729.1:4807279-4835124 GCA_000310025.1 Ectocarpus siliculosus | reverse complement strand
AAAGGGGGGGGGGGGGGGGGGGGGCGGGGACACACACACACCCGCCGAACACACAAGAGGCAAGGAAAACAGGCAAGAGAAGCCAGCCTATCTTGTCTCTGGAGCGATGTTCGTTAATTGCCTCTATCGCATTGTAGGACAGACGAGGCCGCATGCTCATTTATCTTTCTCGACTTCGGCGTGCTATCTACTGGAGGAGAGACGGAGAGACATGTTGGTACTGATGTCGACGATGCCAATAATAATGATGCAAGTACACCACGGCAGGAGGTTGTTCGCGGCAGTTGGACCAGCACATTATGTACCGGCTCCAAGTTCGGAACGGTGTACGAAATGCAGGCAACAAATACAACGATATGAATCTTGTCAAGAGAGCCGGGGATGTTTAAACCTGACAGGGCTCAAAGGGCTTCTCCTGCAGTGGGTCATGTTCTTGAAGCGATTCGCACAATCTGACAACAACACGGACGAGAGAACCGACGAATAGCGGCATTCTCAGTCTCTGCGGTGTGTTTGCTTGCCTGCGCTTGAGGCTCTCCTGCTCGAGCCGCTCTTTGCGGTCTATCGTCGCCAGCACGCTCTCCACAAACACTCTTGAGCGGACGAACGCAAAAAACAGACAGACAGAGGGGCGGAAGTGCCGGGCGCCAGTGCAGCAACATCACCAGGTAGCAGCAGCAGCACCACCACCACCAGAAGAAAAACACATGGGAGGACAAGGCGAAAGGACGACGAGGGTCATGACACGACGACGGGACGCAACAAAAAATCACAACAGGCGGTGGGGACACAAACACACACGTGAGGGTCGAACGAGCCGCGCTCTCACCGTTTACTCCCCAACAAGGGGTAGACCGCTGGAACGGACTTGGGTGGGTAAGGGTTGCAGTGGAAAGGGGGGCGGTCAAGGCTAACAGCGGCAGCCACAGCGGCAGCAGTGCGAAAACTGGTCCACCGTCCAGAAAGCGGGAAGACATCATCAGCCAAGTTCCAGAAAAAACACATCAGAGAACCACCATGTGCCAAGGAGCTAGCTTGCTGCCGGCGGCAGCGAGCGCCCAGCATCGACGCCAATACTGAATGGCAGAAAAAACTAGACAATAAATCCGTTGGGAGCACCGGGTGCCGTGTATGGCTCCCGCCGCTTACGCACACATGGGCCTGTGAGTGCGGAGACACGACGGGGATGAAACGGGTGCTTCAACGCTATAAATAGCACGTCAAAATCGAGTATGAGTTGTTCATCCTCATGTGCAGCAGCCGCGGGCGAAGGGCCTGGACAAGGGGGCGACGCGAACAGAGAGACACACAGGGAGGGGCATCATCCCGACGAAAGTCGACCCGCTCCAGGCCTTTGGGAGGGCGCCGCTGACGACGAAATTAACAATTTCCTGCTCGAGTACGTCGTTGTCCTTGCTTGCTTGCGAGGAAACACTTGTTTGACCCTTGAGACACCCTTCCTGCCCTTCTTTCTGCCGCAGGAGTAGAGACGGTCGGCAATAAACTGGAGCGAATACATTCGCGTGTGTCCAGGCTCTCCAGCTGCTTACCGCCACCTGCTTCTTTGTCGTGCGCTCACTTACCCGAGCTTTTCCGTCTAGTCGAACACGGCTTGGGAATTGACTTGCCCATACGGCGAACCCACGCACAGGCAAAGGAGGCGGTTTTCTCAACGGTGACACACGAATTCCGCTACGACGAAGAGGCCACCCACCCTTACTGGTCGCAAACCAACGAGACATCTGTGCGACAGCAGTCGAAATCGAGACAAGCAACGCCATCACGAAAACAGGGTCACGGTTTTCTTCCCTTTCTCGAGGGGGGGAGGGGGGGGGGCAGAGTTATTCCCACCGATCAACCCACGTAGAAACAACATATTTGGCGCTCAGAAGAAGAACGGGGGCACCGTGCTGTCGCGAACGTATCGGGGGTGGTTGAAACCGCACTGAAGAGGACGAGGAGAGCTGCGGGTCAGCAACCAATGTAAGAAAAGGTCAGGCACGGAGAGGGGGGGTGGGGATGTTGGATGCCAGTTTCTAAATCGCCCCCGTCGTACCTCGCCCCCTTGTAGCTGTTCCCCTTGACAGCCAGCATGAAGTCCGCGGCGCGCTGCGTTTCCGGGAAAACGCACCCCGACATCGTAGATGGCGCGACGTGCGCAGTAGAGCCGCCCGCAAGCGTGAGAGTCGCAGCAGTTGGTCAGGCGGAGAAGTCATAAATTACGCGTCCCATCAGCACCGCATGGAAGATGAGACGGCCGTGGTCGCATACCAGGCACGCACACAGCCCGGTTGATGTAGCCACACCGCGCAAGCAGCACAGCGGCAGCGCGTGCGTTATTTTCCCAAGGCCGATAGAACCCCGTTTTTGTAGTTTTTTCGATGTTAACAAGTGGAGGTCCAAAAGCCCCGCAGGGTCGGGTCGGGTCGGGTCGGGTAGGGGTAGGGTTGAGGTGCCGGCAGCGCGGAAGACCAAGCGGGAAGCCATGACGATCCGGGACGGCAAGTCGTCATACGGGAACCCGCGGGACGGAGGTAGCAGCAGCAGCCAGGACCGCGCCGGGTTGTTTTCCCACGACATGCACAAAAAAAAAGAGATTCAAAACGGGCGAGAGACCAAGAAGCGATCCATGCGGAAAGGGTAGGAGGTTGCGAGCATCCATAAAGGACGAGCGCAGAAGGGACGGAGGGAGTCGGGGGGGGGGAGGGGTGAGCACCAAGAGGGGAGGGCATTCTTTTACCTGACCGTTGGGCGGCTGCGATGAGTGTTGAGAATGTGGCCAATCTGTGCTGAAGAGGGAGGGGGGGGCAACCCCCGTGGAATCGGGGGCAATTTCCGCGCTATCGCGCGCTTCATGTACCTGGCGATGATGGTATTCTCCCTTCAGCTAAACTGGCGGGACTGCTGCTGTGGTGGCATGTGATTGCCGATTTGGGGGGGCATTTGATCGAGTAGCGAATTCACCACACACTTGGTACGCATACAGTACTGTACACAGATGCAATCATCGTTTTTCAATGCATACAAACAACCAGAGGAGGCGAAGCCAGAACATGACTGCAAATACAGCAGGGCAATCCTTACGAAAGTGCGCAAATGGTGGGCAAACCTTCGGCTATTAGTTTGGGGGTTTCACGAGCTGGCACAACATGCAGAGCCAAGATAATTTTCTTTTGCCTTTCTTCGTCCCAACCTCCGTACACGTACGCAAAGCGGCATCAAAACTTGTACACACAAGGTGTGGGAAAACAGGAGACGCGGTATTCATGTATGCAGACCAGGTGGCAGCGCCGAACCAAGAGCGTCGTCACCGAGTGCTCACGTGAAAATTCAGAAACGTACGCGTCATTTTGTACGTGTCTGGGGCTCGCAAACGACACGCCTTATGGGTGTCGAGTAGGGCATAGGTACGTATATATGTTGGCGACTTCACAGCAGTAGCGGTACAAAAGGATTGAATGGACATTGTAGTCTTTTCAAGAAAATGTACTTGCTGGGCACTAGAAGAAAGACTATCCGCTATACGCAAAGAAAGGAAGCGTTGAAGTCTTCACACACGGCAGTGTTTTTTTTTTTTTTTTTGTCTTCACTTCAAATCAGCGCTCACAGCACTAGTGCCGTTTACTCACTCCAACCCGTGGGTTGGTTCCTGGGAACTGGGAACTAAAACGATTCCAGGTGTTTTACAAAGTACTTCGTATGCACAAAATACATGCATACGTGCATCAAGGATCTTTGTCGGTCAACACAACACATGAGAAAACAACGACCAAATACATACGCGACGCCGAGGCCCGGTCGCAATGTAAAAGAACCACCCACGAGCTTCTTCGATCTTTCGACGTGCGGAGGGAGGTGCGCGAGAGGGAGGGCGGCCGCTCACGCTCATTTAAAGTCTACGTTCTAGTGCACATTCTGCGCACCACCAAAACGCAGCCAAGCAACAGAGGGCACAGCTCGTATATTACTTGCTCTCACCTGGACGTCTAGGTTTTCGGCCGTCAGCACGAGACTCTTGGAAGCGGCAATGGCTGCCGCCGCCGCCGCCTCAGCCACCGACATGCCACCTGCCGCGGGCGTCACCGGGGCAGCAGTAGCAGCAGTAGCAGCAGTAGCACCCACGTCGGGTGACCACCTAGACTTGACGCCTGCTGCTGCTCCCGCAGCAGCAGGAGCAGCAGCAGGAGCAGCAGCAGCAGCAGCAGCGGGAGGATCTGCTGCTTTCGCCGCCTCATCTTCCACGCTAGATTTGTTGTCGTCGGTTTCAGGAGCAGTCTGTTCTGTCTGTTCTACGGAAGGGTCGGATGATGATGTCTTCTGCTGCTCGCCGTCGTCCGCGGCGGCTTCCTCGCCTGCCGCCGCAGCGTCGTCCGTGTCCATCGGATCGGCCGGCGCTGCCGCCGGAGGGGCTGCCGCTGGCGGCGGCGACGACGCGCCACCGCCATTGGCATCGACAGCAGATCCAGAAGCATCAGCAGCATCAGCAGCAGCAGCAGCGGGATGATCCTCTTCTCCTGCGGAAGATACCTCGTCACCGTCTGCAGCGGAAGCGGGCGGAGATAGCTCCGGGGCTGCTTCCCCCTCAGCAGGCGACCCGGGTCCTTCCTCCGCCGCTTCGGCAGGAGTCTCCTCTTCTTCGTCGCTGGCCTTGGAGTCAGTCTCTTCGTCGCCGGCGTCGGCGTCGGCTGCAGGAGGGGAAGATGGCGGCGGGGTGGTCGCACCGCCAAGCACGACTGAGGGGGAGGAGAAAGACGCGGCAGAAGGAGCGCCGTCCGCAGCCGGCGCCACCTGCTCGCTGCTGCCGCCGCCGTTCATCGTCCCCTCCTCCTCTTCTGCCTGGAGCTTCGGCGACTCCTCCATGGGCGAGCCGGGAGCGGCCGCGACGGCAGCGGCATCGGCGCCGGCGAAGGTTTCATCAGGTGAAGCAGCACCGTCGTCCTCTTCTTTCACCGAGGGAGCGGTTTGCGCCGCTGCCGGCTCGGGGTCACCCGCGCTAACAGCAGCAGCACCCGCTGCTGCGCTGCTGCCGCTGGCTTTTGCGGGGGAAGCTTTGCCGCGGCCCCGCGCGGCTCGCGTGGCGCGCTTCGCGCGGCCGGGCGTTGCCGCCGCCGCCGCCGCCGCGCCGCCCTCCTGATTTGCGCGCTTCGGCATCTTGCCCTGGCGAGCGGGAGGCTTGCCGACAGTGGGCATCTGCTGTGTTACTTTTCTGGTGTTCCGGCAGGGAGCGAGCTTTGATGGTCAGGTGGACGCCTCTTTCGCTGCTCAGAGCTGGAGGCCAAACACACGTGATTCCGTAAGCGGGTCGTGTCTGAAAGGAAAAACCGAGAAGCTGATGGAGGGTCGCCCGGATCGATGGCCGGATCGCTTCGTGTATGTGGGTGTCGTGCCATGGACCGCTCGAGCCGACCACCCACGATTTTCTTGACCGGAAAAAAAAAAATACCCCTACCGCCTACAATTAGATGGTGCCCATTTCATTTTGCGGAGCCCCTCACGATTCTATTGCCCCGCACTTCTGACTTGGTCACTGCGGCTTGGTGTGGGGTGGGGTGTGTGCGGCGGCCATGATTGATGGTGGGGACAGCGGGAGCGAGGGCGAGGAAGTGCTTGGGGTGGACTGGGCATCTCTCGAGACCAATCTGTCCGCGGAAACGCTGGAGAGTTTGCGACAGCACCTCCAACACCAGGTGAGTGAACACAGCAGGCAGAGCGCTTACCGCCGTGCATACACAGGCACCAACGCGCGGAGTGTCTGCTGTGTGTTGGACATGCACGACACGACCGCTGCATACACCCCGTAGACTTTAAAACTAGATGACGAAGGAGTACCTCTGTCGATCTATTTAGTCTATGTGGTTGGTCGTGTTCATTGCAGTGATTGGAAGGACAACCGTCAATGGAAACCGGCTTGCGTACCACCGCCACTCTCAAAGTTCAGTGCATATCTTACCCAGGTCGACTTTTGCTGCAGCAACGACGACGATGGCGGTGCCAAAAAATTGCCGGAGGCATTAGAACCGTCGCGCCGAAAGCTTTCCGCAATTGTATCATTTCATCCGTGGTATCCTCTTGTAGTTGTCAGGCTTTGGACATGTGAACAGGGGGGTGCGGTATTTTATGCATCTCTCGGCGGTAGCACACTCCTGTTGGCACACTCGTGGGTGTAGGTACAAACTTAGTACGGTAGCGACACGCAGGGTGGACATAGGTAGTTTGTAACAGACTCGAACCGTTATTGTGGCGATTTCCCACCTACCGCGAGACAGACCTCGTGTACTGGGGCCACTCTCTCAGAGGAACCTCCAATGTTCAGGTGAACCCACTACCGAGGTGCATGTTGACGCGACGTACTTAGCAGTCGTCGGCGCGAGCATACCTATAGGATAGTGAGCAGCAGGGGGCGGCGCTGATGTTGTAGGACAGTTTTACATGAGAGAGCCTATGTAGATCGTCGATCCTAACTACAGCGCAAGTCTCCAGCCCAGCCCGGCAGGCTATGGAGGTGTAAGGTGAATGGTATGCATAGGCGGTGCTACATGTGTGCTTTTACAGACCGACAACGCCGCCAACTCTCCTACGACCATCCTGTCCCTTCCGTGCTGCCTTTAGGATGGTGCGACCGTCGCAGCGCCCTCAGGCGCTGAAGAGCGAGCAGCGGAGGCAGAACCAGCGTCAGCACCGGATGGTAGTAGTAGTAGTGGCGGCGGTTGCACTAGCCCAAGGAAAGATGCGGGTTCTGCAGCACTGCCCTCGTCCAACTTGGTGTACAAGGCAAAGGAATACTGGGACAGCCGCTTCTCCGAGGAGGAGTCGTACGATGTGAGAGATCCCCAGGCCAACTCGAGTCCATTTGTGGGCCTAATGCACCCACACTGAAAGTAAGATAGAACAACCCGTGTTCACGCGCTTTGCTCACTGTAGCGAGTCGTTACTCCAAGTGAAAAAAGAAGGGTAATGCGAGTTATGCCGACATTGCCGGGGAAGTGCTTAACGGACATGAATACCCTTGGTTTGGCACATACGGTTTTGCTCTCGTTGGTGTTGCTGCCTCAAGCGTGACGTGCCTCTTTTCATGCGCACTCCTCGTGTGATTGATCTCTTTGCTTGGCGTGCGGGAAAGTGGCTAGCGAGCTACGCCGACATCGCGGAGTACTTGCATGAAGCGGTGCCGAGGGATGCCCGAATACTCATCGTTGGCTGTGGCAACAGTGGCCTCAGCGCGGACATGTATGATGACGGATACAGGCGAGTGTGTGTGTTATTCTATTTTTAGCATCGACCACGCCAACCGGCTGACCAATGAAGATACGTCAGTCCCTTTAATGTGTGTAGGTGTCGTCCCATTTTTTTAGGACGTTAGTCTTTTCATTACTTGTAATATTGTAGACGTCAAGTGACAAGAATAAGGCAAGCGATATATGAGTATCCCTCCCCCCAAATACGCTCTACAACACCCCCTGATACCTGCAGGGATATGCTCAGCACGGACTTCTCGGCGGTGGTGATAGACAAGATGCGGGCGAAGCACCTCGCGGCTCGCCCGGGGCTGCGGTGGGAGAAGATGGACATGCTCGCCCTGGCGGCAGAGGACGCGAGCTTTGACGCCGTCGTAGACAAGGTACAGTATGCTGCTGTATGAAATGACGAGGAAACTCGCGCCTCGCCAGATGCCGCGTGCGCGCACGTGCGGTGCGTCAGGTTTCACCGCTGTCGAAAAAGTTGGAAGAGCGCGCCCTTTTCTTGCTGCTATGCATAGGTGGTGGTCGTTTGTTTCGGATGAAGTAAATTATGATGTAGCGTTTCACTCGACGGGACCGTTACTGTACCGACCTCTGTCCTGCGTGCAGATTTAAATTCAACATCACCACTCTCCCATTTGTTCGGTCGTGATTCGACAGAAGCCCATCCTATTAATAGATGGTGTTCCGGTTTTTGAGTACAGGAGTAGACTGCTGTTATCACTGTCCAGATGGAAGAACCAAGGCATCCCCGTACCGATCCTGCCTCCCTCTCCTTTCGCGGAATCCCAGGCGGCAATGGACGCCTTAATGGTTGATAAGGGTGATCCTTGGAACCCGGACCCAGCCACAATCGAGCAATCCCACCGCATGTGCGCGGAGGTTTCCAGGGTGCTCGTGTCCGGAGGCGTTTTCGTACAGCTTTCGTTCGAGCAGGTCCACTTCCGGAGGAAGTTTCTTCTGGGCGAGCACCCCGCCGCTGCCGGTCATCTTGGCGCAAGACGGCAGGGCGGAGAGGAGGGGCACAGCGATGATGGGGAAGGGGGGGGTCCCTATGGCTGGGACTTGCAGGTGCACGACATCCAGAGAGAGGGCGGGTGTTTCGGGCAGTTCTTGTACCTCTTGAGGAAGCGATGAGGGCGGGGGCCGGCGAAAAACTGCGGGTTGTGTCTCTCGAAAGGACCACGAGTAACGACATGGTTTGGCGTGTAGACACTTAGGCGTGCCGGTTTAAAAACAATGGGAGACAGCGTTGCCAGGTGCGGTGGCGCTGCTGGTGCTGCTGTAGAAATTGCGTGCCGTCGTGATACGGCGGGGCACCGCAGCTTGCACGTGAAAGCGACCCCCGCCCGGTCTGTCGTTTAGGCCCGGAAAGCGAGTGCACAACGTGTTAGCGTATTGAGTGGATTCGCCTCTGTTTGATGGTAAGATTTGCCCCGCCGCAAGGCGCCGAGTCGAGCTTCGTACCGTACACGACACAAGATAACACACCCCGGTGCTATCTAGCAAATCCATTTTAAAAATGGAGTCACGGGGTGTGTTAATTAACCCTCCTAGTACTTAGTCTGCAAAACAAAATGCCGAAAAAATGTTTATCAGCCATTGGGCGAGGGGCTACAGTCCCTCCAAAGAATCTGAGCTCCTTGCCAGACAAAGGGCGACTTGGCTTCAGTATGACAAGTGTCCCCAAAACATGCTGAAGCCAAGTCAGCCAATTTATCCAGTACCAGGCGATGCACAGTTTTACGACCCAGGAGGCACGCGGGTTGGGAGATGTGTACAGCAAGTCAGAGGCCCAGGAGAGGCACCACACAGCATCATATCACACAGCGTACCACCTCAGCCAAGCATGATAGACCAAGGGTTCTCACGTGCGTTGCACAGAGCGGAGCCTATGGTGACTACAGTGCGGTAAATAGGCCTTTGAGTGCTGTGTCCCAAAGTGCCCCCATTTGGGCTTCCAGTACTAGGAGGGTTAATCTTGTGCCGTGTATGATACGGTATGCGGTAAGCCATGCAAGGACGCCCGGCGACGCGGTTTTGGCCAAGATTTTGTTTGACGCAGTATATAGTGTGAACAGGCCAGCCTTACGTGGGTTTCCCCCATTTCGGATTGCGCTCGGGGAGGAACAATACACAGAAATTGAGCGTGTCCGCGGCTCGTTCCCATATATATATATGCGTAACACCTTGACATGTGCTGGCAAAAATCGCGTAGTGTGTGATGCGGAGAAAGTCAAGTGAGTTGTGGATGCCGATTACAACGAATGTAGCATGAGTAGACATTTGGGGTGACGGGATTGACGTTTAGCTGAGGCGCAAGCACGAAGAATTATGTAGCAGGCCATCATAAGGGCAAGTACAGAGTCTGCCATGCAAACATTTATTGTTCCTGAGTGTTGCGTGCTGTTAAAAGGATTTCATTGGGTAAGCTTTGGCTCGAGAAAGACCAGGAGTGTTGGTCATGTGATACGCGTTACCGAACTCCAGGGTCTTGAATAATTGGAAGCGGTCCATTATTTTGATCGATTCAGGAGTGCCTTAGAGCTGGCGGTTTCGGCCATGGTCCTCCGTTTAACTGCTGCTGCTGTCGATGTGCCTCTCAGGATATGACGTACTTGTGGACACACACCGTTTTACCCCAAGTACCATGAGTTTGTTTCTCCATACATCAATTGCATGGTGGCTGATTTTCGAGAAACTGCTGAGAGGTGTGTTACAGCTACGTATACCAAGCGACGGAACGAATGTTGTGCATCTCGGTTCCACACGGAAATAGCGCGTCCACACGCCAGTTTCAAGTGAAAAGAGAAGCGAGAAGCGACCTTCTTATCGACAGAGCCGTGAGCGGTCATGCCTCTTAGCAGTTGTTCCTATGTGCAACAGCCTTCACGAGCAGACGCACTACAGTAGTCTCATGACCCCATCCCGCCGTAGTTCTGTCTATGTTCTTCCGTAACATCGTGCGAATCAGCCATCTGTTCGGAAACTCGCGCGCAACGTCAATTCACGATTCACATCTATACTGCCGCCAAATAATAAAAAAAACATCACCTCCCCCCGAGCGTAGCGTGTGTGTCCAAAGAGAGCCCCCATGGCCTTTACTTACAGCACGGACACACCACACTTTATAACAGTAATGGTTAGCGTGCATTTACGTCAGGGCCTCCATTCAAACGGAGTGTAGCACCGGCCGACCAAATCCGCAGACTATTCTACATCCTTCGAAAGAAGTGCCACCGTATGAAAGTCGTGGTACCCGACGCATGTCTATATCGATTAACAGGCGGCACCAACCATAGGCAGGCATGTACATGTCCTAATCAGGTACGCACCAACCGTAGGCATGTACAGTGTGCACGTGTCTTTAAGAGGTGTACCATGACGGAGTCACCGTGAAAGGGCACCTCATGCGGTCGGTACAACCCAGCATTATAGTCTCCCCGCCCGGGGCTCTGCTTCGTCATCGTCGTCGTCGTCGTGTTCTTCTGCAAATCGGAGATCTCCACTTCGGAGATCTGTACATCGGATATTCGACCACTTCAGACCCGTAAGTCACGGCCGCACATTGATGCAACCATCCAAGAACCTTGGCCAGCCGTTTACTTCATCCAGAGAGCGAGCGATTCCACTCCTCATATCTTGAGAGAAGAGAAGAGAAGGAACAGGAAAAAAAAAAAAACGGTCGATCAGACATAGAAGGGAGCGTTTCGAGGGGGGAGACAAGTGCAAGGAAATAAGGTACAAGGGGAACCGCGATTGATTGAGATATTGGGTACAGGGGGAGGGGCAAAGGTGGAGAGCGTATAGCCTCGTGCTAGAGACTTACAAAACTACAGCAAGAAACAAAAGAATTATGTGCCTACGAAACAACAAAAAGCCGTGTGGCAATATATAGGTACAACAACCCGAACATTTGCCAACGTTTCAAACACCCGGTCTTCCGCTTGGCAGCCAGCGCTCTCACCGTTCCACGGTTTTCCGTGACACCGATGGAAGAACTTTCGGAAGAGCGGCTCGAAAGTCGTCCAAGTTGATCCCGCGCACGTCCTTCACGGCAACCGTACGCACCCTCGTCCCTAAATCTGCTCAAAGGGCGCCGAATCACCCCCAATAACAACGTGCGCGGGCAGATCAACCAACTAACGAACGGGATATTTTGGAAGCCCCGTGCGTTGCATGCTCTCGCGTTTCTACATTTTTTTGCTCTTGGGAAACACGCCCCTCGCCAGCGAAGATCTAGCTCCTGTTCGCCTTACGATTTTTTTTTTTTAACAGAACCGGGGAGTACGTAGCGCGACGACATTCTTTGATCGATCTCCAATGTGCAACTAATTTTTTTCGGGTCTAAAAGAGAGGAACATTAATCGAATTCTATAGAATACTAGTGAACAATCTTGAAGTGATCGTCAACTCTAACGACCTTGCGCGTGCAAGCGAAACGCCGTCGACACGGCATCTTCGTGCAGAGGGACCCAAAGAAAATATACTGTTGCACGTCTCTGTCGTTTTGGCAAATACAGTACGTTGCAACTGTCGCTGTCACCCTGCGTCCGCGTCAGTTGTACTATTATATAGTACGGACATTAGAAGGTACTGAGCGGAGACCGGAACGGTTTTTAATGTGAAGACAACAACAACAACAACTTCAACCCTGACGATCAATCAAGCCACGTTTTGCTCGAAGGCAACCTGTGAGATTCTGCATGGTGGTTTATGATTTGTGAGGGGGGCGTGGTACATGGTATGGCGTCTGCTGCCACGTTCTTCTTCTGTCGATGCGCATCGGGGGTGTGTGCTCGATCGAAGAGTTTCGATTTACGATAGGTTCTAGGGGATTGATTGTCGTAAAAGTTCTCATACTGGGACAGCATCCTTGTCAGGACACTCAAAACTCTGCTAAACCTGGATTCCTCTTAAAATCGGCCTCTCTCAAACAGTACCAGCCTCTACCAAATACGAAAGAGATGTTCACACGTCGGCAAACGACACTCACCTCTTATTGGCTGCATGGCGGCCTCTTTGCACAGCTGCTTGAGATCGCTTCCGGAGTAACCCTCGGTCATGCCCACCAGTGACGCGAGGGCAGCCCTGCGACAGAAGATAGAGCCGTTCAAGCAACGCGGAAGACGTGAACAATAGCAGCAGCAGCAACAACAACAACAGCTATACCAGCATCGACACCGAGTTCAAGTATAAGAGCGATACAAAACAATGACAGTAAGAGCAGCAGCAGCAGCAGCAGCCAATACCATCCATTATGATCATAAAACAGCAGCAAGCAAGAGTACAAGTACCAGCTAGCATCATCATCAAGCAGCAGCAACAACAGCAAAGGCCACGTAGCAGGAATCACCTTCATCATCATCGCCGGCAACAGCAGCAGCAACGATAACCCAACCTATCCCCACCATTACACACAATGACGAGCGGCTACAACCCCAACCCCAACAGAGAGCAGCAAAGGCAGGGGAAACACCACCGTCATCTTAAGGAACAGCAACAACAACAACAACAACCCCACGCACCCCTTGATGTTTCCCTTTTGCTGGCCTAGGAGGCCAGATATGAGAGCTTTTCTCGCCGGAGGGTCTGGCAAGGGAACATAAACACGCCGCGACAGTCTCCGGAGGGCCGCCTCGTCTAATTCCTGGCGGGGGGCGCGCGGGAGGTTCCACACGCGAGGGTGCAAAGGGGGGGGGGACACGGTAGATCTTCATCCGTCCGTCGCTACTAAATTGCACCAATGGAAGGACAAAAATAGATTTCTCCAGAGCAAGGGTAACAGAGACAAAACCAGCAAGAACCGCAGGGACGAAGGTGATGAAGCTTTTATAGTTTATAGTGGACAAGCGGATAGAGAGCAAGTGACCCACTGCAGGGTAACGATGCTAGCAAAGGAGCGCAGAATACGTAGAAGGTTTCGGCAAGCGGTGGTGGCTTCGAATCCGGAGGGTGGACCCCGTCGTCCAATCCCCTCCGCGGCCCCCCTGCCTGGGGAAGCCCAATGACAATAAAAAGTGTGATCGCGTTTTTTATCCCGCTTCAAGACTGAAGTATTTTCGTTGGTTGCCTGATTGGCGCGGTCGATGCTAATCCTAAAGAAACGCACACACACACAAAGACGGCACACTTGTTGTCCCGCTTAAGACTGACGTCGTTCCCTTGGCCGGCCGGGTAGCGCGGCCGATGTAAGCTAAAAAACAAACGCACAAACACAACACCGATCGTAACTAGCTACATAGGCACCACAACAGTGCCACAGCCGTACCGGGCACCGTACCGGAACCCCTCACACCGCACCATATACCTGAGGGAGGTTCGTGGCTGCGAGCACCAGGAGCCGGTCATCCCCCCCCTGCCCGGCGCCGTCCAACTGCACCAGGAACTCCGTCTTCAATCGCCGGCTGGCCTCGTGCTCCCCCTCTCCTCTAGCCGACAACACCGAATCGATCTGGGAAGGCAGCGGTGGGGGCGGTTTGGAAGGGACGGGGGACCGTTGGAAGCAGCGGCGAGGCTTTAGGAGGGACGGACGGTTCGATGGCGGGGTACGTCTGCTGGTGATGTTGATCGTCCCACCTTCGCGTGTCGAGTGGAGACTGCTCGATCCTTATACAGAAGGCAGCACAACTTACGAACCCCTTATTTTGCCGCGAGACTCGTTTCTTATGCCCTCTGTGGGATAGCTCCTACATTGCCCTCCTGAGACAAATGGTAAGTGTTATTAGGAAATAGAACAGGGAGGGGGGACGCAGACCCTATTCTCTCAACCAACTTCCCCGATTGCATGACTTATCCAACATGTTTACTAAGTAGAACAACCCTGCGAAAGTTACTGCCTAGCAGCGGCTAGGTAAGATTTCAACTGGGCACCCGTGTCCTTACTGTGGTGTCTACAGTTCTTGGATTTGTCGTATTTCTGAGGCTGGATGTCTAGCCTTATGTCTTGTAAGATCCCGCCCTTGATTCCGCGAGACCAACACTCCGGGCGAAGGTAAAGTAGTAAACAGAAAAAAAAAAGCTCGAATCATATCCCCACCGTTTCGATCAAATGACACCAATCTCGCTGCCACTTGATCAACGCTCGAAGTAAAGGAAACTTAATCACATGAGGTTCGCACCGGTTCGTTGATACCAATCCCCGGAAAACAAACGCCGCAAGTCCTCTTGAACAGCTAGAAAACTGCGTGCCACCTTTGCCTTTTCTCGTAAACCGCGCGCCGCAATCACCCAAATCCAAGCCTTTCCAAGTCTGTTGGTTCACACCTCGTCGATGCAAAAAACCGCCGGCCGTCGCCAGCAATCATCTCTACACATCGCCCCAAACCAAGCCCAGCAAACGTCAATTTCTTCACACCTCCTGCATGAAAACAGCGGCCCGCGGTCGCCAGCAATCATCTCGACGAATCACCCCAACCCGGTTTCAGAAAATATGCAATACACACAATCAAAGAAACACTACCCATTGGAGAAAGTATCACAGTTGTTCACACCTCGTCGATGAAAACAACGGCCGGCTCCCTTTCCCTGGCCACGGCGAAGAGAGCCCGGACCATCTTCTCCCCCTCGCCAACGTACTTCGAGGTGAGCGACGAGGCCGAGATGTTGAAGAAGGCGTACCCGCTCTCGGTCGCCACCGCCTTCGCCAGCATCGTCTTGCCGGTGCCTATTGCGATCGTAGGCATGGGGGTAAGGATAGATGAGGGGCTTGAGTCGTGGTCAGAGCATGGTCTTGGTCAACATGTTGCTAGAAAGACCTGATGCCGGATGGCGCAGAAGAAATGCATGTAATACTCCGTTCATTCATTCAACGAGAGATGCCCGTCCCTCTTGTGATCGCAGGCATGGGAGTGAGGATGGATGAGTGGTGTTGACCAACGTGGGGCTTGAATCATTCTGAATCGGGGTGACGCAGATGGATCGCTCTACGGTGCGCATGCATGCACGCCTCCCTTCCTGTTTTCAACGAGAAAAGGATTCGGCAAACCTTCTAGGAAGAGTTGCTCTGCGGTGCATGCCTGTACGCCTCCCTTCATTTTTTCCAACAAGAGAAGGATTCGGCAAATTATCAGAAGAATTTTTGTGGTGCATGAATGTACGCCTCCCTTCATTTTTCAACGAGAGAAGGATTCGGCAAAATTAGCGGAAGAATTTCTCTCTGGTGTATGAATGTACGCCTCCCTTCATTTTTTCCAACAAGAGAAGGATTCGGCAAATTAGTTAAGTAATTTCTCTGTGGTGCATGAATGTACGCCTCCCTTCGTTTTTTCAATGAGAGAAGGATTCGGCAAGCTCTGCTTAACTCGGGCGCTTCCCCTGTCGGTAGATTATTAAACGTGTGTGCGTTTCTTATCCCGCTACGATCGACGTCTTTTCATTGGTCAGCCGGCAAGTGCGGTCGATGCTAACTAAAAAAAAACACACACATACACACGGGGTCCCAGATCATGGCCTTCAGAAGCACTTCATGTCTTCAATCGCACTGAGACTGACGTCTTTCCATTGGTCAGCCGCCTAGCGCGTCAATGCAAAAAACACACACACACACAAAAAAGTAGGAAATAAGTTCGTAGCCGCCCGCTTTTCTTACCCGGGGGCCCATAGAGCAACACGCCCCTAGCGGGTGCTCTGAGTCCGGTGAAGAGGTCTGGTCGGAGGTTTGGCAGTATAACGGTCTCCTGCAACGTCTGCTTCGCGTACTCCAGGCCCGCGATTGAGTCCCACGTTACCCCTGGCGAGCTGAGGAAGGGACATCAACGAAAGTACCAACGACAAGGCCTGGTATGAACGAGGTTCGAAAAAATATAAAAGCAATACATATCAAACTTTGATTGGTCCAAGACCAATAATGAAACGATGTCTGGGTTTGCAGCAGAAGTCAATCTCAAAGCTTTCCTGGCTGCGAACCAACAGCTCGTCAGAGGTCGTTTCATTAAAAACAACCAACAGCAATCAAACATCGCTATTGCGCCGCCTAACAGCACAACCAACAACAAGCAGGGGGGCGTGCAGGCCGAAACTCCGGGTGGGCACTCGTATGTACGAGAGCAACAACGGAGGTGTCGGGAAGGTTTAACGTTGTTACCCACACAGTGGTTAAGGTTGAACTCCGACAGGTCATCATTCGACACGTCACGATCTGTTAGACCTTCTCCGAGATAACATTAATTCATAGCACTTCTTTCACTCATTCAATCGCGGGCACGGTGGAGGAACCTCAATAACGCCGGTTGATTACATGGTGCCGGTGGCCCGGTATAGCAACGGCAAAAAAGAAATGGGTACAGACTGAATCACGGAGTCATTCCGTACTCTGAAAAGTGCCGGTAGATTCGCCTGGCATATTCCGGCGTTGTTGAGGCCCCCCAACGGTATTGCTCTCTTGTAACGGCTACCAACCTCTTCGTGTAGCAATGCGCAATTTTTTTGCTTCAAGGAACACCTGTCCCCTATAAATCAAGCACCTAAAATGCAAAAGGCGAAAAAGGAACACACCACTGACAATACAGCCTTTTCTCCTTTGGACCGGGGGCAGAAAATCATGAACACACCAAGCGACCTGTCAGCTTTGCACAGGCACGGATTTACAGGCAGCGCTTCAAGCTGGCCTCAACAAAAGCCATGAGATTGAAATCGCACCGCTATCCACCTCCTCCATGTATTGTGGTCCCTACTGGCATCAGCGAAGGCCTGACAATCATCAAGGCTACCGCAACAACATTTCCAAACCCAAGCAATCAAGCAGACACCCTCCGGTTTTTTAGTCCCACCTGTCAAGCATATCCTCCAGAATCTTGTTTTCTAGCTCGGAGTTCTCCGATTTTTCTCGCCGACCTCCCCCCCGAGCGCCACCGCCCCCTGTCCCCGCCGCTGCCGAACCGGCATCTATTCCACCGCGGCCTCTTCCTGCTCCGCCTCTGGTAGATGCGCCGCGGCCCGAACTGGCACCTATTCCGCCTCCGCCTCTTCCTGCTCCACCTTTGGTGTACGCGGAAGATGTGCCGCGGCCCGAAGCGGCACCTATTCCACCGCCGCCTCTTCTTGCTCCGCCTCTCGTGTACGCGGAAGATTTGCCGCCGCCTGACGACCGCGGAGCGTGGTTTTCCCCGTCAGGGGAACCTGCATCAATGCTGCCGCCCTTTGGTAGACACGCAAGGATTTATTGAGATAACGAAGGGAACGATCAACCGGTTGAACAGGGTCCCGGGAGAGGGACGGAGGGAGAGATAAGCTCTAAATCATGGACCGAAACAAGGAGGACTTGCCCAAAGAAAACACACGTGACAACCAGGCACTCCAATCGGAGTTCTAAAATAAAAAATAGGATTGCGCATATGCACCGTTGTTATTTCAACATGGCTTGCACTGCGACAATGTATTGGCGGTGGACACCCGCCGCCCGAAGCGTTCTGACAAAGAACACGACCGAAACATCCGCACCGACGCATCCCCGGAAAAATCGCCTCTCCCAAGGCGGGGGGACAGGGGTCGCCCTGGAGGCTTTGACAGAAAATTCACGGTTGTGGCCTTTAACCTGTCCTCGGTATCATGCACGGCCGCGTTGACCGTCTGACCTCAAGCCTGCGATCCCCTCGCAGCCCCCTAGTTTTGAATCACGAACACCTTCGGCTGGGTTTAGCAAGACCGAGACCCGCCGGGAACTGCAGCCTGAAGTCCGGGCGGGGACACACACTTCTCCGAGCGACGGCAAACTCTCCGTCGCCGGTCCAAACAAAAAAAATGGATATACGGACTGCGTGTCCATCCTCTCTGTGATCTGCCTGCTGAAACACCCCTCCCCGAAAGCTTTCGGGCGACCAAGCCTCCCTCTCACCCGAAGGCCGCCCCTGACATCTGCTGCCGTAGGCTTTGGTCTCAACAACGCCGCCTTCCCTTTGCCGCTGTCTCTCCTCCCCGTGGAGGCGGGACGAGTGGGAGAAGGCGACTGGGGCGGACCCAGCGCCAGCTTGATGTGTTCGGCTCTCGACATGTGCACTCTGGCCTCATTGATCAGCGTCTGTCGCCGCTGCTCCCCAGGCTCCTGCCGGGCTCCCTGCAGCAGGAGGTCTATCCCGCTCTCGTAGAGCGTGAACGCCTCTGGGTCAAGTCGGGGCGAGTTCAGCACACGTGGAATGTATTTAGCTGTGAAGGACTCCGTCGCCTACGAAGGTTTTTATTATTAAGCAAAACATATTGGATGAAGTATAGAATCGGAGGAATTTCGGGGGTTGCAGTTAGGGTTAGGGTCTGTGTAAACCCTGCCTCTGTATTTCACAGATAACCTTCATTTCTTCGCGCAGGCAGCCCGTAGCACTCTACAGGTGAAGCCAGCTAGCAGTACCCGCCCCCGCTCCCCTTCACAGCAGTAAAATTAAGAATGGCCTCTGTTATAGAGCGGCATTCAGAGCTGAGGGTCTCATACATTTTCAAGATCTCAGCCTTTGATCTATTCATGCACTTTTTGTAGTTTATGAATACGACCCTTCTGATTGTTTGATTTTGGATTCAACAAAAGATAGTCGTGGGGTCAAGGGTGCACGAATATTTCGGGGGGGGGGAGGGGGGCGGTAGTCTAATTCCTTCATAAAGCACAGGGGCCCCGCCCGGGGGAACCTGGTTTCGTCGGGCACCCTCTCTTGGGACCCCCCCGAAGCAACAATTACACAAGACGGGTACGTAGCACGCCTAGAGGGCACTTAACCCGCTCAAAGTATAAACATGCGTGAAGTAGGGTAGGTGGTACAGTCAACAACCACCCACGCTGGGACGAGCCCCAAGTGTACACAACTAACATAGACTAAATACACGCCTCGGAGAATGCCCTTGTGGTAAAATGTAGTACGAAACGATCGCCCCCCCACGCCTAATGCTAACATGAGTGGTGCAACAGGTGTCGTAGAGCAGGCACGACTCACACACGATGATACTTCGAAGTACCATTCCAATTGTTTCATTCGCTGTCAACGGCACAAGGATTTGAATAGAGCAGCTCGACATGATGGGCAGGCCGCGCGGGGAATTTGGCAAGAAACCGTTGGCGGGATAAAAGAGACAGCCACAAGAGCAACACTTCGACGTTCGTATACGACCGTGTCTCTGGAGCAGAATAACCGGCAGTACAGCCGATGCATGTGGCAGAACAAGTCGATTGCTTGGTGATCATAGCATGTCGGACACCAACGCTACCAACTGCTATGTGCACCGGGCTACGCTGCGACACTGCTGCTGCTGCTGCTACGATACACCCAGTTGCGGACGCTTCACCTTCAAGCTGCCCTTGCTTGTCCATCGATGTCGCTCTCTCGAGCGTTGCGATCCCGCTGTCGATCAACGCATCGTTCCCCGCCGCGGCTGAAGCAGCACCAGCGCCCCTCCTAGGCCCAGTGCTGTTCATTTCGCAAGAACGCTCTGTCTCCCCGACAGGAACCAGGCAACCAGTATTGATGGGCCAGTTGTGCCGCAGTACTTGTAGTTGTGCCGGCAGCGCTCGTGCGCTCGCTCTCGTAGAGATTTTTTTTCATACAAGCTAATGAGGTAACTCCCTCCACTTGGGCCCAAGAGGTACACCCTACCCAACGGAAGCAATCTCGCTCTCTCGCTCTCCCTCTGTCTCGGCGACGAGCCAACTCCTCCTGTACTGTGTGGAGACGGGGGGGGCTCGCGGAGTATATTTTGAAGTGCCGTGATATTCACGGTGCCCCCAGGTTCATGATCGATGTCGACGACATGACGATCCACACATGACCCATACATGCCATGTACATATGCACAGCAAATCATGCAATCGGGGTCGTGTTAGCCCGCTATACATTGCGCGTCCTGATGGGAAGCGCGATGAATGGTCAGCTGGGCGCCATATCGGTCCTGGCGGAGATCGCGCTCTACTACTGCTCAATGTCGAGGCGGGCTAAAATAAGCTCAGCACAAGAACTCTGCAATCCCGCCATGATCAAACCCAGTTGTTGCAGGAAGAGGGGGGACTCCTCCCTGCCTCGCAGACGGCTGTATTTCTCGAAGCACGGGCGGCCATATTGATGGTGCTGAATCTCTCCCAGGGTTGCCTGAAAAATTTGCGCTCCAGCGTGCCTGGACGGGAATCGCCGTCGGATGTCTTTTAGGGATTGGATCTGGTGCATGTTTCGTCACAGATCCGTTGTCTAGTGGATTCAAATCTGGGGCAGAGGAGTGACGACGTTTTTTTGACGAGAGATGCGGCAATGGTTTGCATACCGTATACGACACAAGATAACACACACCCTACACCGATTGTCAACGCTCGTTTTCGGAGAGCTCTCGACCAGGCGGCTTTCTGCTACTGTTAATAAAATCGAGCTTTGAAGATCGGTCCAGGGGGTGTGTTATCTTGTGTCGTATACGGTATGGTATTACTAGTCTCCCCTCCATTTGCTGACGAAAATTGATCGATCAGAAACGCGTGACGTCCATGCTACCCTGAAATCGCAGCATCAGAGATGCATGTTCAACGGCGCAAGTCCAGGTGGCTTTCGGGGAAAACAACAAGAACGGGCAGTTCGAACTAGTGTACTGTGTTGCCGTTCTTCCGGTCTTACTTCTGCGCCCCACCCGGCGTCCGCAACATCTCAGTCTGAACCACAATAGAGACAATAAGAGTATTTCAGTAGAGATATTTACCCTTGGTTGCGCTGAGAAGAACTGAAAACCAAAAACAGCACCATCACTCACATGGCGAACTTCGGTGCATTCGTGTTTATTTTCAAGGGTTCGGGGATTAGCCTATTATCATCTCCAAGGACATTAGCTGCCGCCAGCCTTGACGAGAGCAATAAAAAATGTTCACATTGCACACATACGAAGAGGGCGGTGGCTCAAATTTGCGACAAAACTCCGCGTTTCCGGGCATCCCATTCGTTCTGCCTCCGCAACTGCTGAGCCAAAGCTTCGACTCCCCAAGCTTGCGCCCTGGCTTGGTGCAGCCTTTGGGCGGTCTTCCAACAGTAGCGGAAGCTATCCGTCTGCAGCTTCTTCAGGTCGTACACATTGGCAACGTAGACTTCCGCCGTTCCCCCAGAAGCAGCAGCAGAGATGATATAGGCGGGTTTTCTCGGACCTATGGTAGCTACACGAGATGACCCAGCCCTATCCGTTGCGGCGTCGGCGGAAGGGGGGCTCGCGTCTCCAGTATCCCAGTCTGGAGTACTAGCGCCATGATCGGTGGTGTCACCAGGAGTCTCGGTTGGCTGCGAGAGATGTTGTGCGTCCTCTTGGCTGCTCGCTATCGCCGGTAGCGCGACAGTTTCCGTCGCAGCCGGAGGGGGCGTCGTCGAGAACGCCGACGACGTGTCCAAGTGCTTCAGCATACCGTTCTCTCCCAGCATGTCCTTGGGCCCGATCTCTCCAAGGTCGAAGTGCTTCAGCCGAGTCTCGACGTCTGCCGAGCTGGATCTGCGCGCAGAGGCTGCCCCGGCGGCGGCCGTCGAGGCATATGGAGGAGGTGCAGAGCGGCTGTCGTCATCTTCTTCCGGGAGGAACGCCTTGAGGATCCGAAGGAACCCCCGCTTCACGACGTAGACGTGATCGACGCGAGAGCCCTCCTTACAGATGACCTGGTTGTCGTGCAGGGTGACCGTCGTGAACAGCGTCTCCACGGTGTTGAGGTCGTCGTCGTTGAGAGTGGAGAACACGGCGCTACACTTCAGGAACGCCTGGCGATTGTTTGACGGCAAAGCCGAAGGGGGGCGTTTTGTATCGGGGATTGTTTGAGGCACCGCGGGATTCGGTGCGGAAACGGCGTGTAATACGGAAATGTGTTTTTTTTATTACTGAAGCATCGGCCGTCTTCTGTCATTATTGAGGCTGCACATCGCAGGCTGTAGGTTCAAGAAGACGAAGCTTCCGGCTTTCGTGTCCGAAGACGTGTTGGGGCAAGAGGTACACGTGATACCCCAACGCCCCACAGGATACAGAACGACGCTTCCCCTTCTCTCTGACAGGTTACCTTCTTTGCGACACGCTCGGCGCAGACTGAATCGTTCACGACCGCCGCGAAACTGTCCGATCCCAAACAGAGCACGGTCGTGTAGGCTTCGCACCTCGCTGTCAGCATCCCTACGATGGGCTCGATGCTCCCAATCACCTGCTTTCCAAGCGGTGGCCAGTTACACGGCATCGTTGGCCGGCGCTCATGCGAAGAATTGTGTACAGAGGTCGAAACCCTGTTTTAATCAGAACCAAAGCAGGAACCCGGAGCGGCCCGAAAGTCGGAAACCCTTGAGCTAGGCGCCGCAATACCATAGAAAGAGAAAAAACTACTGTACGAACGCCAAGGTTGCTCGTGCAAGCCTACTAGAGTTGGCCGGGTAGGGGGTACGCACGTTGGAACAGTCCATTTCCGGCGTAGGTAGTCCCAAGGCGTTATCTCGCTAGCCCCGGATACAGAAGGTTTTCCAGGATCTTTTAATGCATCTTTGATATGACGCAGCAAGCACCAGTTTGACTTGCAAACGTGTCATCTGTGTGTCGGACATGCACTTGAGGTCCAGTATTTAATGAAGAATCGCACTTCCTGCCGTGTACCGTACGTCCTTGCCTCGCCAACGTTGCAGGTCCCGGCTTGAAACAAAACCCCGCTGTGCTTGGACGTGAGGTGCACCCTTCCTCGGAGAATGACGCAGATCTGCGCGCCAAGAGAGCATGGTTTTTGGATCAAACACAGACATTTCTCACCAAGAAGCCCGAAATACTGTTGTCGACATGGACGACAGAGCCTTTGAGGTATAGAAGTCGAAACCAACCATTTGAAGTCAGCTCTGGCTACTGTAGTGCTGGTTTGGTTTCGGCTTCTTATACTCTCGCGTTTATGGCGCTTCATGAAGGTGGAAGAGAGAACCCACACGCTCAAGACCGCAATCACGGGGACGTCGCCCCTCAAGCAGGTAGATTGTGGAATGTCGAAGAAAAACGAACCCTCACGCTCCCCTCCCCCGCAAAGGAAACATAACTCGACTCCAACACTCTGTTCATTTTGGGATTTCTCGTTCGCCGCAGCCATTGTCGTCTCGGCCGGTGACCCCGGTTTCTCGAGTGCCCGCTTGGGCCCGGAATGGGCCCCGGTCTCTCGATTACCCGCAGGGGCTCGAAGTGATCGCTCGCAGAGAATCTACGCAGAAATCTCCGAGTGATGACCGTACAAATACGCGTCGAAGAGAGAGCAGTCTACATTCCAGGAGGATGTCGTCCCTCCCGAGTCCCCACGAGGAACGCCACCACCAAGTTTCTTGTCAAACCTGGAAACTCTCACCTTGTCTTGGTGTTCCCATTGCCGGAATATGGTGCTCCCTGCAGCGAAGTGCCTTAACTGGAATTCACGGAATAGCTGCTTCTTGTAGATGGAGTCGAGACTGGTCACCTCGGGAACGGAGTTGAACATATCGAACACGATGGCAACCTCCTCAGGGCTGGCCATCGTCGCTTCGTCTGAAGAGGACCCCGGAGTGTCTAGATCGGCCTCACCGCTCGTTGTTGTCGCGTCAGATTCGCGAATGTGTCGCTCTGCGATGTCGATGCACGAGCGACACCGGTTGGGTAACATTTCGACGCCGATATTGTCGATCCTGTACTTTGATGTTTTCTTTATCACCATCCCGTGCCAGAAGGTCATCTTGCGGTCCTTGAACCGCTCTGTATCGAGAATCGACTCGACCGCACGGGTGCCCCGGAGTACCTGGGTGTATGTCGGGTTCGTTTGGAAGGGCGCATCGAGTCAAGCAAGCCATACGCTACGTACATGTAGGCAAGTTCGCAAGTTCGTTTTTTGCGAAGCCTACCTCGGTCATCGCTTGCTGCCAATGTCTCCTCGCTTTTGCAGAACCATCTCCGTCTCCGTAGGCTGTGATCGACCTCGAGTCTAACGTGCTTCCTGCCCCACCACGAGATATTTTCTTCATGTTATTGTGGTGGAGTCGATGGAGTCTCCATTGCTGAGCTTTGTGGAGATTGTCCACCGGAGTCCGTGAGTGAGGTGGTGTTGGTCTGCAGAGAGTTGCCTTGCGGAGGGCGAAGCTCTGACGGTGGGTATCCCCCCCAGTGTTCCTGCGAACGGTAGGTGCCCGTGGTGCTGCACGGCTGACTTGTTTGGTCGGGAAATCCGCGGCATCGCCGGCGGATGGGACGCGGTTGCCTAGCATTTCGTTTCACCACAAGTGTAATGGTGGGGATGCGGTTGGTGTTGTTTTCAACACTAATACCAGCCGTTTCTGTCGCCCCGCTTCAACTCACACGACCGAGCTTGTTCTAAGCACGGTATTGACCTCGTGCGACACATCTTGAATCCAATGGACAATAAGCCACGGGTGTCATTTCGATGGATTAGGTGTCTTGCAAGTCCAACAGCATTCATCAGAGATCTGCGGATAGATCTGCAGCGCACGACTGCGCGGGACTGCTGTTGGATTGTAACGGTGGGAAAAAATGCGGGGTGATTTC
The DNA here is from genome assembly GCA_000310025.1 of Ectocarpus siliculosus. NCBI lineage: Eukaryota > Phaeophyceae > Ectocarpales > Ectocarpaceae > Ectocarpus > Ectocarpus siliculosus. Next base: position 4,810,423 of record FN649729.1, on the reverse strand, counting down.
CTCGAGAAATTTGAAAAATTGAAAAAAAAAAAAAATGAAACGTAGCTTCGCTCCTCTTCTGCTCGTGCATAGCAGCAAGCAGTCGAGCAACCAGCACGAAGAATGGCGATCAGATGGAGCTCCATTCATTCGGTGAAACCCGCTATGAAAGTCTAGTCTAATTCTACTCGCCAAGTGTCAGATGTTTGAAAATTCGCCCAGTCAACAATGTTTGGGAACCTCACTTGCTTGTTGTGTGGCCTGTTACAAGCGAAAGCATCAATCAAATCTGTCCATAACTCTAGACATGGGATTCTCTGGCTGTCTGTGCGGCATCACAAATGCTTGTGTTTTCTTGTATCGTGTTGTTAGTTCATCGTCGCTCCCCTCGCCTTATGGTGTTGTCTCCTGTATAGTACACGGCCTTGCGAGAAACGTGTGTATGATGTGCCGGTATGTAACACGTGGTCCCACGCTACCTGTGCTTGTGCGCTGTCCTGCGTGTGCTTGCCTCTGTGCCAAGCCCCGTTTCATTCCGAATGAGTTTCTGCTCTCTCTGCTGGTGCGGCTACAGGCAATACCCCAACCTGTATACGATGCGTTAAGCCATGTTTTTTGCCACGGGGATTCTCCCAACAACAAAGCAACACATCACAACATGTCAAGAGACCACCACCACCGCGAGTGATCTTGGGACCACGGGCGGCTTCCGCTCCCTCGAAGCACAGAGAGCAGCCCGTGACTTTCAGAGTAGACAGCGCCGTTAAGGGGGAAAGCGGACGGGTCACAACGTGTTGGGGGGGCCAGAGCACGCACAACCCGGGGCGAGAGACGCCGGACAGAAAAAGCAGCCCACCTCGCCCGAGGCATTATCGTCTTCCTCTTCCACGCTTCAGTATGAACGAGGCGAAGCGTGAGAAACATTCAGGCAGCCAAAAAAGAAGGGTACCTATGTTACCACGATGCCAACAGATGTCCACGTACGTTTTGACATCCGAAACAAACAACTAGCAGCAAAACGAACGCGTCAACATGAACTTCTAAAAAAGCACCCCGCCGCATTTGTCTACCCTGTTATACTACTACATATCACATGTGTCAAAAAGAGAGAGAAGGACAGAACGCGTCACCTTCCACCAATACCTCGAACAGCGCGTGTATAAAATTTCTGTCGAGAGCGCGAACACCCAGACGCCGGGCGCCCAGGGAACCACTTCAACTGCCCTCACGGGGCGACTATTGGCCCTCGAACCCGTCGACCAAGCGATAGAAACCCCCGACACGGGACGGGCGTGCCGAATATATAGCCGACGGTTTTGTACTCCCCGGTGCATTCTGCCCTACACCTCTCTCTTCCGTCAGGGTTGTGGGAGCACGGTGGTCCCTCCCCCCACCCCCGTTCGTTTTAAAGCGCTCGCCGCGATGAGCAATCGGGGACGTAGCAGGGGTCCAAGTCAATCCAGAGCCGTGTTCCCGCCCAATCTATGCGGGTGAGGAACCCGACTCTCCTGATCGATTGCTGTTACTTCTTGTGACATTCCCGCAGCGGTACTTGCATTCCATCTAATCAAAAAGTAAAACCAACAACGGACAAATACACTTTCAAAAGGCAACATCTCCGGCGCATCAAGTCACTCCCTGCAGCTTCTAGAACTAATTTCCCTTGCATCGTTCTTCTGATCGCCAACTCCGCACAAAAAATGAACACTGCTCACCCGCCGGGCAGAAAGAAGGAAGGGATCGAAAATCGAATATACATGTCTAAAAAGGCGCTTGTTTCTCGTACGACGGTAGCGCAGTCGCCGCACCACCCAGCCCCCTCCCTGCCGTGTCTTGTGTGCAGCCGACACTCTCAATCGGCCAGCTTTTTCCACGTCTCTCCCGCCAACAGCTTCATCCAACATTTTTTTTCCTGGTGATGCACCTGCGATGGACCCACTAATTCTCCCACCATTTTTCACCCCTTTCGGCAGGTCCGGGAGACCCCGGCCATGGAGCGAGTCCATCAGCGCTGCGGCAATGAGCGCCGGTTAGGTCCAGTCGAAATGCCCCCGTCCCCAGCTCTAGGCCTCGCCCCCGCGGCAGTCGAAGTTGGCGTTATCGTGATCCCCGCCCCGTCGTCGGAAGACAAGTCCAGCCGCAGGTCCCCCCTCTGCACCGAGTCTTCCAGGGCTTGGCCGAACGACCGTAGAACGTCTTCGGTGAGCTGCCGAAGAAGCACATCGAAAGCAGTCGGGGACTTCGTCGTATCGAACGTGCTCGCTTTTTTTGCATTATCAGTGTCATCTTGGAGAACCCCCCCCGGAGATTTCTTCCATCGACACGCGTCAACGTTTTCTACTCCTCACAAAAGAAAGGTCAACACGTGGGTACCCGTCGTGTTCTTGCCGGCTACCGGTATAGGATCAGTGTTTTGATTTCACGCCGTCCTCTTTTGGCGATACTGCAAGGGGCGACAAAAAAACGTGGAATCTTGTTATTGAAAAAATCCCGAGCTCAAGATTCGTGGACGTTTTCCCATTCTGGAGAATTCTCGGATAAAAATATCCTCCAAAACTACAACGACACAGTGCCCTACCAAGTTGATGGTACTTGCCACGGAACAAACGCTTTTCGAGTAACAAGATTGTGGACCCCCTGGCAAACAAAATATCAACATGCGGACTGAAAAATAAATAACTTGGGAGACATTAATAGCGTAGCCGAAAGCAAATGCGTTCGAAGCACATGTTTCACAAGCATGCAGTGTCACCGCTGCTATTGTCGATTCCCTTGCAACTAAAATATGAAAGTGCGGACAGAGAGATGCCACTTGGAGTTCTTACTGTAGATGAAAACAACTGCCACTGCTGTAGTACATATTTCACAAGGCACGCATCGTCATTGCTGCTAAAGAATTAAGAGTCCCAAGTACCTTGGCGTCTGCTGGTGTGATTATCCGGTTGTACATCCCCTTATCCTGGACCAATTCGAGGGCGACTTGAAACTGCGGGTCCCTGTCTAGCTGCTTCCGAAGCACCATGCTCTCCGGAAGATACCTGCGGCAAAAATTGCCAATGACGGGGGGTGGCAGAAGGCGTGTTTGCGTGCGTCGGGGGGGGGGGGGGGGGGGGGGGGGAGGCGGAACCGGACCCGGGCACCACCAGGGCACGACCCGCAGGGCCA
>FN649729.1:4651914-4807179 GCA_000310025.1 Ectocarpus siliculosus | reverse complement strand
CCGGTTTTTTTTTTTTTTTCCCTGGAAAAAAAATTAAAAAGGGGGGGGGGGGGGGGGCCCCTGGGGTTTTTTTTTTTTTTTTAAAAAAAGGGGGGGGGGTTTTTTTTTTTTTTTTAAAGGGGGGGCTTTTTTTTTTTTTTAAAAAAAATAGGGGCCCCACTTCCTGGGGGGGGGGGGGGGGGTTTTTTGGGGTTTTTCCCCCCCTTTCCGGGGAAAATTTGGGGGGGGTTTAAAAAGGGGGGGTTTTTTTTTTTTTTTTTCCAACCCCCCTTTTTTCGGGGGGGGACGCGGGGAAAAATTTTGCCACCCCGGGGGGGGGGCAATTTTTGTTTTTGGTGAAAGGGGGGGGGGGGGGGGGGGGGGGGTCAGTTCGAACCAAGTCAGGCTCCGGCAAAAAAGAGCTGTTGCTGCACGGTTTGGATGCAGTGTCTTAGCGTGTACGGGCTTCCGGCATAATGCCCACTTTATGCCGAACGCTGTTTGAATTATTGTCGTACCCAACTTGTAACCGTCGCTCCCAATTTCCACCTAATGCCCGGTCAAGCGTACTGCTGTACCTAGAAAGGATGGCCTCCTCAAGGGAAGCTCTTATCCGCTCCTTGCGAGAGTCGAACGCGGTGAGCATCTCCTGCGTCAGTTTCTTGGGAAGGGGTTCCACCAGCTTCTCGTAGTGGCCGAGGTTGGAGTCCTCCAGGATGGACTCCAATGACTCCAACTGGGGCCCGTAAATCGCCGCGAGGTCGTACGTACCCTGACGAACGAAATTGACGAAAACAAAACAAAACATCAGCAGCAGCAGCAGCAGCAGCAGAGGATGAGCAAGAACGCGGGCAGATACGGCATTGCTCAAGAACTCACTCCCGATGTTTCGCTGCTCGTCGCTGTGAAGTTGTGAGTATTTCAATAATCATCGAACCACTTTATTGCGCCTTTCTGATGTGCATGCGAATTGCCTGTAGGGGGGGGCTTTCTCTCGGTGGACGCTTGGGCCAGAAGGCGACAGCGACAACGCGGCGGAACGAAGTTCGCCTGCGACGGCAGTCCTCCGGATGAACTGCCCTCGGCAGTTCCCGCTACACGGAACTGAGGCTCATGGACATAACCGTGTAACAGATAACCGTACCATGCACCGGTGTTATCGCGTGCCGCAGGAAGATGGAATATTCAAGTTGTACTTGACCACTTTCGTACTGGATACAAATGCCAGATCGGATTCTCGGTGTGAAACAAAAACATCAGTAGCAACAACAACAGCAGCAGAGCAGCAGTAGCATCAGCAACGGCGGCAACACCCGCAACCACACCAATGGCTTCCTCCAACAACACACCTCCTTCTGCCGCTTGTAGACGAAGTTCTTGAAATCCCTCAGGACCCCGTCCGTCACCACGTCCGTCCCCTTGAACGTGTGGGTCTTGGTCCACTGCCCGGCGAAGTCGAAGTAGGCTCCTTGCACCTGAGTGGAGAGCAACACGCACACACACGAACATTGGGTCTTCTCTTTGTACTGCAGAAACACGACACTGCAACACGCACACAAAATATCGAGTCGTCTCATCAAACTGCGCAAGCAGGACACAGGGCACGGTCGTCTAACTCCTGCGCCCCCCCTGTTGGTAGAACCCTTTGAGTAGAAAGGCGTGTTTGCGTTTCGTATCCCGCTGAAAGACTGGCGTCTTCTCCTTGCTCAGTCGGCTAGCGCGGTCGATGCGATTTCAAACACACACACACAACAACAAAAAAAAAAACGCACAGAAAGAAAACAGCTCGTCACCTTCAAGTCCAAAAACGGCTAAACCGCGATCACCCAACAACAACTACTGCTCTTGCCATGACGTCATCCGCCCAAGAGCCAAGAAGAACTACTTTCGTTCACCGTTCGTTAAACACATACCACAACCACACGAACGAAAATATTCTGTTCCGGTGACCGCAGCGCCGCCATGTACGGCAAATCACCGCCCCACTGGTGTCAGCTCTTGTCACTTCGGGGACAAGGAAATGCGCGCCTTGGCCGAGCGGCAACGGTCCCGTCGATGAATGTACTGAAAGAATGTAGGCAAACATCCATCGCCCTCCACGGATGAATAACCTCCCTCCCCCCACCCCCAGCAGAAGCCTCAGGTGATGTAGGATCCTCGATGGATCTTCGACATCACACAATCGCATCTCAACGGTTCAAAAAAACTCACGTGGCACCGATGGCGACGGCCGACAAAACACCGCCACCAACAAAAGAAAAAAGTCAGTCCGTTCCAACCCACCTGTAGAGCTATCTCGAGTGCAGATGGCTTGGGGAGCTTCACCTTGACGTCAGCTTCAACGCCTCCGCCATCGAAAACCACTCGACCGTGCTGCAAAAAAATCAGAGCAAGCAAATTTCCAGCAACACACCACGTGGGTGCACACCCAAAACAACCGCTTGTATTCACGCGAAAAGGGAGGAAGGGCAAGCGCCGGTTTGAAACGTACTTCCAGATATCTGGAATTGAACCGTACAGCGAGTGGAACGAAGAGGATCGATGAAGCTTTTCACGCGAAAAGGGAGGAAACGCAAGCGCCGGTTTGAAACGTACTTCCAGATATCTGGAAATAAACCGTACAGCGAGTGGAACGATGAGGATCGACGAAGCAACAGACTGTTTTGCTGCTGCTGCGGCTGCTGCTGAGCACATCGCTGAAAGTGAAAATAACGTCTGCGGCAGAGGTGCCGTCAAAATTCCCCAACCGAAAGGGATGAATGCCCCAATCTCGCCGGCGGGGGGGGGGGGGCGACAACGACGAAGAAGATGGAGCATAGCCCTGAGGGAAGTGAACTGGAGGAAGACCGGGTACGGTACCGCCACCATCACCTTCTGTCGCGACCGACATGCTGGGCTATTGCAGTAGCGGCAGGAGTCGGGCACGTCGCTCCTGGGGAGGCCAGCGGGCGGCCGGTGCCTGGAACAGTTCGTCCGAGAAGTGGCAAAAAGCTGTGCCGAGTCGGTCTCGGGGCAACAGCCCTACTGCATACCACACGGCAGCGCTGGGTAGATACCGACCGGGTTTGTAATCCCAACACCGAACCGCCGCCGCAGAGTAAGAGTGCTGGCGTAATTTGTTTGCTGGCGGTGCGTGTGGACGACCATGCCCAGAAACCCCTCAAGCCCAGCGGCCTTTGAATGGCGCGGCTACCAGTGAAGTCTCTCTCGATCTGGCTCCCTTTGACACCCCACGAGAGTTAGGGAGTTTGTCGGTGGAGACCGTCGAGGTCACTTTGGGGTTAAAGGAAAAGCGTCAAAACATGAACCGACCCCGCTAACTTGTTTTCACTCCCCTCGAGAAATCCCTTTTTTTCTTTTTTTCGGGAGGAGCAGAAAGAGGCTGACGGGGTCGGTTCATGTTTTTGGCGCTATCTCTGCCCCAAAGTGAACTCGGGCGGTGTTTACGGACAAACTCCCCAACTCTCGCGGGTTGTCGAAGAGCCAGCTCGCAAGGGCGGCCGTGACATTCAAAAGCCGCCGGGCTTGAGGGGTTTCTGGGCATGGTCGTCCGCACGCGCCACAGGCAAAGGAAGCCAGCACTCTCACTCTTCTCTGCGGTGGCCGTGACGGTGGCGGTATTGGGGCCGCAAGCCGGGGCGGCATCTGCACGGCGCTGCCGCGCACTCCTCTGTTCGTCAATATAGGGACCATTGGGACAATCGCATATTCGAATGGTCCTTATATTTGAAAACGGAGGGGTATGCAGGAGGGCTGGTGCCCGACCGACTCAGCAGAGCGGCTACCGCTTCTCGCACGAGGCACTGACTGTTCCAGGCGCCGGCCGCCCGCTTGCCCTCCCCCGAAACGAAGGTGCCCGACTCCTGGCGCGAGCCCAGCATGTCGGTCGAGGCAGAAGTTGATGATGGCAGCAGTCCCCGGTCTCTTCCTCCAGTTCACATCCCTCCTCGTTGTTCAGTTCTCCGCTACGTCTTCGTGGTCTAATCGTGGAGCTTTTGTCATGACGTGGCGGGCAGGGCAAACCCGTTGAATAACACACAGAAGATTGTGAAGCTAATCGGTTAGCCGCCAGCCTTGTCGGGCACCGGTTGCACCCCTAGAAGCGAAGCCCGTTCTTGCCTTGAAAACAACAAGGCTCGAAAAAGGGGGCGGTACGGAGACAGGTCCCCTTCACATAGGGCACAATCTCCCGAGCGTCTAATGTCGAGGACGATGTACTCTCTTCATAAAATCACTGCCACATTTTTTTTTTAGCACTACTTGTTCGATTCCCCGAAACCATTTATCTTGTGCAAACACTTGTTCTTTTAGTAAACGTTCATTTTTCTCCTGGCGAAATTCATTGTTGAGCAACGATTCATTTTTCGATTAATTCTTCTTTGGGCAACATTCATTCTTGGAAACATAAAAAAAATCTTGTGGGGGCTCCGCGGAGGTTGAACGCTCCGCCAAATCTACCCGACCGGTGGTGGACGTGCCCATTATCCCGTAAATAGCGAGTCACACTCTTGCCAAAGGCCAACCAAGTTGCGGAAAAGATACAGCTGCGATGGTCGCGCAGTAGTCTCTCCCCGTGGCAATGAGTGACATTGACATCACATTTGTATTCCTGTGAAACTCCAGGGATAGCACGTCAATAGACAATAGAGCAACACAAGCTCCTGGGCGGTGATGAGCGTTTCGTGACGACTAAATGGCTATCTCCAGACAAAGCGGACAATAGAACGCTCAACAAATACACGAACCAAACGGAAAAAATTGCACTTTGACGAAAATCACTGAAACGAAGAATGAAACAGGAAGCAGAATCAAACAGAAAAACACAGGAAACCCAAAGAGTGAAACAACATGCAGAATGAAAAGAAGAGCAACTCACACGACGATACGAACAGCTCGAACTCGCACGTACACCACAAGAGAACGGAAAACGGAAGCTTTTATAACGATATGAGCCAGGCACCCACCGTGGTGACGAACTCCTTCCGCTCGAGCTCGGGCACCTCGCTCGCCTCGAAGCCGAAGCCGCTGCTCTGCTTCTCCTCTCCCATGGCCACACCACCCTCCTTATAGTTCACGCTCTGGATGCATCTGAGGACGACCCACAACGCGACCCAATCATATAGCAAGAGCCCGCACTTAATAACATCGCAGTGTAAGAATGAACACGAGGGTTAAAATTTGTCAAAACGCTAGAAGTCGAACCGGCCGCATGATAAAACCTACCAGTACTGGGATAACAAGCTGTTGATACCCACCCGAACCCATGTTCAACTAAGCCAGTCAACAGCAGCAACAGCAATGGAAGAGTCACCTGCCGCTAGGGGCGTAACGCCTGCCCCGCTGCTGTGCACTCCAAGCTCGTTGACTTGTCACCCACGGCACTCATACTATTTGACCCCATCTTTGTGCGCATGAGAGACATGATTTATCCCGCGAACCAGACACCACCGTGCAACACAGTAATTTTGGGCGGTTATCCGGTGAGGGTAAACTAGGCTGTTGGACACACACGAGGCGGCGGTTTCCTCGAGGCGGGGTTTCTCAAGCTTACGAGGCCGGCCTGTTTCTTAGAGGGAGGAGGGGGGGGGCAATGACCGCTAACCCACACGAGGCGGCGCTTTCCTGGAGGGGGGGACGTGAACGCAAAGACTAGACAGGAAAGTTTTCACCTTCCGCTGGGAGTGTAGTACTTGGCCACGGTGTACTTGAGCGCGTTGTTGTACGGCAGCTCCGCGACGTTCTGCACGAGGCCCTTGCCGTACGTCCGGCCGTTACCCACGCCCACGATCACCCCTGCGTCCAGGTCCTGTCGCGCCGAAAGGGCATGGACGTTGGGAGCGTTTCAGATGGAAGAGGCCCGATCATGTCGTAGGGGCAGGAAAGTTGGCGAGACTTTTAAATGGAAAGCAGTGCTTCAGATGGAAAGTAGGTGTTGCTTCGATGGGGGACTAGTCTCCATGCAACAGGTGTATGTTCGTTGAGGTCAATGAAGAAAGCACCACTGTTTTTCATCACCACGAAAAAAATCGAACACGATAGTGCCACTAGCGACCCGGCATCACGACCACCACCACGACCACCACGTACCTGCACAGTTCCAGAGATGATCTCAGCCAACAACCACGGCAAAAAAAGGACAAAGCCACCAACGACTGGCATCACCAGCACAACTTCCACCATACCTGGACAGCTCCAGAGACGATTTCAGCCGCGCTGGCGGTACCGCCGTTAGTCAGCACCACGAGCGGGGTCGACGCCGGCCTCACGGGGCCCTGTGAACTCCCGTAGGTCACGTCCTGGAAGTTCCGCCCCTTGATGGACACGATCCTGCTGCCATCGGGCACGAAGAGCGCCGACACGTCAACCGCGGCCTCCAGCAAGCCCCCTGTCATCGGCATATCGGTTACGGTTACGGGTTGGCGTTGTTGGCGGTTATTGTTACGGGTCGGCGGTGTTGACAGACATTGCTACGGGTTGGCGTGACGACGGTTACGGTTTGATGTTTTGACGGTTGCAGTGTGGCGTTTCTGATGGGTACGGTCACCGGTTGGCGTTTTGACAGTTCCGGGCACGTTTCAGCGCGTCGACGTGTGCGGTTACGGTTTGGCGTTTCTGACGGTAACGTCTACGGTCTGACGGTAACGTCTACGGTTCAAGCGTTTCTGACGGTTACGGTTACGGTTACAGTTACAGTTCGTCGGTGTCGAATGCGTGGTGGTGTGTGGTGGTGTCGTTTCGCACAAGATTTGACCTCGATTAGCTGCACTCTCGTTCAGGGTTCAACCGACCCTCCGCTTAGGTCAGGTCTAATTGATCCTGTTTGGACTCTGCTTTCGGTTCATGACACCGTTCGGAGTAAGGTAGGCATAGCTCGGAACCGACTTGGGCTAGGTCCGGGTGATGCTGATGCCATGGAGGGTTGAGCCTGGGTTGGCTCAGTCTTGCGCGGTTTGGTCTTCGGGGGCTACTGTGGTGGATACTCTGTGGGGATTTTCGGCTGACGTAGGTGAAAAATCTTTGGCAAAGCGAGCGGAGCACAGTGACGACCATTGTACGGTGCGGTAAACACACACTTGGCCGCCCCCAAAGTGTCCCCATTTGGGCTTCAGTACTAGGAGGGTTAGAACCACTTAAGCAGAAGTAAAACATGCCCTCCCCACATGTAACGAACCGTCGCATACCGGTTGTGATAGGCACGCCTCTTAAACTTCGGCAACGGTAGAGGCCGCAAGCGAAATATCAGCTTCTGCCTCGATATTTTCTTGAGTGGACCAACTCACCTGGGTTCCCCCTCATGTCCAGGATGACACCGCGGAGCCCCCCCTCGGCTGCCGAGTCAAGGTACCGGTACGCCTGCTGCAACTCCTGCGCCGCGCCCATGCTGAAGCCGGAGAGCTGCATGTAGCCCACCGGAGCGTTCTTCACGTCTCCCACAAGGGTGGCCAGCTTAACGTCCCGCAGCTTCACCAGACGCCTCGTGAGCGTGATCTCCTGCTCGGTCTGACCGTTGCTGGTGTCTCTTAAGAAGGAGATGCTCACCTTCGAGTTTGGCTCTCCTCGCAGCTGATCTCGCGCCTGTTTCCAGCAAGCCAACCGTGAGGCATCCCGATGATTGAGGCGTGTGTGTGGCCGGCAGCCGATGCGCAGCAGAACACAAAAATATCGGTCACGAGGCGCGCATACAATCAGAGGTTTACAACCAGAGCCTAGAATTGTACAACACGGACTCGGTACAGTAGGGCGAACAACCTGCTGTCAGTGCTGTCTCGCTCACAACGGCCTCCTCCCGTACCCGCGTGTCCCAAAGGCAGCAGTGAGCGAGGCAGCACTGACAGCAGGTTATCCGCCCTACCGAGCCCGCCATGCATCTTCACAGATGCCGGGGCCAAAACAACACCAGGGAGGTTTTGTGTTTTTCTTGACCATCGGACCATGGAATCTCGTCCTGACCCAGAAAAAACGCGGGTTATGCCCTGCCTTCGTACTACAACATGATACCCCCAGACCATTGGGATGTCTCGGCGTGTTCTTCACAACGAGACACCCCCCACAAACAAAATAAAACAACGCGACACAAACAAGTTCACAGAGGGCATTTTCGTTTTTGGATCTAGAACATTTTTGGCACCTCCTTTTTGACCGTGAAAATAAAAGCAACAGTTTAACACAGCACGCCTTTCGTCTTCTCATTAGCAGCATCTAGCTTGGCACTCTTTCGAACGCGAAGTACTAAAATAAAAATACGTGCATCAAATCACAGGGCAAATTTTCGCTGTCTTGAGCTACAGTAGCTAGCAGGAGCTTCATACTCGACCTTGACACGAGACACGTGCATAAATTAACAACAACACGCGCATGAAACTCGCAAAGCGCATCTTCGTTTCTGGATCTACTTATTTAACGCACGCTTGTCACTTCTAAGTACCTTCTCAACGGTGATGCCTTCCACCGGCTTCCCGTTGATGGCGGTTATCTTATCGCCAGCCCGCATCCCGGCGTCGAAGGCGTACCCCTCGAAGGCCGACACCACCGTGATGCCGTCCTTCCCGGCCTCTCGCTTAGCACCTCGCACGATCGTCCCCCGACCCTTGCCCCCCCCGTCCTTCTGTACCCCGCCCCCCACACTCGTCTGCCCCCCTTTTGGTGGCTCTGCGGCAACCGTGCGGGCGAAAGGAAGGCGGCAATAGCAGCACGCGGGGAGCGAATGGACGGCGTTACGGGCGGTCGCATAGGTGGCAACAGGAGGCGGCGTCGTGGACGGAAGGAGTTCCTGCTGGTGGAGGAGGCATGTGTCGGTTGGAGAAAACGTGTCGTTTCGAGAAAAGCGGCGGGATGGTGCGGGTGGCATGATAGCTCGTCGTTTCTGATGCCACCAGAAGAGCAAGGACGAGAGAAGATGGTGCCGGAAACGTGCGGGCGAACGTACAGACAGGTGCGAGAGCGATCTACGTTCAAAGATCGATTGCTGCACGACCAAAGACGGTGCTAGACCCGATCGACACGTCCAGGGAAAAATTCCTCCTTCGATGAGGCCGTAGATCTTACCAAAACCACCTGTGTTCGGCATTGGCAACCTTTCGGTGGAGCAGTCGAGCTACTGAGGATCGACGGCAAATCTACGCGCTTGCCCGCACTTGTATGGCACTGAGGTGTACGGTCACGCCTGTGCCGAAGCTTTGTGGCTGGTCAAACACACGAAAGGAGAAAGGCGGCAGAGATATAGAACACAATAAAAAAGTAAGGCCGGGCCATGTGTATGCCTGACCCTAACGCAGAGCCTCCTCTATATTTTCAATCAATGCGACAAGGAGAAGGGCACGACAAAAATACAGCACACGCAAAGAAAAAAACAGTCCCGGGCATGGGTATGCATGTACACATTTCTTTTGCCGTCCCTGCATCCCACCCCCCCCGAGAGGACACAAAAAAGACATGGGTCCTTCACCTGCTTCGCCCGTCGTCTGCTGCTGCTCTCCCCTCTGCTTCCCGCCGGATATGACGAGCCCCACCCCCCCGTACCTCCCTGACACGGTCTCCTTCAAGTCAGCCGCCGCTTGATTGTTCTGGATGGGATACAGCATAGCCGAGTGGGCCCAGTCACATAGAGCGCGCCCCGTGGGTCGGGTGTTGCTATTGTTGTTGTTGTTGTTGTTGTCCGCTGAACATAAAACATCCGCGGGTCGGCACAGGGATATGTCCGAATGGACGGGGGCCCGTAAAGCATGGAAGTAAAACCACAATGCCGCAACAAAATTCACACACAAAACACACCTGGTACTCCGTGTAAGGGTCCAGAGTCCTGAGCATCGATCCCACCGCGGTCTCCAGGAGCCGCTCCGGGTTAACCTCCTCCACGTACCCCTAAAATAGTAGTACCCAAGACGGGCCAGGGGGAGAGATAAATGGAGAGATGGAGGGTGAGAGGATATAAGAGAAAGGATGAGTGAGTGAGTGACTTCTTGTGTGAGAGAGATAGAGTTGAGGACTGACAGGGTGTACGCGAGAGTGAGTGAGTAGGTGGGTAAGTGAGCGAGCGGGAGCTAAAAATTGTAAAGAGATGAATATTTAGTGGGTTAACTGAGTGAGTGCGAGAGAGGGGGTGAGTGGGTGGGTGAGTAAGTGAAAGATAGAGTAAGTGAGTGAGTGAGTAGGTGAGTGAGTGAGTGTGAGATTCTGTGGAGAGGAAGAGGGAGACAGTGATTGTGAGAGTGAGATAGAGGGAAAAAGTGAGTGCGTGAGAGGGCGAGCGAGTGAGGGAGTGAGTGTGAGAGTGTGATAGAGATGGAGAGGAGTTTGCGAGAGAGAGGGTGAGGAAGTGAGTGAGTGGGTGAGTGAGTGTCAGAGACTGAGAGAATTACACCATGACGTGTAGAAGCGTTTTTCGTTTCTAGCCGCACTTAGACTGACACCTCTTCCGTGATCAGCCGGTTGGTGCCGCAGATGCCAACAGCAAAGAAGTGCACACACATACACTGCTCTCGGTACGCATAGGATCCTTTGACTAGAAAACGTGTTCGCGTTATTTTTCCGCTTCAAGACCGACGTCGTTCCATTGGTCAGACGGTTACAGCGCAGTCGATGCCAATCAAACACAGAAATACACGTATTGACAAGCACACCTCAGTTGCAGCGTTGGAAGTCGGAAAGTAACCAAACGCACAAAGGAGAGAATAGACACAGCAGCAAGGGGTGGGGGGACGTAATAGGAACCACACCCTGAGGCCACGCAACCGGGGTTCAGCGCTGGCTAGCGGTTCGGTGCTGGCTCGTTTCCATATCAAACCGCATTGGTCGGCACCCACCGGCGGGGGCGTAAAGCAGTTGTTTTGCTACAACATAAATGACTGTGCTAAATAGTACGTAGACGGTTGGAATCCTGGGATAGGCAATACCGTGTTGGTAACTCATGTGGTCATACCCTGGAACAACAGGTACTGCTTTGGTCAATGTTAGTCACGTACGTAAACCATCTGGGTTATGCATCTATCGTATGCATGCGTTTTGCAGAGGGAAACCAAACCACCCAACGGGGAGGTATGATACTATCGTTGGGGGGTCATCTAGGCAGGGTCCTTCGTGGCTCTTCGGGGATGACATACGGTACCATGCCCTTACCGCCCTGCCCATGCCAGAACAATGTTCGTGGGTGCAAAGTTTGCCGAATTATGTATGCTCACTGGCAGACAGATCGACGCCAGCAGGCGCCGCCGACTCTTATCCTTCCGTGTCGAACACTTCGAGATGTTCCTTCGCCAACGGATTGTTTTCCGGCGCGATCTATCGCTACGAAAGGTGGCTTCACATCGCCCCTCAGAACGAACACTAGCCCGCACGCGGAGCTAATGAATAGCGAGGTACGGTAGAGCGCTGAGTGCGCTGAGAGATATTGTCGCAAAATCCTCAGCACTACGCGCTACGTTCGGTGGGGGGGGATTTCCGACCGGGCAATTAAGAGGGAACGGAAATGGTCGTCGGAAAGCTCACAAACCGGACGCTCAGACCAACGCTGAGGACTCGCGACGAATGTCGCGAAAACCGACCAATGGGAGTAGTCTAGAAGCGAGACAGCCGGGGGAATTACGATAGATTGCACCCAAAGGGGTAGGTTTCGTCCACGATGCATCACAGCAGTGGCGGATGTAGGCCGCTTGATTTCGAGAGACCGCCGCATGCACAACTACAGCGTGCGGTCCGCAGCAAAAACCAATGGTTGGCCGTGCGACCCTCAAGGTCCGGTAGCAAAACAAGAGGGAAGAGGCAGGAAGACAACAGAAGATTACTATTCGGGTGGCGCTCCGAGTAAATTGCTTTGAAGTACCAGCATATGTACCTCTATTGCCGGTTTTTCTTATCGGTGCTTCATTCTCCACACGCACTTAGTCATGCCCTCCCTCCCTTCCCTCCACAAAGGGCATGGGAGTTTCGGTCTTAGAGAGTTCTCACCCCTTATAGGATCTCCGCTGAACACTGGATAGTTGGAATGCCCTACAGCAAAAGTCTTGGTATGGAATACTCCATCCGGAGTTTTCCACCCGAAGTATACAAGCATACTACATGCATGTGTATGCATAGCATTTCGACTTTTTTGGTGGTTGTGTTCTTTTTTCTCTGGTGGGACAGCGTTTCTTCTAACACTTTTTTTCTTCTGCATGGCACTCAGAGGACCCGTCCGTACACTACCCGCTTTGCGTGGGTCTCGCGAGACATTGGTGGTGCGCGCACTGGCCACCTGAAGCCGCCGGGACTCGCTCTTTTTTTAGGGGCTGCGAATCCAAACCAAAAAAGCCTTCAGATGTACATGAACAGGAACACTTTCTAGTGGGCGGGGCGGTTTTCACTATTGGTGGTCTGTTTTTTAGTTGCGCGTGCCTTTTCCACCAGGAACGGTCCGCTTATTCTTGTGGAATTTCACGAACACATGCATACGTTGCGTTTGCTGTCCACTACCGACACGGGTATTTAGCGACATCAGAGCATATCCTCACGCGGGTAGTGAGAGTCCAAAAACACAACACCTCTCTCTATGATACCTCTCATGTCGTTAGGAAGAACACCACTACACAGCAGCAACGAAGAGGTTACCCGCCCTCACGGTACGGTTTAATCCGTTTGAACGAAATGTATGTACGTTCGCTTCGTGGCTGGACAGAATCGTGTGTCGTTCGTGTTTGTACTTCGAATACAACAGGTATTTATCGACAGCGGACCATAGAATGACGTAAGCATCCTAAACACGACAGCTCTCATGATACTTGTCACGAGGAAGAAACCCAGGACACAGCAGCAACGAGCTTTCGAGATCACCCGCCGTCACCGGACTGTCCGCGTTTTACCCGAAAACTGTTCTGTTTGAAGGAAATTTGTATATACTCTCGTTCATGTTTGTACTTCGAATACAACAGGTCGTTCTCTTCAAAGGACGTTGGCACGCTCCCAGCATGATAAATGAACATCGCACAGCTCCTCACAGTGGATGCAACGAGTACAGAACCAGCGGCGATCTTCTCTTTTGTGTGCCCCCCGCTCAAGTTCGTCACCACAGAAAACAAGTTGTTCCGTGAGAAGCGTATATCTTGGCCACGTCGCGACGGCCGACAACAAGAACCACCGCGCAACGTAACAATGCCACCAATGTGCCCTTCGTCGGGCACGTTGATGAACGTCTCTTTGATCCGTTGTTGGCGTTTGCGCGAAATCGTCATCTTTTTTTTGCGTGAAAATACGTTGACGACCAGCGATGCGAGGTCGCGCACTCGCACACAACCACCATTTCGCGAAAAAAAAATAGTCGTCAATGGCATCAATGGGCCGCAGCAACACTCGCTCCAACAACATAGCCAGCAAAGCATCGAACGCTGGCGGTAGCTCATCGGCTGCTGAACTGAAGAGACGAAGTCGTCAGAGCCTCCCCTCGCATCTCACGTCGACGGCACGCCGGTGATCAACCTTGTAGCTGGGACAAGGTTGATCACCGGCGTGCCGTTGACGTGAGATCTGAGGGGAGTTTCCGACGACTTCGTCCCTTCAGCAGCCGATGAGCTAGCGCCCGCGTTCGAGGCTCTGCTGGCTGTGTTTTTGGAGCGAGTGCTCTTGCGGCTCATGCCTTCGTGGTAATGGAAATACACGAGAAAATGAAAAAAGAACGAATCGAACAACAGCCTTTTCACGACGACCCAGATAAGGAATTTTCGAACAACAACGACGACGACGACTCCAATAATAATTCCACCCCAGGTCAATGGTCCATTTTACCCGACATCGGTGATGGTGCATGCTTATTGCGCTGTGTTTCGCGACGAATCCACAACACGCCTGACCTCCATCATGTGCTTCGAGCAGATATCATTACCCATGTATCTCAGAGCCTCAACAGCACCATCATCCCAGGATCAGGATTAAAAACATTTTATGACTATTTCAGCGAGGATAAAACAGGACTTGTGCTAGTCGCAGGTTCCGCTCCTACTACTTATTCCAGTGTCCAGGAGTATCTTCACTTCATGTCGCACCCGTATGCATATGCTACAAACATCGAGTTGATTGCAGCGAACAAATTGTACGGAATGGCGTTTCGTATCACCTATCACGGTCAGCCATATCCCAACCCTCCCGATGCAAACGTCTGTGATGTTTCATACTTCCCGACCTCTTTCCACTACGCCAGCCTTCAGCCTTCAGTACACCATCTCTTAGATAACTAAATGTACGTTTCAGACTCTCATAGTGTTTTTTCGACTTGAGTCACCCCCGGGAGTGCATGTACCGACCTCCTGGAAAAGAACATTGTACTTCAAGTACATCATACACGAAACGACGTGTTCGCTGTGTGTGGAGCACATGTTTCGTTCAAGCGCGCAAACATCGAAGTCCCTTGCGGTACTTGAAGAGTAGTAGTGCCTACCGAATGCGAAACGTTTGGTAAGCCGGCAATATTCCAGTTTTGGCACAGAAAAACACGAGGATTGCGATCTACTTTCTGGTTCATCCTTGTAAAACGTAGCCTGGGCCGACGAAAAATGGACATATCGCCACGTCCCGGCATTGTAGGGATGCGAGGTCAATGGTCTAACGACTAATGACATGCGTCTATACGACTACACCCCGTCAAAAAGACTCACCTGGTCGATATCCACGAGCACATTCTCGAACAGCGTCAGGCTCTTCCTCAAGCCCGGCGACCCCAAGTCCGAGTACGGGACCGTCAGCAGCCCCACGGCCAGCGCGAGGCCGCTCAGCAGCCCCCCCGCGTAGATGCCCACCCCCTTCCAAGGCACCATCACGTTGGCCACCTTGCCTCCACCGAGCACCAAGGTAACGTTCTGCGGACTGATCTCCGAGAACCGTTCCTGGAATGCCGCGGCCCCCGCCGAGAAGCTCTCGCCCACGGCCGCCAGCGTCTGCATCGGCCCGAATCCCTGCTGCCCCCCGTCCTCTCCGGTCGCGTCCTCCGCTTGGCCATCCTTCCCCTTCGCGGTGGTACCAGATTCCGCTTTCGTGCTCTTGCCGCTGCCGCCACTAGATGTCCCCCCGCCGTCACCTAACCTTCCTAGCATCGAGAAGAGGCTCGAGGACCCCGGCCCACCCTGCAGAGGAGGCGTCGCCTTCCCCGGCCCCCTCGAACTGCTACTTGGGCTACTACTACTACTGCTACCACCGCTCTTTCGTTTTGCCTTGTCGCCCCCCGCCCCCCCCGACTTGCCCCCCCCTCCAGATTCTCCGCCGCCTCCTTTGTCTGCATCGCCCAAGCTGTCCCCGGCTCCGAGCCCGTCAAACCACCCCTGCAGGACGGTTAACGGAATGTGGACCTGCCGGGAGTTCCCATCACCGAGGCCATTGTTGCCGCCCCCGCATCGGCCGCCGCCCAGGATAGGCGGCGCCTGCCCCGGGCGTGCGCGTCTGAAGGCGGAGGGCGGGGGGTGAGTTGCCCGCGACGCCGCCACCGCAGCCACCGCAGCCACTGCTGAAGGGCGTACTTGGACTCGTGGTCTTCTTTGCCTGGTCGTTCGTTGTTCCGTCGAGAGTGAGCGTCGGTGGCCGAGAGAGCGCGGGGGTCAACGGACAGAGAGCCGGGGGTGATACCGGGAGATAGACGCGGAGGAACGAGGAGCGTAAAGCATGTGCCCTGAAGGCAAGTCGTCATGTGGAATGCAACCCCCATCTTTGTTCGTACTAGATAGCGCTCGGTGTTGCACGCCAATCACCGAGTGGCACAAGATATGGTGCAAGATGGGATGCTACAGTCTCCTCCGCAAGGATTTCCATGGCTACACCTCCATGGCTGGATCTTGCCAAAGAGTCCCAGGCTGAGCCCTGGGCATGCGGGGGAATGTGTGTCTCCCAAGAGTACAGTTCCATGCCAACTCATGTTGGCACTCCGCACAAAGAGACTGCGAAGTACATTGCAGCAGTCGGGGAATCTTGATGCTTTTTTAGCTGGCAGTTCCGCCGCAAAGTGTTGTTGTTCGTCTTGAGACTTTGAACTTTTGTGTAATACATAGCCACCCCGCTCGAACAAGGTTCGCCAATAAATATTAAAAAGGGCATGCTTACAGGCACGCAACAAGCAATCCACTTACACGCCAACATCGCAATAATCCCTTTACATGTCAACTGCTGTGGGCTCAACACGGCAATGTACATAAGCTTCCCTTCACTGCTGTAGAAAAGAAGATGATGTGCTTACATACGCATCCATGTACCACATACAATCCTCAGTTCAGATTAAACTAGGCTGTGCCCGTGGAGGCAACGACTGTACCCCGAGATCTTCCCGGGAAAAACGCTGCGGCATAACAGCAGTTAGTGCCATCGGTCCTGTCAGTGCGAAGATACCGTAAGGTTGCGAGTCAGCGCACCAAGGTGCGATCGATTTTCAAAGCGTGATTTCTCCACAACCAGCCGCAACCAGGGGGTGCGAGTGCTACCTGATACTTCTTCGGAAAGCTCTCAATGAGATATTTTCAAAACCGCCCTCTTCGACAGTGGTAACCTCCTGGTTGTGGAGAAATGACGCTTCGAAAATCGATCGCACCGCTGTGCGCTGACTCGCAACCTTACGGGTACCCGTACAAGAGGAAAGTCCCCAAGCAACAGGTCTCGACGTCAACACATGAGTACAACGCGCACCAGGGTGCTGGCGTTTGCTTGGATTTTAAAAATGCACGAAAGTCGACAAACGCGCATGGCGCGCCCCGGCTGAGCTCTAACAAGCAGGAAGCGCACCCCAGTATCCCGGGGAAGGGTACGAAGGTGAACATGACGATATCTAACCTTCAACCGGTGCCATCGCCCTTGTAAGTGGAGATCCCAACTTCCACAGTGGGCGAAGAGAAGCAAGCAACCGCCCGACAACAACGGCGGGGACCAACAACGACGAGAGACTCGCGACTCGTGGCGACTACTACTCTGCTGTCGCCAACAGGCTGCTCACCATAAGGGTAGAGCCATCGTAAAACCGAGCGTCAACGCTGTTGGGTAGGACCTTGAGCATCATGGTATGCCGATCTATCGTCTACAACGCATGCCCTGACTAGGAGTTACAGCAGTCATGAGTCAACAACAGCAGCAACACTGACCCAGTCGGGAAAATTACAGGAAGAGATGTGCATACACTCATGATGTCCTGCTGCTTGGTCTTCTCGCTTACCCTGGAGAGCGGCCAGAAAAAGCTGCCACGCGCGCCTGCAGAAGGAGGAGAACCAGGGCGCGTCTTGCGCAGGATGCCTTCATGCCCCCTCTCCAGGGAAGGAAAACGGTGATATGGTCGCAGGCAGTGGAAGCGACTGCGATGACGTAACTTGCGTCAACACAGCAGTGAATCCGGGAACGCCTGAGTCAACCTTGACAACAGCCTCCGCGTCACGACTAGACTTCCGCCGTAACAGTTGGGACCTGCACCCGGCACAGGCCTCTAGTCTTGCTCTGACGCTTTTCTACAGTGTTTGCCTACAACGACATGACCAGCCCTTTGCCTTGTTTGCCGAGGGTGCCCAGGATGCAAGGTGCAGCGGGGGAATCCAAGGATGGATTCGCGGTGGGGGACAACGGGGTACAATCTGCGGGGGCCCTCCATCGTCGGCTGTCCGGAAACACCTCCACTCCCCAGCAACAAGCTCTCATCATCATGGCAGAGGACCTGCCGTTCGCTTCGGCCTCGGCAGAGGTGGAACCCATTGGTGGATTACTCCAGCAGCCCGGCCTCAGCTTGATTCGTGGGAGAGGGGCGCGGGACGACGTGGACGCTCGTCGCCATGGAGGAAAACAGAGCGCTGTCGTTCAGGTGGCCAAGCAATAGTCAACTCGCGTTCAATGAAGGAAGTGCAACATCAACTGCATCAACCAGCCTCTCCGTCATCAGTAGCTCGGCTGCAACCGGCCGACAAACTTGAATCACTGGAGTTGGTTGTGAATAGTGTGTCTAACGATGACACGCTTTGACCGCATCTGCGGGCGTACGAAGCATGCTGTTTGAGAGAGGTATCCGAGTGGAATAGTAGTGTCTCCGCCGACAAGTCGCTCCCTTGGTACAGTTCAAGATTGTAGTGGCAATGGGATGGTGCCTCATGTCTGGGTTCGAACCGAAGCTTCAACGAAGGTGCGTGTGTGGGCTAAGGTATCGGAGCAGGAGTCCCTCCCAAATGTCGGCTTCGTCCCGCTTGTCTATAGGCTTGGAGGTTGAAGGCATGGGAGGTATCACGCCGTTCTGCTGTAAGCCTTACACTCACTTTCACGTGTACAGCAGACTGCCAACACCCAAGTCACAGCGGCAACGGTTTGCTTTATGCCACCTTCCTGAGTATCGGCAAGTCACAGCGGCAACGGTTTGCTTTGTGCCACCTTCCTGAGTATCGACAAGTCACAGCGGCAACGGTTTGCTTTGTGCCACCTTCCTGAGTATCGGCAAGTCACAGCGGCAACGGTTTGCTTTATGCCACCTTCCTGAGTATCGGCAAGTCACTTCGGCAACGGTTTGCTTTGTGCCACCTTACTGAGTATCGGCAGCCAGCCGCGGCAGAGGTAACAATCACCGCCACGCAATGAAACGAAACCTAGACCGGATGCGGTGTTGTGGTGTGTTCATGCGCAAGGATCGAGAAGCGTGTGTGGAGGAAGGCGTGTGTTTGGCGATTCCCAATCTACAGTAGGCATGGTTTTCAACAGCAGTAGACTATATTTTGAACACGCGCGAGACGAAAAGCGGCGTGTTTTGTTCACCTAGTGGGACACTCCGACGTACCTTGTCGCCGGGTAGGGGGGGGGTGCTGCTGTTTCCCAGCTACTGTACCAAAGGAGAGAGAGAGAGAGCCGCAGGTACACAGTAGATGCCGAGTGTTGGAAGGAAGTAGCACCCCGAGCCTAAACCTCCGTCCCCCGTCGTACCCGACTCGCCCATGTTCTTCATCCTCTCTCTCTCGCGCGCGCGCGCCACAGGCGCATCGTTGCGCGCAGGGGGCCGAGGATGCGTGCAGAAAGGGGGACCATGCGGAGGCTACCGAGCTGCATCTTGCCGCCGCGAGAGACTTTCTCAGGGCGGCCGAACAGGCGAGAACGGACGGGTACCACTCCTTGTACATAAAGTGATTAATTGCGCCGCATGCCGCATGGGCTTTTTCACCGCAGTGGGTAGTGTTCCTTTGTAGGCGCTTGTTTTCGCAAGTTGACATCTCTCTCGTATCTAGCGATTCGATTGTCTTGCACGTTTTCTCGAGTTGGTGTTTGTACAGAGGTCGAGACGAGATGTGTATCATAGCTCTTGGAATGGGCGTTCCAAGGACGCAACAAGCCAACACGCAATCAATCCATTACGCCGTAGCCCTTCTCTGACAAAGTCACAAGCTGGTTCGGCCGCACCCAAAGAAGTACTACTGGAATGATCAGAAACGATTCCTCTGTTGCACGTTTGCCTGAGGGTAGCACACAGCAGCAAACTGTTTGTGGGCACATCCACCCCCCATGCAAACCATTGATCGAAACGTGAAACTACGGACAACGCTACGCACGTTCTCGGCATGCTGGGTATCATTCACACATCCCCACGTGCTTCCGGGCGTCGATTTGAGTCGGATGTTGCAAGAGTAGGCATCATCCACCCCCCCCTTTTCACGTGCTATGTACAATACTGGGCGTCGATTGAGTGGTGTGTTACAATGGCACGGCATCAGCATCATCCAACCCCTCTACGCGCGTGGTTTCGGGCGTCGATTGATTTCAGGTGTTTCAAGAGCATACATCATCCACCCCCTGCTTCCGGGCGTCGACTTGTTTGAGGTATTTGAAGAGCAGGCATCTCTCAGCCCCCTTGTTTATCAATTGGTTGGTGCGTGTTTTCCTGCAGGTTCAAGAGCATGGCGTGCTGGCCTCCTCGCTGCTGCTGCTGGCAGACTCACACGCCGCTCGGGCAGAGAAGGGGGCTATACGATTACGGTAAGCGAGACCCCAACCAGAACCAGAACCGAGGGAATTCGTGTTCTGATCCTGAATTGGAGCGGCACAATGTGATCTTGTCACCGCTATTGTCAATAGTTGGGCGGAAAATACACCAACATGGAGATGCATATCCCCATCCCCTCAATATCGTCCTGTTTGCCTCGACCAGCTATTACGGCAACACCATCACGGGTACTCGAAGGATGGTTTTAATCCTACTCCCCCCCATGGTTTGAATCAAATGTTACGCATACAGTACCTGCGAGTGAACAAGCTCTCGTGCACTACTCCTTGGCACCGTCGTCGTTTTGCACGCACACGCGGGTTCTGATTGGTCGAACGATTTGTTGGCAGGCTCTCCGGCGAAGGTCGCGGTTCCCTCAACAACTCCTTGTCCTCTTCGAGAGATCTAACCCCAGCGGAAGCCTATCGGGCAGCGGCAGCCGGCGTCAAGGCTACGGGCAAGGGGGACGGCAGACGGGAAAACGTGGTGGGTCGGGGCGACGGGCGGAGTAGCCACTCGGTCGGGCCTGATATGGACGATAGCATCATGAGGGGCACCGTGGCGAACGGCAACGCCGTGGAGGCGAAGGGGGGGGGGTGCGACGCGGCGGCGGAGCTGGCCCAGAAATTTAGGTGTGCAATTTCTGTGTTGTTGTTGCTGTTGCTGCTGTTTGGATGGTGGAGAGATGTATCTCGCTCTCTCGCCAAAGAGCCGGGCGTAGTACAGCATTCAATGTTTTCCCGTCCGTCACGCGCTGGTGCTGCTATGGTGGAGACAGAGTACTTTCGTAGTGTTCTGTACGGATTATAGATAATGATGCCTTCCCGGGACTGTTGGTGGTGGTTTTCATACACAAGCGTCCGCACGTCGATACCCAACTGCTGTGTAAGCTAGGTTTGGCAGCTGGGAAAATGGAAAGGTCAGCGTGTTTTCTAGATGGATGCAGTCCTGAGCAGCAACAATCTTGCTCCTACACCTGTAGATCCTTTACTCAAGTGCACCACCTCAGGATATAAGCCGGTGCAGACGTGGTGGCCTGGTCTGATACAATTGAGCTGGACGCGGCATGACTCACCTGTTCCAACGTACCCTCACCCCTCACCCTATCTGCCAAGGCCGCAACGGGATGACTTGCTAGAGCTGGAGCGCCAGCTCGCCAAGCTCGGGCTCGAGAGCAAGATGGGGGGCCCCGGGGGGCGAGCCCGCCAGCGACTCTCCAGCGGGGGGGCTCCCCACCTGTCTTCCGCCCTGGGGGACTCGTTCTTCTTCCTCAACAAGTCGGTCATCTTCGGTGGCGGTGGCGCCGGCGGGAACGGCCCCGCCAACGCGTACGGTAACGGTAACGGCCCCGCCGCCGGGGTGTTGGGGTCGCCCGGGACGAGGTTGGGTGTCACGAACCCCCCCGGCGGCGGCGGCGGCGGCTGGAGATCAACCTCTGCTCCCCGCCGTTTCAACGAGAGCGATACTTCGCCGGAAGGGGCCCCGCAGATTCCCTCTGGCCGCGGAAGCGACAACGTCGGCGACGGTACCCGAGCGGACGGGAGAGTTGCAGGGGGAGGAGAAACGCCACGTGTAGGAAACACCGTTGGTCGTGGTGCCGACACTGCAAGGAGGGTGCAAGGTCCGGGTAGCGGAGCTGATCGACCTTCGGCTGGAGCCGGCGGGGTGTGGGCTGGCGAGTCGGCGGGAGAGGGGGGCGGGGGCGAGGGCCGACCGGCGTTGTTGCTGTCTTCGGCGGAGGAGGAAGCGAGGCGAGTGCGGGAGGAGGAGGCGCAGCAGGGCGAGATCATGCGGCTGCTGACGTGCCTCAAGACGCTGGGGGACGAGAACGTGTCCCTGATGAAGGAGTGCGAAGACCGAGATAAGGCGAGTGCATCCACGGCTGTTCGGAAATATGGGGACGACTCGGATGCAAAGTGTGAATATTAAGATGGCCCCTATACTGCCGATTATGAGTGGCATCGACCTAATGGATTCGATAAAAGCACCGTGACCACAAGCTGGGGGCGCAGCAATATCTCGAACACATTGGGCCGTTTCGATCAAGTGGTGGTCGCAGTCGTTAGTCGCTGTCGCGGTTCTGCACGGTCGAGGGATCGCTGCGGCTTTTTCTGTTTGGGGTGGTCCGGTCCGGTGTGGCAGGTTTCTTTTCCCCTTTTGGTGTGTCTGTGTGGTATGTGTGTGTCTTTTTTTTTTAGCATCGACCGCGTTAACGGGCGGACTAGTGAAAATATGCCAATCTTAGTGCGACTGAAACCCTAACATGTTTTTAAAGCCCATGATGTGTCCGTGTCCGAGTGGTGTGTGTGTGTGTATGCGTGTGTATTTTTTAGTTGACATCGACCGTGCTCACCAGCCGGGCCAATGGAAAGGCAGCAGTCTTGTACAGCGGGAACAAAATCGCGAACACGCTGTCTAGTCATGTTTTAGGTTTGTGTCTTCTTTCCTTGTACGGGTACATGGTGTGGTTTCACGCCTCGGGTTGTTGTGTTTTCTGTCATTCGCTGTGCTCCCAAGCGACGGCGTTCCTGCACACTCATGCCGTGTGTGCGCGCTCGCTGCTGCTGTTGCTGGCGCTTGTGCTTCTCCTTCGGCTGCTTCTGCTGCTGCTGGTGTTGAATTTCAAAGTGCAGACTACTCATGCGTTTGCGACCAACCTGTGACACTTCCCTCAACCTAGCTGGTCCACCCGCGGTGGTCGCCATCTGTAACCGCAAACGCGGTAAATTTAAGGAGAACAACCAAGACGACGCACCCTGACGACGAGAACGCTTGTTCGGCGGGTGATTTTGATGGTGCTTGCATCTCACGTGCCGCGCGACTCCGTCCTGTGTGTTGTCTTTCTTCGCTTGTTGCCGCGCAGGTTCGGCAGGAGAGTGAAGCCATACGCGAGGAGATGAAGAGGTTCCAGCTCAAGTACCACGAAAGGTGCGGGTGTGACGGCTGAGAGTCTGTACAATGCGAAGACTGTTTGGCCAGCTATTTGCCCACCAACAAACTTTTGAAGGGCGACGCGATAGGCGCTACATGCATTGTAAGGCCAGCGAAGTCACCGTTGAACCGTTGCTGTTCTGCTCTCAAGGTTTAGCGCAGATGTTCGATCGAAGGTCAGACGATTTTTTGTGGAAAGCTTGTGGATGAGAAGCAATGGCATTCGCACAGGCCCCGTAGACCCGAAAGCATGGCGCCTGCGGTCAAGCTAGGGTTGGCGTAGTTTCATTGGCCAGCCAGGCAATGTTAACGGCACAAGACACCCCCTCGCTCACCCAGATGATGGTGTCCATTTGGTGGCCGATTTTCGCGGTCGATGCTACAGTAGTGACAACGACACGTGCTCGTAAACAACCTTTCAGTTGGGGTCCCCACCAATAGGTCGGAAAGCACCAGCAACTGGAAAGGGGGGGGTCCGCACTTCTACGGATCGCGGCGCCCCCGCCAGGCATCAAAGCCTTTGTCAGACGCAAAACAAATTGCACACCTCAGCGCTGAACGTTGCCGTGTGAGCGAACCTGAAATTTTTGGCCCTCTACGCCAATCACATCGTTTGAAAATCATGTGCAAGTGTGCACCTACTCTACGCTCTCGCACGTGAGGAATCTGACGCCATCGCCGAATGTCCGTCTTGCGGACGTGCAGTTGACAGCTCGCTCGAAATTTGGATTAACGATCCCCAAATATAACGCCACTCGTGCTTTCTTCAGGTTCACCCTGCTGAAGAAGACTCTTGACGAGGTGATGAGGTCTTACCCTCAGCTAGCGGCGCCAGGCACGGCTTCGGCGACGGGCGGAGCGAGCACCTCAGACCCCGCGAAGACTACAGAGGAGGTAAGCACCCGCACCAACAAAGAAGAACCCGCACCACGGTTGTGCTTGCCGCATCGGGGCTCCTGTTGCTGGTAGAATTGACCTCAAGGGAGATGGGGTGCTGGTTCTCTTAGCCGCCATGGGTGATGGGGTGCAAGTTCCTTTATTGCAGCTGTATCATACATCTTGAGACTGTGTTCGCCTGCCTGATATTTCTGCTGCCATGGTACTACACTCGAGCGCTCACACAAATCTCATACAAGTAAAAACTATTTCACAAGCTGGGAGATGCTCCGGTGCTAGCTGGGAGCTTTTCCTTCACAGCTCGCGACTTGCCCTACCGTACACCGTAAGAACTGCGAGCGATCGCATTTCCCCTTAGACGGACTCTCAAAGCTCGCTCCGTTGTTCCACAACCGAGAGGCTGCCATTGCCGAAGGGATCTGCGCTGGAGACATCTCGTCGAGAGTTTTCCTTTCACGTGTCTGCAGGTTGTCGTGCCTCTTGATAGTAGCGCAGTGTAGCTATTGAAAACTAGTCTACAGGGTGTCTGTTTTCGCTCGCAAATGTAGAGAAGCACGCCGATTGGAAGCAGGCCGGTTTTTGACGACTAGACAAAGGCCGGTGGAATGGTCGGTGTGATTTCCACATCATTGGGAGGGGTTTATCGCGAATGCTGCTACGGTGGTCTTGTGTGCGAAACACGCCGCGTTTTCTTTCGGTGATATGGTTTTTGTGGTTACACCTGTTGCCATCTCAATCACCCCATTCGCCGCTCCTTGTGTTTTTCTGCCCCCCTATCTACCCCGCCCCCTCCCTCACACGCACGCGGCTGTTGTTTATCGCGGAACCGACCGGCCATCATCATCGCAACCGAGCAGGTACAGCGGTTGACGCAGACCAACCGCAAGCTCACCGAGCAGGTTAAGAAGTACGAGAACTACTACAAGGAGCTCTGCCTCAAGGCGGAGAGCAAGCGGAAGGAGCAGCTGTCCCAGGCGAAGGCCGCGCGGCAGCAGCAGCTGGCCCACCACCCGTCGTTTGGTCAGCAGCAGCAACAGCAGCAGCAGCAACAGCAGCAGCAACAACAAGCGCCTCAGCAGCAGCAGCAGCGGGTCCAGAGAAGGCTGTCTCCTGCTCCCGCTGTTCCGCGCCGAGGACAGCAGCAGCAGCAGCAGCAGCAGCAGCACCAGCACCAGCAACAACCGTCACCGCACCAGCAGCAGCAGCAGCAGCAACAGCAGCAACAGCAGCAGCAGGCTTTACCGCACTCTGCACGACGGTCGTCTTCCGCCCCATCGATGCAGCAGCAGCAACAACAAGATCCTACCGCTCACCCCCAACAGCACTACCCCGCATTTTCCCAGCAGCACTTCAGACAAAGCCAGCAGCAGCAGCAACAACAACAACAACCAGGAGAGCAGTTGAGGCACATCGGCTCTCAGGGGGTTCCGGGATACCGCGGGGGGGGGTCTACTCAGGCCGCGGTCATTGCGAGGGGCAGAGCGGCAAGGGGAGGAAGGCCTGCCACTGTGGCGGTACAGCAGCAGCAGCAGCAGCCGCCGGTGAGAGGCGTTGCGGTGAACACTTCGGCCGGCCTAGCTGAAGAGTCGGAGGTATGATCCACCGGGGGGGCACGCGCAAGGAGGAAGACTACTGTGGTCCTCGGAGGGAGGAAGTCTTGACCTCCTCCACTCCGCCACCACTCTAGAGAACCGAAGGATAGAGAGAACTTGTGGTGTGGCTACGCATTGGGGAAGGCCAAGAACCAGTTGTTTATAGGCATACGATGCCAATGGTGAACGTTGACTCGGCATGTTGGGTGGTTCGCGAACATCACGCGTCCGAATGAGTCCCTTTCCGGATTCAAATGTTCGGACGTCGATATCCACCAAGGGTCTTTCTCGCCTCTCTTAGGTTGTATGGTTCGCAGAGGCAACCGTGAGTTGGATGGTGCCGTCGTGTGGGCTTGTAAATACCATATGGTAGATTATTTGGCGGTATGCACAAGGGCCGCGTTATTGGTGTACAAAAAAACATAGTTTTGGTTTTGCCGTCAGATTGTTTGATGACCCGCTTGCTTGTGATACAGCGCCCCCCTTCCAGTACGTTGGGAAATTGAATCTGCTTGGCCGCGTTATTTCTACGGAGAATGACTTTACTGGTAGGGGTTGTACAAAATGAAACCATGTTAGGACATGGGCACGCTGGGCATGTCGGAACGCCTTTACCGATATCGAAATTTACATAGCATCAAAGAAGGGCGGCATTGTGATCACCCGGAACGTTCCTAGCCGATTTTTTTTAGGTCAGCGACGCCTGCAGAACACTGCGATGTTTTTCGGGGGGGAGGGGGTGGAGTTGAAGTCCGCCTATGGCACAAGTAACTGGTGAGAAGTTTGTGTTTTCCCTGAAATTTGGCGACTCTGCCACGGCGGGTGAAGAGTGATAAGATTGTTTTATCACATGCGATTTCCGTGGTCTCATTTCGGGCTATAAAGAGTTGGGGGTCCACCCTCCTCCAGTGCATGCATACACAGATTGTGTGCGAGCGTTGTGGGGTGTCGCGAACTCTTACAGACGCCGTTAACATTCGGACAACGCAATATGAACGCTTGGCACAAACATTGATTGGTTCGTCGTGAGGCTACTTCTTCTTGAGGTTTAGAACACCTCTCGTTCTTCATGGAACACCCGGCATCACTGCTGTACAGCACGTACCGTGCACTGCTTCCTCTGCTGTTCCTACCGAGCTATTGCTAATCAACACCCACAAAACACGTTTCCTACCCACCTCACGGCGTACAGCAGCCTGCAGCCTAAAGTTGTCTTGTTGACTGGGAAAGGTCACCACAGAGTACGATGTCGAGAGTCTACAGTGAAAAGGGCACTGAACCTTTGGTAGGTCGTAATCTGGTCGCGACAGCAGTACGTACTACTCTTCATTGCACGGAACACTTGGAGATAGTAAGTCGCAAGGGAGGATGGAATGTCAGCTGTTAATCCACTACTAACTGTATGTGTTTTGGGTCGTGGGTTTTCACGTCCCTGATTGCTCATCACACCGGAGGAAAAAAACGAATAGTTCTTCTCCTCACCTATCCGTGCGGTGCGAAGGGCTTCACAAGCCGTGCCTCATGTTGTGTCCCTCACGACTGTGACCTGTGATTTCCCGAAACTATTTCTTTTTCAAGGGTCTCGACAAACGGGGGCCTGAGATTAAAACAGTAAGGTTTTGCACGTGGGTTCGGCTGCGTTACGCCGACAACAACTACACTACCGCAGAACCGCAGTGGTACGAGGTTGTACCAATTGCATCATCGGGGCGATATCGTTCAGCAGTACAAGTCTCAACCAAGCACGTGCGAACAACGGGGTGTTTGTGTGAAAGAGCACCACACACATGAGTTGACGAGTCGTTAGTGTTGAATACGAGTCTTGTCCCCGGTCGAATCACGTCAGAGTTTAGATTTGATTGGGTCCAGTCGTGTCGGCTGAACTGCTGAACCAACACCACACACAGCAGTCGTACGTTGCTGTCGGCTGACGTTACAAGGGCACGCGAAACTGCAACCTGCCCAACCGCTCGGGTTGACCTTGAAGTACAGCATCGCGCGCCGTCAAATGGACGAACTTTAGTGTAGATAGAACAGGCGCACATATCACCCTCTTGATCAAAACAAGGATGACAGTCAAGCTGCCAAGCTTCAAGCTCTAAGCTCCACCACAACGGAACGAGAAGCGGAGAGTTGTGCGACGGATGGTTCCTCCGCACGTCACGGTTCACATCGTAGATTTCGTAGAATACAGTCGGGGAGGTTTTATTCCCAAGAAGTTTGGAAGGAAACCGCGCGAACACGCGGCTCCCCATCTAGACAACCCCCACCTTGTGACACACTTTCTCCTTCTCCTCCTTTTGCTTTCTTCCGTTCTTCCACTGGATCGCACACGACTTCCACCTTCATTGTGGTGAGTGCGTTTAGATGTTTAGATACTGATTGGGCAACATGCGGTGTCCTGAGTAAAAAACTGCGGTGGAGCATTCATTGCTCGCATTTTCGCCAGGCAACCTCGGGTTTGCGCATGTTTCGAGCCTCGTGAGGTTATAGCGCTGGTACGACCCCGTTATATGTATCACGAAAAGCCGGTACAATAAAGCGCTTAACCACCAAGTCGACGTAGACTGCACCGCAACCAACACGACACGTGCTACCGCGCTTTTCTTCCGCTGCTGGGTCATGGGAGCTCGACGTCCGCTCTACAGTAGACTACTGTAGACCACCCCCCCGAAGTCAACCTGCTCGTTGCTTCTTATATGTAGTCAGTCATAACATATTCCACCGACCGTCATGCATGCGCCTACTTCTCGCTCGAATGACTCCTGTGGTGGCAACTAATGCTGTACGAATCACAGCGTCGTCTACAGTAGTATACTAGCGCACCGTGGGTTACACCTGTTCGCACGTCGGAGTGCTACTCCTGTGTTTCGGTAGAACGCCCACCTTGTTTGTTGGTGGACTGTTTTCTTTTGTATTCTCAAGGTATGCATGCCATATGGTCTGAACCTGGTCGGTGGAAATCCCCCAACTGTTTATATTGTACTCTAATGGCATACAGTCTATGCCCTATAGTCTAGTCTTAACCTGGTCGGTGGGACTCCCTATGGCACGCGCCGACTTCGTACCTACAGCAGTGTAGGGTCTTCCTGGATAACTTCTCAGGTTCGTCTTGCCTGAACTCCACGTAAATATCGTCACAAACGTCGCTCCAGACAATCCCCAGAGGGAGTGCACGGCAGTCAGTCACGAGAGACCGTAAAGTGACACGTGCCATGGACAGTCGACTGCTACAAGTCTGTACTGTCGGTGGTGCTTGCATAATTTATTTTTTTCTAAACCCGCCTTCCAAGGGAGGGCGTTGCGCTATACTCTCTTTCGTTCTTGGGGCGTTGATACCTCAACACAAGGAAATCCGTTCATCCGTGGTCACAACCCAATCAACAACGACGTACGTACAAGGTGAAGCAGATACGCGCTTTGAGAACATCCGGCCATTTACGAGTAAAATTTCGAAGTATCAATCCAGAAGGACAAGCGGCCTGTCCGCCAACTCTAGACACACGAGCCGGCCAGACTCGTTCCGCATGATGGGAAACAATGGGAACAAGGGGAACCTTCTATGTTTTCGATGAGAGAGTGGCGCGTAAGGGTCGCTACTACTCTCAGTGTCGTTTTCAATGCTTGGCCCATGTGAGAAACAAACCGCGTGCGCACAAACAGACACCGTTGTTTTTTCGGCATTTGTTCTCCAGCTAAAACCGCACCGCTTGTTGTGACGGGAAAATATTTTTGGTGTCGACGACCTGCCATGAAATAAGACATTTCGACCCATGCCTACATTGTGGCACCCTCTTCAACCACGAGCTCGTCATGTGTGTTGGACCCTTGCATGTGCTCTCTCAGGAGAGCTTCGTACAAACCGCTTGCGCACAAACAGACACCCTTGTTTTTTTTGGCGTTTGTTTGTTCTCCACCTAAAGCCGCACCACTTGTTGTGAGAGGAAAATATTCTTTGTGTCGACGACCTGCCATGAAATCAGACATTTCGACCCTTTCGGCATGCCTGCATTGTGGTACCCTCTAAAACCACGAGCTCGTCCTGTGCGTTGGACCCTTGCATGTGATCTCTTAGGAGAGCTTCGTACTTGTGCCTAAGAACCCTCGATGTCTGACCGAGACTCTGTCCTTTTGTTGCCAAATGTTCGCCATTTTGGCACACTTGACAGCTCGCGAGATTCTCGACACATTGTTTCCACATGGTGTTCACTGTTGCACAAGACTACCTCCTTTTGCGTCCTGCACCCATGTACGCACTCGCTTTTGACTGCCCCTTCCATGTTGCCTGGCCATTAAATCCTGGAGTTGTAGAGACCCCTACTGCTCATCTGTACCATTGATGCCCGACCCTGAATTGAGCTTATCGGAGCATACATTTCAACCATGCTTCCGTCCCACAACAAAGAACTACAGTCAAACTCTCCAATCCTCCCTCGCGCTGATTTCCTGTCCCCCCTCCTTGTCTACTTGCTTGCTTGTCTGGTTCCCCAAAGAAACGCAGAACCGTTGTACGAGCAGCCCCCATTGCTGCTACAGCGATCTCATGCGTGGCTCGGGCTGCCTGCTATTTTTCGGAGCCGCGGTGCTGGTCTCTGTCGGCGCCAGCGATCATGATTCCCTCCAAGATGATAACGGCCGAAAGTTGGCCGAGCTGTCACATCCCCTTTCGGCCGGCATTCGCGGGTCCCACGCCGACGACCTCCCCCGCAAGCGATCGTGGCGGAGAGAGTTGACCAACAACGGCCATGGCGGCAAGAGCGGGCACAAGAGATCCAGCGACAGCGGCAGCAGCGGCGAAGGAGAAGATGGCGGTGGGCGTCACCACCGTGGTGGCGGTAGAGGAAGTGGTGGGGCTGGCTTCCTCTGCGAGAACGGTATCCTGGAAGACGGATACTGCTGCTCGGTGAGACTTTTAAAATAAAAACTAGTCATGACGGTACTGAAAAAAACTTACACGAGCCGAATTGGGTCCACCACATGGGTGCACGTTTGAGCAGGGAAAACGTGTCGAAATGCCTTTTCTCCACGACTGACAGCTTTGTGTACTAATGAGGCGTCGGCATTGTGTCACCCTTCTCCCAAGAAAAAACGTAGGATCTTTCTTATTATCGTCACCGCCTTTGAACATTAACCAATCTGACCGACAGAAAATGTGCGGCGAGGGCGGGTGCGGTGGTACCGGTTGCGGTTCGAGGAACGACGTGACGACGGCGGACGACTGTTGCTTCTCCCACATCACCGAACCCTGCTCCGTCAAAGGCTGTGCCCCATGCATGATGGATGGTACGTGTTTCTTCAAATATTGTTTCGCATGTAAACAGGAACCTAGCCCGTTGCCTTGAAAACTACTGCTTCTAAAAACGGTTTTCGTGGAAACTGATTCTAAAATATCAGCCAGCCCCAACATGGATCAGAAAAAATGACTAATTCCTCGTGACGTGAGTGGCTACGCGGACGCATGCATACGTACCTCCTTCAGATGGGACGACCACCTTTACCGTTTGGTTCTCCACATACTCGCGAGTGCGTCCACCACCCACGTAGAGTAGTTAACATTATCGACGCCAACACGCTGGCGGAAACGAACCTGATTCCTGGGGCGATCATTTGGTGCGTTGCCCATAGACACTCATATTGTCGGGCACCGCACATCTACGTTTTGCGTATCTACTAATCCGATCTACTGGAACTTGTTGGGTCACCTTTATTGTGTGTTCAGAGCTAACCATAGGCCGAAGGGCATTGGTTATGAATAAGCGATGCCGTTTTATGACTCACTTCGCATAGCAGGAACGTTTTGGTTACCTAGCCGGTCTGAGAATCATCAGCTTAATTGTTCCCCTATTCTTCTTCTGTCGTCGTTCCCTCGTCAACGCGATGCCGTATCGTACCTACCCTCCCCAACCCAGAGGATGACCTAGAGACCGACCCAGAGAGCGAACCAGAGCATGAAGATGAACGCGAACACGAACGTAAACCTGAACCTGAACGTGAGCCGAAACGTGAAAAACGTGGGCGCAAACGCAACCAAGAAGATTGCGATGAAGACAGTGAAGACGAAGACGGCGGAGACGAAGAGAACGACCCAGAACCTGAAGCAGACCGCGATCCAGAAAGCGAGCCTGAGCGCAAGCCTGAACGCGAACCTAAGCGCAAGCCTGAACGTGAGCCGAAACGTGGAGAACATGGACGCAGAAAGAAACCCAACCAAGAAGATTGCGACGAAGACAGCGAACAAGAAGACGGCGGAGAGGAAGACGGCGGAGAGGAAGACGGCGGAGAGGAAGACGGCGATGAGGAGTCTGACGGCGACGGAAGCTGCTGCAACAAGACATCCGAACTACTGCGCGTTGTAGTAGATGACGGAGTACAGGAGGAGGTGAAGATGAAGAGTGGAATTGGTGGCTCGAATATTGAAGGCGACGCTTGCAGATTTGGTGTGGAATCGAGTTGAAGAGTTCTCTGCACCATTCCTTGCATCCCTTGTGGGAGAGAGAACATTGAACAAGAGCAACCCGTTGAAAAATGCTCAACATGAGACTCAACGTTGCGTAGAAGCACAGCAGAAGGCGGTGTTTCCCTCAAAGGTCTTGTGTAGACATCCGGTATTGTTTGGTGAGAGCGATGACCATGTAACTGCGTCTGTAGGGACGCCCAAAGAAGCATAGAGACTTCAGAATACCTCACCTTCATCCCGCCAGCAAGCAGAGAACGCTCGAAAGCAGATACGATCAATGATGCAGAAGAAACATCGGGTCAGTTGTAGGTATGTTGTCCTTTTTAAGCTTGCTTGATCACGTTCGCCGCCCTGACCGACTTTGTCCGATCAAAATAATCAGGTCTACAGCAATGGCCCCATCAGCATCTTCGCGGGCTGCATGGCTGACAATGAAGCATTCCCTGTAAGTTCATGCTCTTTCTCTTTATTGTTCTTTGAACTGGCCATGTCTTCCCCTGACACAACATTTGAAAACTGCAATACCTGCAAGAAAAATAGACACACACAAAATTCAATCGTCTCTGTGTTGTTCTTCGACACAAACATTTTGTTTTGGGGGGGAAATCATTTACCACAAATGACGACTACTCCAGAAAGCTCATGTGCCACTAACCGAGGGAAATTTCCTACCAACGTCCTCCATCTCATAAAATGCCTGCATTCATCCACTTCATATTCATTAGATACATTTTCTCCTCTCGGACTGCCCACAGACTCAAGATGTTGTCCAAGGCGCCCTCTCCGAAGGTGGCCCGCGCCTCCCCTATCCCCTCTTCAACTTAATCAACTCCCCCGAACAAGAGCCCTACCCCCAGCGCCCACCTGTTCACTTGCTTGCTTTAGTCGGTGTACAACAAGGTGCGGTGACAGCAGGCTGCAGCACCACCGCTCATCATCCTATCTTCAGTTTTCACCGGTTTACTTTTTCTCCTTCAGGCACTCTGGTAGAGCTGCTTTCAAACAGATACCTCGTCTTCACGGACCCCCTCCCCCCCCTCCGTTTTCTGTTTTCTAGGCGAGGGTGATACTGAGTGTATTAGTGACGCCAGGGGACTCCGACTCTGAAATGGAGTACGTCATGACTTCGTGGGAGGACGATATTCAGACCGCCACCTCCGATGAACCTTACTCCACCTTTCCAACGTCCCTCAACTTGGCCGAGTACACGTGGACCGATGTCGGCAGCTACGGCATGATTTCGATCGCGACGGCTTCTGGGCACTACGTCGGCTTCGACGGTGGGCTGGTTTGAATTCTTTCGTATGAGTTTGCACATTCCAGTACTTTCTTTGGCGTAATCTTGGGAAGTGCTTCTTTTTCTCTCATCATTTCCAGGTGCTGCATCCCTCATCAAAGTCGTGGTCTCGGCGACCTATGAGACATGCTCGACACCTTCAACGAATGGAAGTGTTAGCAATTGAATGCCGCAGCGGTCTTGCGGGTGTAGCAGACAAGCAAGGGGTGCGGAGAGTACTGACCACTCATCGTGTTTCGTGTACCCCTTGCATCAATCTTAGCAGTCTACATGGATAGCAACGTTGTAGCCCACTCGCTCACGGTTCGAGGCATGGTCTATGTACTCTTGCCATGAGTGCTGCGATTCACATTTTTTTCCCTGCCCTGCAATTTTCCTATTCAGGTTCTAGCATTATGGCTTCCGTCGTGTCCTCCGAAGAAGAGCCCGGCTGGGGGTGCGCGAGCAGGATCAAGGAAACTGACGACATGGGAACCAAGCGCTGCATCATCATGGGCCCCCTCGAAGTTTATTGATTAGACACGGAGGATTTTCGAAAACGCATGAAAGCAAAAACGACGAGGGACGAATGCATGTATGCAGGCCGCGCATCCAAAGTAGACTATCGTAGAAAACAAGCTCAACACGCAATGTCCGTTCTTGGGCGACCTGGTTATGTTCTTTTGTTTTTTCGGGGAACATTAGCAACGAGAGGGCGCGATAAAAACGGGCCTCTGGTAGTCATCCCGTGCGCCCCGGGCTCTGCATTGTGGGAGGGTAGACGCACACATACTGGTGTTAATGAGGACGAGACAGCTTTTATATCGATTCATTGTGTCAAACGGCTGTGAAATCAATTTAGAATTGCGTCAAGTTCAACGGGGTGAAGTAAGTTCAACGGTTTGTTCGTTGTGCCTAAAAAACGCTATAGTTAAGTCACCAAGTATTACTACTTCGAAGAAACAGCTTTTAGGTAAGGGAAGACGGGTTGGGTAGTTAGGGAACACTGGTGGAAGGAACTTGTTTAGTTCATGAGGTGTATCTGAGAGTGTTTCCCAAACAGGAAGGCTTCGTCAACCTATGAGGTGTTGAGTTACGGACGGTTCATGTTTTCATGTTCTGGAACGAGCCATGTTGCTAAGAGAGCAATGTAGAATTCACGGCTGCGAGAGGGATAAGATTGTTCATCGCCCGCTTTCATCCGGATGGATTTGCCCTTTCTGACGACGCCGTGTCATTTGTGTGAGTCAGAGACGGACAATAACATGTTGCCCATTGATGTGCATGTTGACGCCAGACGTGCTTACCACGTGTCGTCGAAACAAGAGCCGAAAATAATCGCGCTCAATATCTGTTATGATCCTGAAATCAAGCCTGAAACGTGTTTCCTACCATGCTGTACCAACGACGGATCTCGGCCACACACACGGCCAAGATATATCTCCGCGTTCTGGGCAGTACAAGCGAACGCCCCATTTTTTCTTTCAACACAGCCAAAAAGGCGTCTTGGGTCAGCCTCATCCGACCAAAATCGCAACTCGACGGTCACAAGGCCAACCACGGGCGGGCGCAAACAATGTCGGGCTTCCAGCGCGGCTCTCATTCACTCAAACATTAGCCCTGTGGCGAGAAACAGCGTGGCGTACTGCATCGCTCGTTCCCCTGGCCCGAATCCCTTGGCCTCGGCCCTCTCCAGCCGACGAAACGCTCGAGAGACCACGCCTCCTTGAAGCAGTAGAGACCGGAGGTGCGGAGCCCTGCCCAGCAGCCACTGCAGCATGAGAATCGAGGGAACATGGGCGGTGTGCGCGTGGTCCAGCGCCTCCAAGCTCATCTCCAGCAGCTCTTGAATCTGCTTGTTCGGTGGGGGGTAGGAGCTGACATTCAGTCTGGAATATTATTGAAGTCGCAGGTTTCTGTTGTTGGTTGGCATGGGGAAGGGACGAATGGGTGGTCACTTCCATCCACATGCTGCAAAACGTAATACCTCTCGTGTCTAATAAATAAGGCCTGCACGAACTGCGAGGTTCTCCACACCGGCTGGGAAGACATTGAACCAACGTGGATCGCTGCAACGCATGTGGGGCAAAGACGGGAGGTGCCCCTACAAAGCGGGAGGTACCGCATAGTGAAGGGTCGGGACCGTGAGACACACAACAGGTCTCGAAACTGGTCGGTCGGCCGAGCATAGAGGCACAGGCTAGATGATGACCTAGACGTCAAGGCGGCCGTGTGACCTGGGGTGCAGCCGAGACTGAATTTCAGAAACGGATCGCGAAGTGTCAGTCGTTCGAGTTCCTTTACAAAGGGTAGCCTGAGTACTTTCGTGGCCGCTTGAAATCGCTCGTGGCCCGGTTTCAACCTCGGGGAGACAAAACGGCATGGAAATACCCTGCCGACCAATTACGTGCATGGCGGAGTCTTCTCTGCTCAAAGTAGGGTGGGTAAGAATTTCTAAAAGTTCTCAAGCGTGCCAAAGGGCAGTTTCATACGGATTTCCCTTAGACATATTGAGCCTTCGAGCAACACGCGAAGAAGTTGTTACCAACAATACAGCGGTATAGCGTTGACATTGCCGCTTCTTTTTTCTGTTCCACGTGGCATCTATTGCGGCTATGAAACACAGTGGCTTCTTCATGTTCGATTTTTTCGACACACCTCCATTCCGCCAATCCTTCCTCCGAGCAAGATGTCCAGCTCGTCTGCCACGGGACCAGTGTAGTGCAGCAACAGACACTGCAAACAAGCAAGGATAGCCAGTAATTATTTAACGATTGTTGTGTAGGGGAGAATACTGATGGTCAGGCATATCGTCGTGCAAATGCGTTCTCGAAAGCTGCTTACGCAGCACGTGGTGTTTAGTCAAGAGCGAAGATCGCCGAAGAAAAACGCCAACCTCTGAAACAAAATGTCAGCGACAGCAGTAGCATTATCACTATCGTCATCATCAAAAGCACCAGCAATACCATAGCCATCAGCTATGCCGATTGCGCGAAACTCCTTCTCCCTCGATATGGCGCCATATCATGGGTCGCTGCGGCGTATTGGAAAAACAAGCAGATACGCACGTAATTCCACCAAACACAGGACAACGTGTTTCTCGAGAACATATTTTTCTGACCGACCACAACGAGAAGTTGATCATAGGACTACCTGAAATTAGATGTAGACACCGTACGCATCACGATCAGCAAGCAGCGACAACGGCCACGGTACACGCCAAATCCAGCGTGGGGGAAAATTGATTCGCAGGGGCTGTGTACGAGTTGAAGGCATACCTTAATCACGGAGGAGAGGTCGTTGGCCCTAGCGGGATCCATTGCTGCGATGAGAAACTCTACGTGCTCCTTGGGTGTGGTCGCCGCCATGAACCCTCGAATGCTTGCTTCCTTTTCGTGGGCCATTCGGCACCAAATTAACAACAATGAGGGCAATGAGAGGCCTCAAAACAAAAACTTGGCAACGCTGTATCAATCCTGTGTGTTCCTTCGAGGGCAATATGCGTACGCGCACACCGTGACCAGCGCAGCACACGAATGAGGTTACTATTACCGGCACGCATTTGCTAGCGCCTTGATCAACGGAGATTGTCAAGAAGTACGGGGAAGTCAGAGTGTTCGAAAAGCATTTCGTTCGGTGTGGTTACCCCCACGGAGCCCCACGACATTTTCTTCAGGACGCAGAAGAATCCGCGTAAGAACAGTGAAGAGAAAAATTGCATACTCCATACAATATATATATATACAGAATAATATAAACAATACACCTTAGAAGACAGAAAGAACGATAGGATGATGCGAGGAGCCTATCCCCGCTATTGTACCACCTTTGTCCGAAGCCCGAACCCCCCCTCCCCTCGCTTGCCGTTCTCCTGAGACTTGCTGGGTATGTAGGCAATCGGCAAGTGTTCAGCGCGCTCCACCCTGACTTTGACAGGATGCACAAACCCAGAACCCCCCCCCCGTCCTCCCTTGCCCGAACAAGTCGGTCGCTCTCGCCTTCACGGCAACCTTCTATCAAGCGCTCTGGGGTCATTTTCGCACCTTGCGCTCCCTGTCCTCCTCCCCAGACCCCTCTCGAAAGCGGACCACTTGCCGGCGTCGGTCGGCTTCTTCTGGGAACACCGCTTCTACCACCTCGCGCCATCCCTGCAGCATTGTATTAATATAGTAGTGTTCGGAGAAAGAATTAGACACCGCTTCTACCACCTCGCGCCATCCCTGCAGCATTGTATTAATATAATAGTGTTCGGAGAAAGAATTAGATTGTGCTCTTCCGCTGTGTTGGGCCGCGGCCCATCGTTGCGTCTGCTATGTCCTCTTCTCAGTCTTGTTTTTTCTTTAAAGTTTTGTTGAGATTGCTTCTTTGCTCACTGTTGCGCCTCTGCGAACACGACTTCCGTCGCAACGCGCCACCCTTGCTAAGAATACGCGCGAAAAAATACCGCGCTTTGAGAACTCACGACCTAGCTTAAGGTGCTTTGAGCCGCAGGAGGAAGAGTCATCGGGATCGACCGCCTCTGACCCACGCTATCAAAATTTGCACAAAGGGTTGGGGGCGACTGAATACCTATGGCGAGAGAAAATCCAGAGCCCTGACCTTGGCGTTGGTAGCATGCCTAGAAAAATAACAGCTTTCCATCTTTCGAGGACGCGCCTAGCGTCTTACGTCGGGTATACAACATACGTCCAGGGCCCACGCTGATGCAGAAGAAAACGACGACAGCAACATACACTGGTCCCTGCACGACCGCCCTTGTGCCCAAACTCGACGCAGTTCTGCCTTTGGCCATGGTCGTGTTAGGAGCTAAAAAATGCACCGTCCGTGGCTTGCCTGATTCAGCGCCCGTTTCTTCGCCTCTCTTGACGATGGCTCCCGATTCGATTCCACCGGTTTGACTGATGGCCGCCGGGAGCAGTCCACGGTGGCCACGTTCCTACTACACGGGACAGGTTCCCTAGCCATGAGCTCCTTTGCCAGGTCCTGGAGGCAACCCGGGATAAGGACAAGGATATGGAGGGCCTCAAAGAAAAACACAAGAATATGTGTATTGCTACGGTAGGTAGTAGTTCAGGGGTGTCGGGGGCATACCCCATTCATTCAGGCTTGGGGCAAGCACACAGCGAGGTGGAGAAAGTGCTACCAAGCATGCTGTTTGCAGAGTAAGGTCGACATTCTTGCTGCATTGTTTTGACGCTGACGCGTCGCACACCGTTTGTTGTGGCCGACAACAATCTGCCGTCGACTCGCCTTGAGATCGGCCAGAGAAGACCTCCGAGGCCCGGAGCCGTGGCCGGCTCCATCAGCAGTGCCTGTGCCGACTCCCGCCCGCGGCATCTCGGATCGAGCGATCTTTGAAACCAGGTCAGCACCGTCGTTGTCCTCGACCTGGGTGGGATGGGGTGGAAGACACCGTGCGTGAGTCATTAGCAACCCGAAATGACAACTCTACTTCTTCAAGGATGGGGACGACAGTGGTGCAAACGGTTCTTTCAGTCAATTGTTTCTTCTGGAATCCTGTGCTCAACCCCCCCTATGCAAGCTATCTTCGGGATGCGGCGGAGACGTGGCAGGCAAACAACCCACCTTCCTGGACCCCGACCCTCTCTTAAGACGCAACACGTGGGGCTTGGATTGCCTCATAGAGGAAGGCTGTGCACAACCTATTGTCGTGGGCCTACGTTTGGCGGACGGAAATCAGAGCAGAAACAACAAGAGGAGGTGGCGGAACACCGCTGGTCGAGGAGTTTGTCGGGACCACGAACGAAGAAGCTTCTTCATTTTTTTCCTCGTCGCGGAGGTTTGCGTGTTGGCTCCGAAGTGTTTCCCAGACCACGCCGCACGCGCATAGTTTGAAGACTACAAGAGGCGTAGCGAGTTTCAACTTGTGTCGTCCTGTAGCTGATGTTGTGGCTGTTGATCGAGTTTCGCCCTGCCGTGGTACGGCTAATCAAGGAGGCATTTGTGCTGATTGTTGTTGGCTGGTCACCGATATTCGCTAGATTCGAGGGAATGTCCATCGGTGCTGTACCCACATGCGAGGCCTTGAGGACATTGAGAAGCCGGCGACGGTGGTCCAAGCGTCTCTTGAGCTTGCTCTCTGTTTTTTCCCTATCCTCGTCAGCCTCTTTAGCTCTCTTCTGGAGGACATCTTCCGCCGCAGGGTTGCGTGGAAAGCCCAAGCTGACCTATTGCAGAACGCCCAGGAACCAACGTAAGCACAAAACATGGTAAACTGCGTGGGAAGCGGGTTTAACTGGAGCTTGTTCATTCACGGGTGTCTGACCCCTCATTTTCCCTTTTTTCGGAAAACCTGGTTTCCCTCCGGGAAAAAAGCCTCCATATATGTGTGCCTCCAGAAGTCAACCTGAACGGCGTTCATTACATATACTTATTTAGACTCTCAACTATGTAGTCCACACTTTCCAGCGTTGAGACGATCCCAAGTCACATGACTAGTCTAATCTCCTTCTCTCATGAACCCTTTGCTCGCACCCTTCTATTTTGGGCACGGATTTCCTCCACCAGAGAACGTCTTCTGGTGCCCAGATCAAAGAGCTCCTTCCTGGCTTCCAGTACTCCTTCTCCCACGCTGTCCAAGAAACTCGAATCCACGGTCTTTTCGGTGGGCTTTCCATCGAGGTAGACGACCCCGGGGGGGTCGTCAAGTGGACCGAGCGGGGGCACGTACAACCTTCTGATGGCATCACTCATTTTCTCCACCGAGGAATGTTCAAGATCCTGGGCGATAGCATGATGGGGGTCGTGGTGATGCCTCATTGCGTCGTATCGTTATGTCACCGTCATTTCATTTCGAAGCACCCAAGCTCGATATGCTTCAATGCGGTACAAGTTTGTTGTTGCTGAGGGGCCTGCCAAGACGAGAATGTGGGATCTCACCTTGATTCTCAATGAAGACTCTCGGCGTCGGCTCCTTCTACGCTCTCGCACCTCCTTGGCGCGTTGGCTGGAAGTTTCCGTGATGTCGCGACCGCCGTTAGCACCCTCGGCCGCTGTCCGTTGCGCCGAGCCCGCAGCAGAATTGGAGCCTTTTACGTTGACGCCGTGCCCGTACAAGTCGGAAAGATTGCTCACTGCGGAAGGGGATATATAGACGTTCCTTGTGTCGTCTGGTAATGGTTGGTGTTCTGCGGCAAGAA
Organism: Ectocarpus siliculosus; assembly: GCA_000310025.1. Lineage (NCBI taxonomy): Eukaryota > Phaeophyceae > Ectocarpales > Ectocarpaceae > Ectocarpus > Ectocarpus siliculosus. The sequence goes on along the minus strand of FN649729.1, from coordinate 4,766,957 downwards.
GTCCGGACGGCTTTCGCCGGCGTTGTTGCTGTTGCTGCTGTTGCTTTCCATTTTGCTTCCCGCTCTCAGGTGGATGTTTCTCCTCTCCCCAAGCCAACATAGGCGCACCTGTCACGGATAAAGCGTTGCCGCTGGTTAAAAGAAGAGGCTTGTATTGTTGTTGACGAATTTTTTTTTGTATGTTTTGTTATGTTTTTTTTTTTTTGTGTCGATGGATTCTCCACCACCATATATATTTATCTAATATTTATGAAGTAGTATATCGCCCGCAGCGTAGAGGTCTTCCATGAAAAACCATATGCATACAATATGCAACTACATGGTCTACTATACACAGTCTGTATGTACATAGTGCATCCGCAAGTGGCCGCCGTATGCACAGGGCTTGAGGCAAGTGTTGCATGTAAACTCCATACCGTAGACTACAAGAAAAATAGACAATTTTTATGTCTACTGGTGTTGACTATCAATCTGTAGACTACTGTAGGTCTGTCTTGTAGTACACCGTAGTCGAAGGTCCCAAGGCGACACTGTTTTCGCTACATTGTGGCTCTCGATTTACTGTAGTGCTACAGTACAATAACAAGGTCGGAGTCTTTGGTAAAAACCCTGGCCGTGTTTACACTATTTTCCTAATACCATTTCACCAATAGGCCAGCACCCTCATCAATCAAGAACCGCATTCTCAATGCGGTTTTGTCAGGGTTGTACAGCAGTACTACTACTGTAGTTGGGGTGGCGGCCGGGCGGCAGGGAAGACGGCAGCAGGACGTACATATGCAGACTAAATTCTTACCCGCCTTGTCCGTTCCTGGGCCACCACCTCTCCCGGATGATCCCCCCTCAGGACGACCACCCCCTTGGATAAGTGATGATTCTTTGTCACCTTGCCGCAAGCGCTCAAGAACTTCTCTGCGGAGGACGCTACCTCTTCGTGTGGATCTAGCCGTTAGAACCGGATCCATTGTCCCGGCGTCCTAGCTGCCTGTCTCGGCCTCTCCCTTGCTTGTCCCTCCTGTGGTTAGAGCTATCATACCATCGACACGTGGGTACACACAGGTTTGCTGCAGCAACTGCTCCTGCTAGCGTGTACCGCGATTGAAGTACTTGCAAGAGGCGTTTCCACGTTTCCACAAAGCAGTGCGCGGAACCTTTGCGAGGATCAACCAATCACAGAGGTTCAGATCATGGCAATCCGGTCAATCGCACCCAATCAAATCAACACGGAGGACGATATTGCGCCGCTTCACCACACCCGAGAAGCGGAGAAGCGATTAGGGGACGATCGGAACACAACAAAGCAGCGCCCACAGCAGCGCCCACGGCAGCAGCATCGAGGCACCATCATGATGGTTTGGCGGTTTATTCCCCCACTCTGGTGTGGTATACGCTGCTACGCTGTGGGAGCCTATGAGCGGTCGTGAGAGGGTGTAGCAATTGGTTGTGCCGGTCCGTCCGCGGCGTCAAGCAACCCACCACAAACAGAGAGAGGCAACTAACTAAAGTACAATAGAGTCGTTTTTCGTACCGTTGAGCTCTGGCGCATGCCAGGGCCTGCGGGCAACCTTCTTTCGGCAGTACGTGAGGGGCATAGTGATTTGGTCCCTCCCTTGGTATAGAGCGCCGAACACCTAACCCTAACCCTAACCCCAGCCCTAGCCCTAACTATTTTGTCTAATCGTAGTCTATTGCGTGCACTCGTCAAACTTATCTGTTTACAGTCTATGTATGTGTGCAACAATGGTGCACGGAACGGTGCAAAGAAACAACCACATCTGCGGGCAGGTTTACCAACTACGAACACCACCTCGACCTTGTTGTATCACGATGCAAAAATTTTACCGTACATTGTTGCATACCCCACGAACAGCGTGCAAAAACTGTATAGTGATCAGCGTGCAACAACTGTAGTGCTACCGTAACACTGGCTTGTCTTGATGTGTAGTCCATAGCTTACAATGTTGACCCCCTCCAGATCTTCGACTTTACAGTCCCGGCACCCCAATTGCCCGCGAAGATTGGGTGGCAACCTCTGTCCGCGGGTGCTGACCAGTACGGCCAAAAGTAATGGCCGAAATGACACCGGAACGAGTCCAAGCCTCAGTGCTCCTTCCCAAACTACCATGAACCGCATGATCCGGTCCCTTAACTACTCCCCGACAGTCCTATCGCGGGTAAACAGCCTGTTTTCTACCTCCCCGAATCCGTCGACCCCACCCTTGCAGACGGAGGTACAGGTGCCGCCGCTGCAGCAGCAGCCGCGTTCATCGCCGTCTTCTGCATCCTCGGTCCCCGGCGTAACCTTCTTACAAGCGAATCCTTTTCGGCCTTCTCAGCAGCTTCCCTTGCCTCCACCTCGTCTGACACGCTCGCCCGCATTGCCGCCGCCTGCTCTGGCCCTCCCAGCCACGGGTGGTCGGCGGCCTCGCGAGCAGACGGCCGCTTGCTGTCGTCGACCTGGAGCAGCTGGTGCGACAGGAGCGGAGGGGAAGCAGGGAGCGGGGCACGAATGATGAACACGCTTTGATTTTGGGCGGCGAAAGCTTGCCTTCTTGAGACGGTCGATCGAGCGGATACAGTAGATATCCTCGATCGCGTACTTGTACACTCGTTGGGGTTGACGAATGTTTTCGTTCTGATCTGGCCTCACCTGCTTCAAGAAGCTCAGGCATTCCACACTGACAAGCGACGAGTCGTAGATGGCGCGCCCCTCGCGAATGTTGTTCTTTTCCGCCTCGTAAGCAATGTCGTCCTCCAGCTGCTCCCTCGTCTTCGTTCCTGCGGGGGTTGTGCGGTCCCCCTTTGCCTCCTGCACCCCGTTCTCATCCGTTGCGTCGTTAGTCAGTCCCGACACGTTGGCGACCCCACCGTGCCTTGAGTGTTGGAGAGTTGGTACGGGGAGATGGTAAATTGCACTCACCAGGCCAGGCCGGGTTTCGCGGGTGTTCAAGAACAGCCGCGTGGTGAGGATATACTATATGGCAACACGACTCGGAGCCATATGTAGAGGGTGAATATCGCCGGTGGAAACACCGATCAAAAACATGTATTGTCGGGAGCTCGGACACACCTTGAGGCTAGACACAAAGAAACATGACGACGGGTATCTACCAGACACAACCTACAAACCTTGCAAGTAGTGAAGCTCTACCGCGCGTTAGTTTTGGCTGATTTGGTGGAGATTCGTATGGGTAATAAAATGGATCTTATTGGGACAACATAGGAGTCGGAGCTGGAAACGAAGTCCATGTGTACCGACCGTTGACATGAACACAACGCGACGGCGAAGAGGTTGCCGACTGACCTGAATGGTGTCACACAAGCCAGAAGTTCGTGAGTCACCACCCCCGCCGCCCACACGTCCACCTTTTTGCCGTACTTGAGGTCTGCATCATCGCTCCTGAGCAGCTCCGGAGCCATGTACGGCTGCAGAAGGACAAGGAAACGTGGGAATGGCGCATCCACGTATACAGTACAAGTGGGGAAAAATAGGTCCGGAGTCTGCACCGAGTATTCTTCGATCCATTCTCCCCTTTTCTCAGTGAAGATCGCCCAAATCTGGATGCGTGTTATCATTGTTTATCTCATTCACCCTTCGCTGCGTCGAGATCGGCAATCGGCAGAATATTGCTTCAACCTCTGCCCAAACCAAGAGTTTTCCGAGCAACAGAGAGCCTTCGTGTAAACGCCAAACGAAAACGAGGCTAAACCTCGGAGGAAAATTGAAGCAAAGCGTCCTCGACTTTGTTTTGGGGACAAACGCGATACAATGCTACCTTCAACGTTTACGAAGCACACAAAGTTACAGGTCGGGATCCCGGTACATGTATTGGTCATTTGTAGCGTTGGGTTTCGTACCTCTATGACTGGTTAGGGTTTGTAAGGGAAAACAAACACTGACTGATTCAGTGCCTCGATCGAGTCAACGTTGGAGTGCGACTAGGAACGCCCTTTTCCTGGAGAGAGGTGCAACACGTACTACGATCACGACCTACTCGTCTCGATTTTCTCGATTTTTTTAACAACGACTACTCCTTGGAGATAACTCCACCTTCTCAGCAGGGAGGGGGGGTGGTCAGTCTGCCCAGGATTGGCCGTAGGTGAACGCCGTGGGACCAAATCTCCAAAACCATGTGACCATCTCTCCTACATGTAGTCTCCTGGTGAACGGAATGCGTCTTACTCCCACACTGTTCGCACCTTGGTCCCGACGACGTCTGTCAAAAATCCGTGCTCATCGGACAACTTCTTCGAGAGGCCAAAGTCGGCGAGAAGAAGCTTCTTGCCTGAAGCCCCACCTACGCCATATCCTGACGCAAAATAAAACGACACCACCGGACGAAACGATTTAGCATTTTTCGGCCGTGGTCCGTGGCAATTTTTACGAGTACTCAGGCAGTAAAACCCGACCACGCCATGAACTGAACAGTTGAAACTTCTTGGGGGAATTTCGCGATCGATTCGGCATCTAAGTTTGTTTCCTCGCCCAAGACACGAGTGCCTGTACGTGAGCCACATCGCCCTTCGAAAGGGTTCAACAGAAATGGGACGAGAAAAACCGAAAAACTTGCGTGTTTCATGATGAAACTCATCCTGAAGCTAGTCAAAGGAACACGCCTTTCGCAATGTACGGGATTGTCGGAACAGAGATTTGCATGAAATACATAGTTTACCAGTGGAATGACTCAGAACTGGTCCGGACGCTTTCATCACATCGCTATCATGTATCTGCTGACAGGGCTGTGCGCTGTTGTTGTTGTACTCCGCGTCCGCTCACCGTCGGGGAGGAGGAGGTTGTGGGGCTTAATATCGCGTTGGACAATGTGCCTGCTGTGCAGGAACTCCAAGGCAGACAGCAGTTGCCGAATGAAGTGTTGGGTCTCCAAATTGCTGAACGGCTTTCCCTAACAATAAATGTTGCGGCGTTGGCGGTGGGTTAACATTAAGACAGATCGTAAGCACCAAGGTAGAGAGAAGTCGTAGTCGAGAGTGAGTGCTGACGCGAAGGAGAGGAAGTAGCGTAGTGAAATATTGTGGCACATTCGGTTAATCAAAAGTGCGTATGTCTGATCGCCGAAGGCCAGCACCTGGCCTCAGGGGCGTACTATGTGATATACTTGAATGCACTAGAAACGTGGCAACGAAACTATAACCGGGCCGAGATCGGACTGTACGTTAACCGAAGGTCATTCCTCGGGGAGCGGGCGACCATCATCGTTTTCGGCCTGTCCACCAACCACAACATGATTAAACCCCGGCAAGGTCACACTCATAGGAAGGTGGACCCATTTTCTGTTGGAATGTCGAAAAAGTACAGTCCGCCAACGAAGCAAGCGCTGAATTTCGGAACGTGAAATATGCAAGGGTTGGAGTTAGCAAATTGAGTATTTGCGTTTTTCCTCGCAGCGCACACACTTACATTAAGAGGAACACTCACAAGGACAACTAGACCCGACGATCAATGTCGTAACGCTCGCGGAACGTAATATTGGAAACTGTTGGATGCGATTGGAAATTTCTCCATTTATCCGGCGTTTGTACACTTCGCACCTTTAGCATTGTCTTCAAATCGGTCATGGCCATTGGCATTATGATCAGGACCCTGACCAGGCAATCAACGTGTTCGGTGTGTTCGGGTTCCCGTTGTCATCGAGGCAGCAAGCCGCAACATGGTACAGCAATGGAGGATACACACAAGCATGCATCCAGAGAGAGAGAGAGAGAGAAAGAGAGGCAGAGAGGCAGAGAGAGACAGAGAGAGACCGAGAAAGACCGAGACGGACAAACAAACAAACAGAGGCACAGATAGAGCAGAAAGAAAAATAATGCGAGGGGGCACGTGACCTAGGAATATTGTTGTCAAGGAGAGCCAGTGAAGAACATGGAGCTAAGGGACGGAGGGCGGCGTTCGGGTTTGCGCTGGCTTCAACCTCGATTCGCCGCAAATTTCATGTTGTTGCCACGGATATGGTCCCGGAGAGTTTCATCGAGAACTATCGTATCCATCATGTATCATTGTTGTATGAGCGCACTGGAGCGGTCAACAAACTGAGAGCTAGCTTCCGCGCGACATGCAGGGTCCCATTGGGTGTGGCTTTTGCTGTGATCGGTATTTTCATGTGGACGACACACGCTCGAACATGGCGTCTCTTCGGCCGAGACACTACGCATACGCGTGGGGGCCTTTCGAGCGCCATCGCTCGCGGGTGTGCCCAACACGCACTTAGACAACTCTAAACGAGCGACGTTCTGCTCTTCAGGCAGCTTGTGTGTGTCACCTCTCGGTAGTCCTGATGTAGCCGAAGATGTCGACCACGTATGGGTGTACGTTGCATTCCTGCAAAATCGCAATCTCCCGGTCGATAAACTTATCCTGTGAATTCAGGAACATCCGGACCGCAATTTCCATTTGAGTGGCACGCCGGACAAGCAAGTTTTGTATGGGTACCAGTCTGTGTAAGGCTTCAGATGGACCGATCGATCACCGGATAGGCAGACAATGAGAAGAACCCAAGAATGAACATTCAGGCGGCCTCACTTTTCCACCAACCATTGGTCATTGTCTCGTTCTACACAGCGTGCCTCAGCCACCTGAAGGTGAGCTTCAAACCTACATCTATAATAGTGTATTTGGAAAAATTGGCGTCCACAACGCTGTTGACACCCACACGCAACGAAACGTTGTTGAAAACAACGTCCAGCAACCAGCAGACGTACCAACGCGCGATTTGAAGGGTACAGGTTACTGTTCTAAATACCATGGGTTTTCAGCGACCCGACATGCTTTTCTTGTGTTGATATTGCTTGGCGAACAACCGATGGAGAAAATCAAAATCAAAACGCCGGCGATACCCTTGTTTCACGTTTTTACCTGTGAGCCCAAGTCTTGGCGCCACCTGCACATTGCCTTCACCGCGATCGACACGCCGTTTGCCATGGCGATCTTGAGTACCTCACCTGGGTTCGCATTCAAGCACAAGTCAGAAAAGAAATGGATCGAGCAGCGTCAGGCATCGCCCGCAGTCAACGGCACCCCAAAGCACTCCTACCCAACCGGCGCCACTACCCAAGCTGTCTCACAGAAACTGCCGCTCCCGATCATCTTGCCGTGGCCATCGTCCTCAGCAGACACCATGTCTTCCATGCACCAGCGGCGGGGCTTTCCCTTCTCTCCCTCCGAGACAAGCCTCTGCGGCATCTGCGATCCGGCTTCTAACTCCTCCCCCGCCATCAGCTCGAGCTTGTGGCTTCCACCGATTCCGCCGCCGCCGTTCGGGTGGTTGCCTTCGCCACCACCTGCCTCGACCGCACCGTCACCGGGTTCGCCCGTAGACACCGCTTGGGGCTTAGGGCACACGGAGCTGTTGTTGTTGTTGTTGTTGTTGTTGTTGCTGGTGCTGGTGCTGGTGCTTCTGGGTCCGAGATCGATCGCCTTAGTGGTGTTCTGCACCTGTAGCAAAGGATCATGGCGGGCACAACAGACAACATGTGATACATTAAACTCTTCGAGCCCTCTCTCTTTTGTGTTTACTGAAGGAATGGGAACATTCGCGTTCTGGCAAAAGATGGAGCGGTATGAACATCAAGCTGGGAATCCAAAGCCATCCTCTAAATCCTCATTCGAATGTCCAAAGATCTCTCGAGGAAGACCGAACAGCCATGCAGATTCCCGGAACTCCGAAAAGGACGGAAGACGGCCGTTACACGGTTGGCCCACAAAGTAGGCGTCCTTTCACGTTGTACGGTCTGGTAGCCGGCCTCTCACTTGTACCGCCTGGTAGTTGTTGTCGGCTGCAGCTTCAAACACGTAATTAGCTGAACTTAGCGTGTGCACAAACCGCGAGGGTAAGTGGCGTTAGCGAACGTGCGAGGTTCCAATACAAGGCTGTACGTTTCGCCGGTTGCGTCGGTGCCCATGGCATCGGAGGATGTGGGTGTCTTTGGTTGTTTCGCCGGCGGGAGTACTAGCTATTGGACCCGTGAGTTCCATGTGCTGGAGAAAAGTCGACGTTGGTGATCGTGAAGAAACGGAGTGTAGTGTTCCTGGAGATGACGCGCTTGGCCGCCATCACCCATTCATGCCGCTGTGAATTCTCGATCGGTCGGGACAACCGCAGGTGGGTTCAATGCAATTGCCCCCGCGCCTCGAGTGCCTGTCGACTCGTTCAACCAGACCGCCCCTTCAATCTTGAAGACAGCATCACGCCAAAATTTTCACCAACTGTTTTCCCAAGTATCATACAGTCTATGGCCACAGACTGGGAAAAAGTGATTCATGCCCAAGCTAGAGGCTCATGCATTGCGCCCCTCGATGGGCTGTGAATGGATCAACAGGAATGTTAACCAATGTCCGTATTGGCGGATGTTTGGACAAAATCTTGTTCTTGCGCACTGGTCGCTTGCCCAGCGTACGAAGCTGGCGAGGTAACCATGGGGGTTTGGAACACCTGTCGGATGTTCTCACCTGGTCTGGTTCGACGACGGCATCACCACCCTTCTCGGCTGTACGTAGTCCAGGCGTGCCGTCGACACCGTTGACCCCGTGCTGTCCCATGTCGGTCTCGACTAGCATTGAGGCTGCCGGCTGCTGTCGGATTCGCCACGTCGACGCCTTCCGAGCAAGGTAAACCATCACGAGTCCAGCGCCCAAGAAAGACTCGGTTCCGGCGAAAACGCCCTGCGAAGACAATGCGTCGAAGTCCGCGAACTTCTCGCCGTATCCATCTGCCGAGAAACATGAACTCAAGTGATGTCCCTCAGCTACCGCGAAGATTGCGTTCGAGGGAGCCCCCTCGCAGGCGCGGTCGGCGGAATTGACACGGCCCCAACGCTGGGTTGCTGCTCTACCGTCAAAGATTTGGAGGCACTCTGGGTCTGCTGCCATAGCGCATAGCTCGAGCTTCGACTCGCCGAAGATACCCGAGGTGCTGGATGTGGCGCAGTCAAAAAGCCATGTGTTGCAGCGCTCCTCTACTTCGTCGTCTCTGCCGGACATCGATGAGCATCACGGGTAGAGAACTCGTTCCCATGGGTGCGTCATGTCTGTGGGAGCCATTTCTCAAACATATCCATGTCAGTAGCACTGCGGACTCCTCTAGTGGGTTTCGTGAAAGACTGCAACTTCGCACGTAGCCGACAATGAGACAGATGAATCCAGCAGCAACAAGAACCCGGTACGTGGCCTGGCCAATCCGTTTAGTCAATGGTACCAAAATATATTTTGTGTTGCGCTGTACGCATTAGGTCCACGAGTGTGTCACATCTACCCTCGCTGCCCGGTGTTTTTTTGTAGAATCTTTGTTCCCTCTCCGAGGAGCGCAATCACTGTTGTTGGTTTCGATTTGTAAGCTCGATATAGCGATATGTGGAACGGTGAGCCACAACTCATGGTCAAGGTCGGAGTCTCAATCTACATCCGTTGAAACATCAGGCAGTAGCGCGAAGTAAGTGTTGGGGCGATAGGTAGATACGGAAATTGCTGAAAAAGAGAGAGAAGCAACAGTGGTAGCCGACGAACTGATCGACATGATGGATGTACGATGCTCCGGAACAGTGCCGGCCGACTGAAATGAAGCACCTAGACTACATTGTATTTCGAGCAATATGGCTTGAAGCCTTTCTGTGTCTCAACAAATGAGCGCCGACTACATGTACACCACGATGTAGATCTAGTGTAACGTCGGCGACCGAGTTCCTTTTTTCACGCGGTTATTAGACTACCGTAGAGAAATAAATCTTATGTTTAGACTACTGTAATGCAGCTATTGTAGAACCTGAGCCTGGCGTCTTGTTTCCTTCATGTTGGAAAAAATATGTTTCTTATTGATTAGTCTTGTCTTTAGTCTTGACAGCTAGCAATGCAAGCTGCGGCAACTCACCTCTTATTCTTTTGCTGGAGCTTCGAGCGCAACGAAACCATGGCATTCCCGATCATGTCAACCAGGAAGCTCATCCTCCTGATTGTGTTCTCCTGAAGACCTCCCGCTTGGATCTCCCCGCCACCTACTGATGTCTTGAAACCGTAAAAAAGCAAGAGGACGAGATTGGGGTTGAACTCGAGTCGGCGATAGAAACAACCGAAGTTCTCGTGCGCATGGCACACAATAGTGGGTGGCTGTGATATATCGATACGCATAGCGCGAGGTGCACTTGACGTTGCGCGCGTAGCTATCTCAACGAGATGTAGCCGAATCGACAATCTGACCAAGACAAGGAATTTACTTCTTGGTAGATGCCTCTTCACGCAGAGAGAACGTGGCGCACAAAACCTTTTCGGTAGACCTATTGGCGTGAAGGTATGTAGCACACCGCTGAGAACTTCGATTGGGCAGGTGGACGGCGCCGTGGTATTCTTGTGTGGCGTATCACAGACTTCGGCGCCAACAGAAAAAGCATTCTGCAAAGACGGCTAGGCGAGGTTGCACACGTACGTGTGGGCCTCTCCCGCAAGGGAGATAGATATCTAACCAGTTTTTATCTACTGTACCAGTCCGACACCACCGAATGAACACATAGCTCGGTGCTTCCCGCAGAACCTTTCGCACCTCTCGTCCTGAAGCTATATGCACAGCTATTTCGTGCCCTGTCCAGGTCTTGGTGACGATGCTCACCAAGTTGTGGTCGCTGGAGCGGATGTACGCCACAGCAGTCGTCCGTTTTTTTTTTCAGAAAGTGGCAAATGAAACGGTTCGACGGCTGGCGAACGCCTCCGAAAACCTTCGTAGCGCCGACTTCTACTACAGTCTACGACGAGTGCGGATTGAACACTCTCTGAAAACTTTTTTGGATGCACACCCAGAGCCACCACACCCCCAGCGCTTGAAAGAGGTTGGCAAAGTCGGCCAAAACAAAAGCCGACGATGAACACACTGCTGGTAAGGGTAGCTACAATAGACTTGCCATGTAGACTGACTACAGTCAAAACGTATTGTAGGAACACGTATTTTAGTGATCAGATTTCACTCAACTCTTTGGCTGAAACACCAGACCCTACTCTCGCTCTACAAGTAAATGGAGAATAATTCTTCACGACTTAGGGCGGGTCTTTGCCGTCTTTTTGTTTGAGCCTTTTGGGGCTGAAGCCACCGAACACGGAAATTCACTCCGATTAACCATAGCTATGCAATCAATGCCCTTTTCGCACCGACTCCAGAAGAAACTATGCAGTAGACTACGTATACATAAGGAATGTTTTGGAAACGGTTTATTTCCTCTCCGAGGAAACGGACAGAGGGTATATTAAGGAATAATAAAAACACACACAGAAAGACTACCCATTCGAGATATACCATATAGTATGTTGTGGCATGGGGTGGGGTCCAACTTCGTGTACCTGCAGAATATTCCTTCGATTTTCCTCAACTACGAAGTACAATCTGGGTTTCGTTCGCGTCAAGAGGAAAGAAGTACATGTACATGTAGATGCAATCAAGGAGTGGCGCTCGGCGCCCTGTATTCCTTTGCTTGCTGGTTTCCAAGCTATGTGTTGCCGGACACCAAAGTCAGTGCCGGTCTCCGAACCTCGGGCAGGTGTTTTGGTAGTACCGCCGTCGCAGAGTTCCCCCGCTTAAAAAAACGTGAAAACGCCAACAGAGATTTCAGGAAATCCAAACACAACGGCTAAAACATTAAAAACTAGAACAACCGAACAGGTGCGATACCGACCGACTTTTTTCAGCCCCAAAATATCTCACGAGTGAGTGTAGCTCCGGGATTCCATCGAAGTGTAGAATAGAAGGAGGAAGCCTCCCACTACTTCCACATAAGAATTGTGTGCACAATCTGCAGTAGTTGCTACCACCAAAAGGCTGAAAGATGATGCAAGACCTGTAAGTATTTTGCAAGCCCTAACCCAAAATCAGCTCCGGGTAGAACAGTGACGTGGTTTTCATCCCTTTCTCGCCGTAACGACTGCCAACAGTTGATGAGTACTCCTCTACCATACGCACATTGGAGACGAAGAGTTGAACCACGTGTCCACAACATGGATATGTTGGTTCCCGCTATAACCCCCATTCCGCAATTCTAATGGAACAAAGCACACCCCACACCTACAATGCCTGAGTATCAACGCCGTCTACGTGTCCCGGGTCCTTTCTGAAAGCAAACCGTCGCCAGCACCCGGTTTCGAGTATATTCGACGCATCATTGATGATGTTCACCGAATCTCTCACACACGCAAAAAAACTCCCAAGTCCGCCGCCGCAGTCACGTTTCCCATACGGTACATCATAGCAGGGGTTCCAACCCCAATCAGCGCCCACAGTGCTCCATTGTTTCTTCCCCATTTTTGCCTCAACCGCAGGTCAGTGCCGAAACAACACCCACTCCCATCAACCCCGTTGTGGCATCCTTGTGCAAACCAATTTTTTCTCTCCTACTACTAAAACAGATGCCACGGGATTTCTACCCCCCCTCCCCACCACTGACTGCCGCACGGGGTCCCCAGACACGAAACGTGATGCGCACGAATGTCCAGAAGGAACCATCCCAACTCACTTTATGGCCCCCACAGCCTCCACACCCGTCCAACGTGCCCTGTTTCCACCAAGTTCGCGAAAGAACCACCATCTCATCCCCGCGGCACCTACCTAACCGTTCCCCTGCTCCCCCTCGAGGCGAACGGCCGAACAGAAATCCAGGAGACACTCGGCCTTCACTCCCCCCCTTGCGGCTCCTACACCGCTCGAGCTTCTGCCGTCGGTTCCCGGGACGTAGTCGCCACCGCCGCTCCTCCCCAGCAAACCAGGGGCCAGTTCGTCGAAGGGCGCGACGATGAGGTGTTTCAGGGATGCGCACGAAAGCAGCGCTGATGCTGAGAACGCGTTCAACGCTGGAAAAAGCTGATGTCGATGGCAATGGTGATACCGGGTGGTGGTAGTGGTTGTGGTGGTGGTGACAGTCGGTGTTGTCGGATGAGGTGTGTGTGTGTTGGTGTCGGTTGACGACGGCAGCCCGACCAGGCGACGTCATTGTTGACCAGTCACATGAACAAGGGACGTCCCAGGGCGGGGATGTGTGTGACGATGGACGGGGGAGAAAACTAGAAGAAACGAAGGTGACACCATGACCTATGTAGTTCATATATTCACGGGTTGTTCCTTGTCCCAATTATTATGTGGAAGCCGGTTTGGAGTATACACTACAGCGCTTTCCACCAAACTAGGATCGAGGGAGATGCTTGCTGCCACCAGAGTCACTCTGTCATTGGCCAAGCACAATTTCGTCTTCGAGAAGGTCCTGCTTCTTAAAAAAGGCATCACCAACATCCGAGCGCCGCTTACGTATTCGCCATATGTTGCATGTTTTTTTCAGGGAGGCAGATTGGCGTGAGAGATATAGTGCGATAATTTACAGTTTAAAATTTAGGAAACACTACCGCCCTGACATTGCCGACCAATTGCAGCAAAATACTCTTCGGGCGGAGTGCGGTGCTCGACAGAGAGACGCTCGATGACCATTTCCAGGGCACCGGTTGACGTAGCTCGCCGCGGTGATAGTCCAGCCTCAAATCACGACGGGAGTCTACAGCTTGCATGTTGCACTGCCCAAACAGCTTCAAGGAACAATCTAGGAGGACGTAGAGAATAGATATCAACTCTCCATTAACCAAGAATGGAATGAGACAGGTTCACAGAACATTATGCGCAGCGGGTCTGTTGCCGGGAAAACAGTGGAGCATGAAATAAGGGCAGAAGGCGATTAAAAACGGAAGTGGGCAACGTCGAGAGAAATGAAAGTGCAAAAGACAGGGAAAAACAACGCTTTTGTGGAGACGTACAGCAGCGGAGATCAGGCAATATCCAAAAACCAAAAGGCACCACTACCTGGAGAAACCATGCTTGACGGTGGTGCATCCCCGCCCAATCAGAGTCAGCCCTGGAGCGTTCGTCGACGGCCTCAAGCGGCGACCTCACCCCAGCACCAGCAGCCGCATTCCTGGAGACACTCCCTTCAGAAGGGGCCTCGGTCCCTGGTGAAACTCCTGCGTCCAGCCGCTGCCGCTTTCCTCCGGGTCCCTGTGCGGAACTGTCTCCCGCCCCGGTGATGGCAACACTGGTAGCACCGACGCCTTTCGTTTTCCGCCGTGGCTGCTGCTGCTGCTGCTCGGTGGTGGCCGCGTGTGTGATGAGCTCCGCCAGCTGTGCTTCACTGTAGCTATACCTGTGAGAGGAATAGTCGCGGGGTTGTGCCACCCTTTTCGTATTGCTTGGCCTACGTGTCTATAATGAGCGATATGCTCTAGAAAGTACCGAGGGATCGGAACGTGTGAATGAAAAAAACAACCACGCCAACAACACCCTGAACAGTCGTAGTGCTTCCAACCCACGCCGCCCTCTCTCTCTCTGCGAGGATACTCCGCCCACGAGTTTACTTTCATAAACATGCCTGATGAGAACGCGGCAGGGGAACCCCACCAGCCACTGCTCAAGCTTTTCCAGCGCGGGGCGAAGTCGGGTGCCTCCTCCGCCGTCTCTTCCATCCGCTGGTGCCCCGACACGGACCTTTTCCATCTGCCGGGCGAACATGCGATGGAAACGGTCACTTCGCACTCCCTAGGGATTCCTCAGCTTCTCTTCTCCCACCAGACAGATTCTTCTACAGGGTTAAAGTATTTTGTTCTTCAGGCACACGTGTTGTATTTGCATTGTGAATTGAACGAATGCTGCGAGCCTCTGGCCACCATCACGGGGGACAAAAAGCTAGGAGCTGCGCAGCATGCCATCTCTGTTCCAGATGCCGCAGAGAGCGGAAGTTCGAGGGCTCATTTCTATAGTCGGGAGTGGCTTCTCACGGAAATACGTCCAAGTGAGGGAATTGCAACGCGCTTGGCTAACCATTACATAAGCCAACCTCGAATAGATTTGAAAAATGAAAAGTACGCGGGTCTCTCGTTTGTGGTATCTCTTGTTGACTGCCGTGTCGTGAAATTCCACTCACTTCTGCATACGTGTCATGTTTTGGGGGGCTTTCCAGGTTTGCGAACGTTGGAGGTTTTCTCACTTGCACCATGAGCCAGAGCGTGGAGTACTTGAGCGATTGCAGCTGGAGGAGGCGGAGTTTTTCCTTTGCCTCAGCCGCCTCGGCTTCTTCCTCTGCTGCTGCTGCTTCCTCAGCTGATGCTGCCGCCGCCCCACCGTCCGCCCCGTCAGACGATCCTCCGCCTTACTCGACCGATGGCGAATGAAACAGGTGAACAAACAAATTCAAACTTACAAAATGTGTACGGCATATGCCGCGATGGAGGTCAATCTGTCAACCTTTTTCTCTAAGCTTTGAAACGTCGGGATCTGATGGCTTGAATTCCGGCACATAGCGGTAACATAGAACCTTGATCCGTTTGTGGAGATTAGGTTACGATTAAATTATCCCCGATCGTCTGGCCAATTAACATTCTACGCTTCCCTAGTAACGGTTCTCGACGAATACGAAACAAGGAACTGACGCGATTGGGTGTGATGCCCGAGGAAGGCCATTATGTAGGAGTGATTTTGCGCTCACCGTTGTCACCCCCGGGGCTAACTATCGCATCGCCCTCGCCCCCCCATCTATCGCCCCGGGACGCCTTTCTAGCAGCTTCTACTCCTTCTGAGGTCGCTGCGCGTGACTCTCTTCTGCGATTGTCGAGGATGACGACGGCGCTCCTATCACCGCATGGAACAAAACACAAGGGTAAACTGAGTTTGTAAAGTGTTCAAACGTAAAACCGCCGCCGCTTCTCCACCAAAGCGCTTCGAAGGTTCCGCAAGACGAGTGAGATGTGCGAATTTGGTCACTTCGCCGCACTGGATCTATTTTCGTTCCATCCACCGAGAATAAAATAAAGCAAGGGGACGGAGTGGTTTTAGCCAACTTCGCCCGGTTTCGTTGTACTGCAAAAAGCGTCAAGAACTTTCGTGCGGCGACGGCTGCAACTACCCGATCAAGACCAGTTGCGTTCTCGAAAGCTACGGACTGAAATGGCACATGTGCGGCAGGCTTCGAATTTCATTCTACGTCTTCTCCCAACAAAAGAGGCCGACCGACCGGACCTCCGTTCGTGTTCACGCTTGCTTGTCGAAGGTGTTTCGCAATTTTCATGTCAAATCTTGCTGTTCAACAAGTTGCGCTACCGTTCGAAAGCATTTCATCCGCACGCCAGCACTTGCCTCATGCTCTTTGGATGTTGTTCATCGAAGGCGAGAATTTCATCCTCCAGAGCATGAACTTGGGAGTGCTCGAGCTTTCCTTGTTAATTCCCAGACTCAGCCATAACTCGTCTGCGGACTACAAGCCCATGACAAACTACAGCAACCGTTCGTCCTACACCAAGGCGAAGTACCGCAGGAGGGGAGGGTAGAGAGAGGCTCTTCTGTGTGACCACGGTTTGGAATAAACGGCACTAGTGCTGTGAGCGCTGATTTGAAGTGAACAAAAAAAAAAAAATGGCCCCACAGAGAACCGGCGTGGTTATCTCCGGCCATTTTCCGCTGCGCTGTTCTTAGGAATGGTTTTCATCGTAGCTGCGGCCGTGCTTGTGACACTCCTCTTCAACACAACCGCAATCGCCATCGCTCGCTGGTCATACACATAGTCTGCATTGACCTGATGCGAGCCCTCGAAATCTACCCTCAACGACTCTCGCAGTATTCGCCCCTTGCTATCAACAACTCTCGGCTGTACCTCAACTAATAGATGTGTGGAATCCAAGCGATCTCCCTGCTCCTGTATGGGATCATGCCTATATCTTGTTCTAGGTGGCAAGGCCGAGAGTTGTGCGGTTCCTGGTTCGCTTTGTCGCCTGACATTCTGTTGTTGGCGCTCGTGGTCACATCTAAGGTAAGCTGCGTACCAAGGGTTGTCAATCGTTGCCAGGCAAGGGAGTGCTCATCGGACATTGGACGTGTGGAAAGAAGGTCTCCACGTGTTCCAATACGAGGACAACCTCTTCGCTGCTGGTCGCGGAACTACATCAACGCGCGTCGAGAACAACCTGTCCGCTGTTTCACCTGTTTCCAATGACCATATTCACGGGACGCTCCACCGGGAGCTCCAGCAGGTGAAACCGTCCGCCACACCGGGAAACCGCAGCCGCAGCCCTCGCAGCGGTGGCGGTTGCAGCAGTTGCCACCTCCGGTCTTTCGCTGCGAAACGCGATGGGTTCCTGCGCCACTCGCGAAGTACTGATAGCACCAGGCGTCGCTCGCGGCGCCGATAGGGTACGAACCATGCTGCCCGCGCCACTCACGAAGTCCTCCGATACGACCGCGTAGAGTGGTCTGTCGAATTGCTTCCCGACCTGGAAACAATAAACAGTAGTAAGCCGTCCGGTCAACGTACTTTATGGGGGCACAATGCGCCCGGGAACATCATGGAAACGATAACACCTTGAAAAATTCAGAAATGGACACCGGTTGTCGAAGTGAAGGGCATTGTCCTCTTGAAAATGCCGAGTCGACAGACAAGATGACTTAGAGCGGGGTAATTGACGGCTGGCTGCAAGACAGTAGTTTCAAGCTTGGCGACAGCCCCAACGAAAATGCTAACGGCATTTCCTGAAGGTAGTCGAGTAAGCCTGCATTGGTAAGGGAAGCGTTGCTAAGGATAGACACCATCTTGATCAGCGATGGACACACCAAGAACTGTTGTGTGAGGCACTCTGAGGTAGGGGGCTGACGACGGGATGTCCGTTTGAGTCGGAGAGTACCGAGTGAGTGACTCTTGAACTTGTAGAATCCATCGAGGTCGGCCTAGTCGGAGAAAACGACAAGACGCTTACTTGCTAAGATTTGTCTCAACTCAACGCCTCGAAGTCATATCGTTCGTCTGCTGTATTTTCTGGGTACAGTGGAAGATCCGAAAGCAGTCATACCGCACTGGAAGTTGTAGGTCGGAGAGACACGCCATCCCTATATGTTGACGCAGAAAAGCTATTAATAGCACCGCCGCCGCTGGGCTCGGAATGCCGCCGTGGTGTCTTTGTTCCGGTGGCCGTCGAATCCAGCTGCCGTTTATTCCCCGCGGCACCTTTCCGGATTGAGCGTACAGAATGTCGAGTGATACATGGCACTCATTGTGGTGCTTTCTCGACAGCGAAACACAAATACGCCGTTTTCGTTATTTACTTCCCGCTCCCCTCCGAGTGAAACCTGGGGCGTCCCTTGCTAGAGGTGAACCGTTTCATCGGTATTGAGGGGGCATGGTGCACTATACGCATACCTGAGGTCGAGTGTCGCCCCCTCGAAAGGAGGAAGGTTTCTCCTACAGAACCGGCCCGGATCAAGGCAAGAATCTCGCGCTGCCGAGTCGATTCACAGCCTGTAAAGTGACGGTAACAGCTGTTGCTCATCGTATTTGCTAGTTTCATACATGGAGAAAATCACTCCTCGTGCTTGCAATGTTACCCCTCGTAGTCTAGCAGGAATGTCAGCAAAGGTGGCCGCAGCTCATCCGAGGCTGAACACGACCAAGTCAGTTGTCGGTGTTGCTCAACCAAAGGGACGTGTTGTCTATGCACACATGCCGCCAACAGTTCCTGCGGTAAACCTGCCGAACATCCCAAGAGAGTTCCCCGTTGACCTACCTGCCATCGCGGCGTCTTCTTCTCCCTCTTGCTTGGCCCCTCTACCGCTCGGCAATCCCTCCTGCCTGACCATCGACATCGAGGAAATTGCCGTCCCCGTCGACACCAAGTGGGCCGGGCCCACTGACGTCGGGCGATGCGAACGATTGTCCCGCTCTGTGGACGACACCAGGCGCCGAGAACCGTTTGCATCCCGGTCAGGACGTGCGGTGGTGGTACCACCTTGCTGCACCGACGGCGAGCTGACTGCATGCCGAGCTGGGGATCTGGCAGAACCTGTGGATACCTGGTCACACTCCGAGACGGCACCGCGTGGAGAATGCGCGTGGTTCGGCTCTGAGACAAGCGCGCCATTGGATGGGTTTTTCGGCTGGGAGAGATGTGCACCGGCGGAGTTACCCACCACCCGTTTTCTCGTTGTCTTGTCCCGCGAACCCAACCCAACAGACCGAATCTCCCCAGATCGGTGCGAATCTTTCACGAACTCGGGAGTATCGGAGACAATAGCAGTGCAAGACTCCTCTGAAACTTGGGGTCGTTGGCTCGTGCCGGGGAGACCGCTGGCGGCAGTGGTGGCGACTGCAACCGCCCGGGGATCGTCACCGCCACCTTGGGCACGGTGATTAGATTGAGTGTGTATTCCGCCTCCAGCCTTTGTTGCCGCTTGCTGGTGGGGATGCCGAGCGGCCACGAAGAGCGACCCCAAAGCTTCTGCCGGTGCGGTATTGCCAGCAGCACCTGCATTGCCTTCACTGCCACCGCCTACAGTCAACGACTCTCCCGGCCCCAAACTACAACCATGGCTGACCAAGGCACAGCCGCCACCCGACGTGGCCGTCCTTCCCGCAGAGTCACTTGTGCTTCCTACCGCCATGGGGGCAGGTGGAGGCGATGTTCGACCCTTTGCACGGCTGGGTGTTGCACCAAAACCCCACATGACTTCACCAAGCTTTCTCTTGCTCACAGCTGAGTTTCCATGCTCGGCTGCTTTCACTGCTGCTCGAACCGCGACCTGCTTTGCATGAGCCGCCTCTGATTTCGCCGTCGTGCTTATCCCATCGCCTACGCCCCCACCGCCTTCCTCCTGCGCGGCAACCTTTGACCCACGGTGAAGCTGCTGAGAAGAAGGCTCGACACCTCCTAGAACCTCGCCAATGGGTCGCAGAGAGATTAAGCCGCCCTGCACCGGTTCGTCACTACGCCGTGGTGTTCCCTCGTATGGTGGTGCATCCTGCGGGCTCCGCACTGCGTTCATGATTGGATTGTCGTGCGCTTGCTCTCGGAGGGGATTCGGAACTACGTGCGATGGCAGAGGTGTTTTTGTTCCAGGTTGCGACCGCTGGCAGGAGGCCGCTGGCATCGCGGCAGGGGGCGACGGTGGAACGGCTCTTCTTGCCCGGTCCACCTTTGGATGGTTTGGTGGATCCTGCTGCTGCGGACCTTGGGCATTGCCAGCGGGAAGAGGAGCATGCGTTTCCCGCCAGGATGCTGCCCAACACATATTGTTGGGGAAAACGGTCTTGTTGATCTCTCGAAACGACGTGGAGATAAACCACTGACAGCTATAAGTACGTGAACTGCTGGTTGCAATGGAGCATCGCGGGCTGGGAAAACATCTACGTCAACGAAGCGTTTCGGAAATAATTCCTTGCATAGCAGTGACTCAGAAGGCAATATCGCGGACCCACGCCTGCGGCCGCAGGGGGAGAAGAAGCAGTACGAGCAGCAGTAGCAGTAGCTGGCGGCATAGATGTCGAGTAAAATGTCTCGCAGTGGAGCTACGCCGAACATCCAGAAAAGGGAGTGATCTCTGCCATCATTGTGCCGTGATTGAGGTGGGGGACTAATCGTTCACACACGAGGTGCACGGGTGTGGAGAAAAGAAATTGTTCTCGCTCCCCCAACGTTAAAAAAAAAAAACATACCAACGCACTCCGGACACTAAGGTGCGCTCACCCAGTATGTCATCTAGCAACTTGTCCGTTGGCGCGGTGACCGATTCATGCGGTTTCGTCGTGTTCCCCATCGACAGGGCCCTTGAAACAGGATTGTCGCCGAAGAGCGCGTTGATGTACTGCCCTTGCCGTGCAGTAGCGAGTTGCCGATGGGGCGGTAGCTCCTGTAGCAGTGACTGCTGTGTTGACACCCGGCCTGGTCTGGTGTGTCTCATCTGGGATGACAGTCCGGTGCGTTGGAGAGAGTTTGATACATGCACGAGGATACAAGGTACCGCACTGGTACCGAAGAACACTTTCAAAAGCGTGATACTCTCCTCCTGACAGAACCCCAACGACCAAGGTATCAAAAAGAGTAACCGTGCAGTGCAGCACAGGTTTTGAGCGTATCCCCGTTTCCGTTCAAGGACATGACAGGATATTGGCTGAACACGTGTTCATCTCACCTCGCGTATGTTGAGGAGGCAAAAGTCACCACACTGTCACAACCTACGCCAGGCCTTTGCCCCGTAAGTCCCTACCATGTCGGCATTTGTAGCCGAAACGACTCGTACTATCCGATCATCGTTCGCCAACCCCATGGACGTACCTTTCGGAGCTCTGCAAACAACCGAGCGAGCACGAGCAGGCTTTTCTTTCGCTGCCGGCTATCGTTGTCACCGCCACTTTCCAAACCCAACCCATGATTCTGACGCGATCCCAACCCCAGTTCTTGAGGCGGTTGGCGTCCTCGCCCACTCCTTGGCCCTCCGACAACATTGGTCATCGGAATGGATGGAGAGCACCCCGGAAACAGGGAACGGGGACCGGCGTTCACACTCAGACTGCTGGCCGGTTCGAATCCGGGCCGATCGTGTTCGTCAGCTAGTTGATGGAACCTGAGCCTGTCAGCGGCAACAAGCTGTAGCAGCAAAGATTCGGCAAAGCAAGCCGTTGGATCCAGACGTTTGTCAGTGTGGAGTACGGCCAGGATATCGAAGGTTAGCTGTATGTGCACGCGGGTCTACCTTCATTCGCCCCACCTTGAGAGATGAAGCGACCTCTGGCAAAAAGTACACGCGCACCTATGGTCCACATCCTGCAAAAGCTATCATCTGTTCGCCGCTAAACAGGCCGACCTACCGGAGTTTCACGACAAACGTTCCCAAGTAGATGGAGCAGTCCAACGCGCTTGGGTGGTGAAGGGTCGTGCAGCCTCAGCTCTTCATCACAGTTCGGCCCCGGCATGCTTGTCCTGCTGCCGTTGAAATGTTATGGTTGTTGTTGATGATGATGTTGTCGTCGTTGACTAGAAATTCGTTTTGAAGTATCATGCATCACCTTTCATCCAGCATTCGCGTTCCATACTCTAGCCATCCCTCATGAGCCGCTGGATATGTAAGGGGGGACGTATTAGTCCATCCTGTTTCTAAACAACCGCTGCAAAAATGCAGACGCAAGAATAATACCAGGGTGGCAACGTCGCGGACATTCAACAACACACACAAAACATCGGAAAAAATCTCCAGAGGGAGGGAAGACATGAAATATATTGTTGCTTGAATGTTCAGTGATCGAAGTTCTTCAACGAAAAAGGAAGCGGGCCTTTCCGGGTTCAGAAATATGCAAACAGAATCCAGGCTACAAATGGAAATGCAGCAGGAGCTCAAGGACTGCGCTTCCCGTCCAAAAAAAGATTTGACATCAGACCGGTGCATTCCAGAAGGCTTGGAAACACATCTCAGGTGACATGACGAACGGAAAACTACCTAAACTTTCGCTCCCAAATCATTGTTGAAGCCACCACCAAGAGCGCAGGATATACGCCGCAAATCCCGAAGGAACCGCGGTGCTATGCTACTTGCTGCGGGCGTGTTAAACAACGTCTTGTTGGTCGCCACAAAAAACTCTGGTACAGACCTCGGGAACAGCTGCCCGAGTGTTCCTTGCCCAGGATGCACAGGCGGCATCGTGGTATGCCAATAGATACAAGAAGATACCACATCATGTAGACGGCCTCCGGGAACAGCAAGGCTACACGTTGGCGCGGAACTACATCACACAGGTTCGACAACCCGATACTCCACACTGTTCAGATAGCCATGTACAGAATACACTCGGACCATGTGCAAATGTTCAGCTTGTCTTCGTCGGGTATTGAGGGGGGACGTACTGGAAATGGAAAGACGCACCTTGTGAAGACATCGAAACCACGCCCCACCACATCGGGGAGGCCGCTGGACGTTTGGCCAACCATTCCAAAGACTGCAGCAGTCCCACCTTCGGCCTCGCTAGCAACTCTGTCGCAACAACCTCTCGATGACGGCTTGTGCGGTTGTTTTCCAGACTCAGGGGAGAATTCAATTCGCGTCGACCACTGCTCTCTACATGACTCCCAGGGTAGAACGCTCCTATCCATCACAGCCGAACGGCGGCGTCGCTGCTCAATCGGCCGCGCCTGTTGAATTTGTGTGATTTCATACGGTTAACTGTTGCCACCAGCTGAAAGCCATGCGCAGCACGGGACAAATACAACCAAGGAGTCCTTCTTGGCAAAAACAGGTAAATCATCGGATGAAAACGCATGAGAAGAACTCTTTTCGTCAAACACAACATTCAGGTGACGGGACACCTGCCGCACATTAAGTTTCATTGCTCGGCTATTCAAGACGGAGAACGATAGTAATGCCTGGTACAATAATGTGTGGTGTTGGACGTGCGACTTTACAACCGCAACGATTCCCCAATCTGTTGGTCGAACGGTAGCCTTCCCCACGTTTCTACATCAAGAGGAGGATAAATCCCACAAACAGACGTACGCATATGCGTTGTATGTTGTCGCTTCATTCAACCTACACGACCCAATCTTGGATCTTGTTCGAACGCTGCATGAAAATATAAATTCCTCGGTGGATGATCACCTCCAGAAGCCGGCCAAGATCAAGAGCTCTCCAAACAGAAGGAGGCGCCGGGCATTCTGTGTTCAAAGTGCTGTGGTGTTTGTTGAGCGGCAAAGAGCCATACGTATCGCCAGCGTCCCCGTTGTCCAGATGACGGGTGCTGGTGCTGCTACCAATGCCGGGAAACGATTTCCGGAGCAGCACAGAGGCGTCCTCATCCAGGTCCAGTGTGATCGCCACAAAGTGCTGCTGCAGCTGCTGTTGATGTTGCGGTCACAGGGCACGTTTGTCATTCACTCAACAGTTGGCTTCATTTTGCAACGACTGTTCGCAAGACTATGAAAAGACTGTACCAAGCTCGGATGTACTTGTTGCTGATTTGGGCATGGATAATGGCTACAGTTGCTTCGATGAGGTGCGCCGGGTCTCCCACGCTTTCTACAGTTTCGCTAAACCACCCACAGGGCACCCATGGACTGTCCATGGGCACCGAAGTGCGCATGGGCTGCCCATGGGGAATGGCCACGGGCAAGCCCATGGGTAGCCCGTGGGCAGCCCATGGGCCGCCCATGGGCGGCCCATGGACCGTCAATGAGTGCCCTTCAACCGGAACCATTGTACTCCTAAACAGCATTATCGGCTTAGGACGGGGCACTATTACAGCAAAAAACCCAAACTCTAACCCTATCCCTAACCCCAAGCCCGCACGATACGTGACAGGTTGGCACTGGGTGGCTAAGTTCTACTGTAGGTTGATGTGCCGTTGGCGAAGTTCTACGTAGGTTGGTATTCTGGTGGCGAAGTTCTAGATTGAAGTACCACGGTGGGCACTTCGTGGGCAGTTCATGGGCTGCACATGGGCCTACCCATGGTTGGTATTCTGGTGGCGGAGTTCTAGATTGAAGTGCCCACGGTGGGCACTTCGTGGGCAGTTCATGGGCTGCACATGAGCCCACCCATGGGCAGCTCATAGACAGCTCATGGGTAGCACATGAAGTGCCCATGGGCGGCCCATGGGCTGCCCGAGCGGCTTAGCAAAACTGCCAGTAGTGTGGGAGATTGGGTGCGCCGACGTCAACCTTCACTGGCCTCTGCAGAACCGTTCTTTTCCTGTGGTATCGGGTATGGAACATTCATTTTCAGAAACGTGTATGCTGCAAAAAATGTACTGATATATGTCCCCGCTTGTATCGTACCTTCTCCGCTCTCCCTTGTGCTAGTTTCACCGTTGGAGGACAGGGTGGCTCCAGTGCCTTGCCTTCGTGGCTGGCTACGAGCTCGAGCAGACATATCCCGGCACCGACACTGTCAGCTGGAGCGATGACAGCTTTCCGACCCTGAGCCCTCTTGCTTGAGGAAGCTGTCGGCCAAGGTAGCCCCATGGTTGTGCTCAGCATGCTTTGTGTCACCGAAAAGAGCGCCTCTCTATGGACCCGGTCGGTCAACATCACTTTGGGGAAAGACAACTTGGGCGTGAGCGCTGAGGTGGGGTCGCTAACGATCACGCAGCAGGTTGGCGACGCTGGCAGTGGTTGTGTGGGCGAATGCTGTTGGGGATACTTGGCCGCGATGTCCCCCGATTCCACCGGTAGACTGTTCTTGATGGTATTGCCCTGGAGGTGGTGGAGTGAACATTTGAAAATCGTTGTGTTACATTCCAGGTACGCGCGTACTGCGCTCCAGGAGGACAAGTTTGACGCAACTATAGCGTGCTTGACCATTAACCTGAGGCGCTTCAGACACCCTCTCGGTATAATTGGCTTCACACATTCACTGAAGCTCGAAGCTCCCTCAAGTGGCAAAGGAAAACGATAGAGTCAAAAGAACGCAGAGCGAGGCAACTTTTGCTGCATTCAGCGCACCGACTGCAAGGCACACCCGGCTGGTGTAGCTTCGTCATCACGCCCTTGCTCCTCGGATCCCGGCTGGTCCCTTTCTTGCATAGCCCAGCCTTGCTTGATAGCTGCAGCACACGACCATGATGCAAGGTCGGTACTTGGTGGCACCCTGCTACCAAGTAGTCCAATAGGCGAACGAGGCGCGAGACGTCGTTCACTCCGCAGAAAGTTGCGGAGCGATTGCAGCGGGTTCGAAGGTCTTCCGGATCGGGGTGTGCTCAGTGTTACAGCGGTCGGCAATGCTGACGCGGAAGCTTCGCCGTCATCCCAACACGGACCCCGAAAGCGTAGCCTCATCTCGATGCCTCGGCGGCTGTGTGTGCAGCTGGTGCAGAGCTCTCTCTCTTCACAAACAAACACGCCTCCTTGTGTTGTTCAGCAAAATGCCTCGCGAACGTCTTCTTGCTGATCTCAAAGTGCTTACTATTCGCTATATGGACTCACATGTTGCCTATTGGACCATATAGTGTTCCCACCGTTTGCTGCTACACATACATGTCCAAGAACGTTTGATAGAAACCGGTCCCCCCCCTGCCGTAAGGCGAGACCAGTCGCAACGTCCGGTCACGGCTGCTGTCAGAGCTGCAGGCTACAGATGATCCCGCGGAGCTCCGCAGCGGAGCCGCTGAGATGGTTCCGACAATCTAGAACCTGGTTCCTTTTTTGACGCCACCCGGCCGGTCCCGCCGCCTGAATCGCTTCCATCTGGCATCATCATCGAGAGCGTCCGGGTGCTGTTGGTCACAAGGCAGAGCGAGGAAGGTCGTGTGCAGCAATATTTAGCAAATATTTGAACTTTGAACTTTGACAATACAGTTGATTGCCCAGGGACGAGGCTGCATGTCCCGGTAGTGTAGCCGATCCGAATCTTGCTGACAGCTGCTATTGTACACAGCTACATACCGCAGGCAAAGTATGTAGTCGTGGTCATTCGCCACCTACATGATACCCCACTCGTCGCGCACCACCACCGCTGCTCCCCACACCTGTAGCCATTCGGCTACCCCTGTGTGAACCCTGCAGGCAAATAGACCCTGCACGGACACTGTGACACCCTGGGAAGGTAATTGGTCCCCACAAGGTCCATGGGCCGGAACCCTGTCAGGATGTCGACGCTGCCAGGATTGTAAATAAATAAGGAGATCTGTGGGCCGTGAAAGGCAAAACCGCCAGGAAGATCCTTCACATGCACACACCAAGTGCTCTGCTGTACATACATACATGTAAGACTGAAACTATTGCCGCATTGCGATGTTGACATTTGCCGCCTTGGTGACGATATTTCACGTCTTCTTACGCACAAATCATCACACTACGGGCAGCTCCACAGAGGCGCGTGCTATAATGACATTTGTTCATGACAGAGTGACTGCATGCGGTGCGGCAGGACAGAGGTGTGTGTGGGTGATGATGTAGACCGTCATCCATCTTCATCAACGGAGCCCCCGTACGCTTCATATCTTAGCCGCGGCGCCCCTCGGCCGCACAAACAGACGCATGGCATGATGGTAGACGGGAGATGGACAAGAAACACGAGGGACACGACCACACGCGCCACCCACCACGCACCACGCACCGTAAGTGCCGTGTAATGTCGATGTTTAGCACTGTATGCCACAGCTTGCCTTCCCGCCGACGGGAATCGATGCTTTGATGCGGTTCGGATTGGCGGGAAAGCATGTGGAGGCCACCCCAACCAACAAACCGCTTTGACTCAGCCGGCCGCTGGAGGGTAAAGTGGACCTCAACAGGACAGCAGGTCAAGGCACACACTCAGGAGCAATCGGGCACAACCTTTCCTCGGCATCGCAATCTCAGGTGAAAGCTGCCTCGTATAGACATTCACCGGCGCACCCCCACCCAGACGCAAGGAGTACAGCAGCAGCCTACAGTCCATATTCAGATGTACAAAATTGTCCAACGGCAACGAGAGACCCGCATGGCAACAGAACAGCAGTCAGCCTCTGTTGGTGCGTGTAGCATACGTCACGCTCGCATGCTTGCACGGTTCCACGCATAGGCGTCTCTCACATCGCTTCGCGAACGCGTGCTTTTCTTGGCGGGTTAGCGCAAAGCTCGTACGAAGAGAAATTATAGTTTCTGTAGGTCGCGTAAGATACCACGGGTGTGGTATCTATGGTGTACAATATGAACCCCCGAGTCTCTGTACTACCATGTGCGACGCGTTTGTGCAGTCGTACCATGTATCCCCTGCCTGTATTTGTCTAGTTCAACCTACGTGTATGGCACCACGACCGTTATGACCGTGATCTTTGCTGTTTGTATAGCATGACTGCTGATGATCCGGCGTTGTGTTTTACACCCCTCTAATATCCTACAGCAACCTCGTCTTACATGTAGATCAGATTTCTCCCATGGATTGTACCCACTGTTACCTTGTGTAATGTCGATGGAAGAAGTGGGTGGTGCCGCTAGGTGGTATTGCCTGTTCGAACTCTGTTCAACTAAATATGTGTGTTGTAACAAGAGCGGTGCGGATGATGAGATATCTGTGCCCTGTAGGGAGTGCAGATGTGGTCTTACCCATCCAACGTCTCTATTGTTCTCGGTCTGATGCGTGCCTTTTGGTTGTCTTTTTTATTGCGTGCTAGGGACATGGTCTTGCGAGTCACCAAGGCGCACATGGCGTCGACACGTCAGGACCTATCCGAGAGGCAACTGCTGGAAGAGGATCGGCTACACGAGGACTTCGTGGCGCAGGTGATAATTTGATTCCATCTGATTTGCCCTCAACGACTGGTGTCCCCCCGTGACTTATTTTCATGTTCACACCTATATTCACGATCGCAGTTCAAACCCATCGCTTGTTCCGCGTCCCCACGAGACGAAGTCGTGTATTAGCACATGTGAGGAAATACAGAGATTCGCCCTCCTGATGTTGTAAGAGAACACTCCAGCGCGCAGCAGGAAAATATTAATACCGCCGTGGTGGGCGGTACCGGTATACGTCTTACCGCCGTTTCTCGATTGTACCGCCACCGCCAAAGTCGATACCGCCGAAAAACGCAATACCGCCGACCGCCAAAACTGTTACCGCCTTATGACAATATCGCCGAAAAAATACCGCCGTAGTCTATGGCAATACCGCCGAAAAATTACCGCCCATAGGTGCATTACCGCCTACCAACGGGTGAGTGGGTAGAGACCTTGTCTCATCCAAAGTACAGTCAAAGCGAATGTCAAGCATTCGAGTGTGTTTTATGTTGTGAATGCCAGACTGTCGTAGATTGTCACGCCAGATGACCTGTCGGAGATCTACCTTAGGGGTGTTGCCACAGATGGAGTCAGCGTATGCTGGACGCTGAACCTGCTGCAGTAGGCTCAATTCCCCCCTGACTCAGAACACAACTATCCGTGCTCTTCAGCCTCTCCACCAGAGGTTGAACCGGTGTGTACCCACACCACACATCCCAAGGGTAACTTGTCCACACGTAAACCTGGAGACATCCGTCTCATGTTTTTTGTTGAAATGTGAAAGTCACCGGTGAAAACGACAAAACCATGGAAGAACGTGGTCAATCTTCGGAAAAGACGGTTGCCGTCTGTTCGGGCGCTGTTGTTTGGTGTCGCTTGAAGTTGTGACCATTTGCAATCATTGCCGCCGTCAAAATACCGCCGTGGTGGGCGCCGTTTTACCGCCGTTTTTCGGGTTTACCGCCACCGCCAAAGTCGATACCGCCGAAAAACGCGAATACCGCCAACCGCCAACACGACACCGCCGTATGGCATTACCGCCGAATTAATACCGCCGTTTTATTGTTTTACCGCCACCGCCAAAGTCGATACCGCCGAAAAACGCATCACCGCCGAACGCTAAAACAGGTACCGCCAGCAAAACAGCCGAAAAAATGCCGCCGATTTTTTTCGTACCGCCACCGCCAAAGCCGATACCGCCAAAACATATACCGCCAAATAGCAATACCGCCGAAAACGTGTCCGCCTAAAAAACACGTACCGAGTAAACCCTTGAAAATATTGAGACGATAAGAATATACGAACGCCGGAGCATGTACACAACATTTCGATTGCCGGTAGGAAGCAGCAACACGGTACACGCACTGCACCGCTTCACATGTCTCCACATGCACACGTTCAGCAGCACCTTTTTCTCCCCCGCTGCCTGCTGACGTCATGTTGTACGCCAGGTCGTCACGTCGGCTCTACTGCACACCGCGAACAACATCGCCGCCCACCCGGTCAACGAGGTTGGCAAACACGAGAGTATCGTGTGCAAGTGCACGAGGAAGGCGAGGGCGTGTGGCAGGCTTTGCAACGGTGGATTCAGCACCACCAACGCCAGGGCATATTCCAAGAGAGGTGAGCTTTCCGGAACCGACCTTTCCACAACCTCAACTGCAAGAAGGGGGAGTATGTCTCCTCGTGAGCTACATGGCGGGCGGTTCCTGCTGTTTCCAAATTGGACACGTGGTGGAATGAGCTTTTTCTCTCCGGTTGAGCATAAGTCAAGCACAGCGTACTCGCTGTTTGCTGGTCGTCGTTGCCGAATCTGGGTGTGGTTTTCTCCATTGCGTTGTCGCACTGTTGTTCCCGGTTTTAACTTGCGATCGTTTGGAGTTGTCAACGATTTCGTGCACGTCGAGAGCCGGCGGTCCTGCTGGTTTGAAGGAGCAGGTAAGGTATGCGTGACATCACGCATGCAGTGACTGCCCCCCGTCCCTCTTGATCTGTTTACTCCAAAGTATCGCTTCGTGCAGATGCAGTTTCGGCCAGACGTGTTCCGTTTTCTTCTGTACGTTTCGGAATTCCCCGATTAGAGTCGCCCCGGGGGTGATATTTTCATTTTTTCAGACCCCCCCCCCCACCTCCTACTCTTGCGCTGTTACCAACACAATCGTTCACCTCCATGTTGTACGTCACGGAATAAAACAGTAATATTCTCATGCTCTTTATGCTCGTCGCGCATTTTGCTTGTCACCCCACCTAATCGAGTTTACGCCCGCTCTGGAATCAAACGTGAACTTTTTGTTTCATGTCGTTGCGCATCCATGCCTTCCCTTTCCCTACGTGCTTTGGAACAGTTTCTGGTACTCCATGCTGCAGTTCATAACGGGCCCGCGTCGCATAGCCTCCGGACTCCTGACCATCGCCAAGTCGCACTGCGGCAACCCCAAGATCATGCGCTTCCTGTCCCCGTGCGCCTGCGGGGACGACAATCGCATCGTGGAAGACACCCCGGCCGCAAACGTGCACGTCGACGATGCCGAGCTCGGCGCATTTCTCGACGAGATGGACGGATCAGCACTCAACATCCGCCTGGGTCGCGAAATTGCTGGCAGTGTTCTCGGCCTTAGCGCTTGGTATGGTGTTTGGTGGGAGTGGGAGGGAGCAGGTTGCTTGTACATAGCGTTCGGCAATAGTCTGTAGGCAGTCTATATCGTGAACCGGTGAAACTTTTATTTTATCACGTGTGTTATCGAGGCACGCGTCATACGCCTGCATTTTGACAAGTGCGTGCGTACCTTGGACGTGATACACACAACGCAGAGGTTATTTTGCGTGTCGCCGGGGGGAGGGGCACCCAAGTATGGCGGTGCTACGGGCATGGGGCAAGTAGGTTTGGTCGGACCTTTATTTCGTTGAGTTGAGTCTCCGTATGCACAAGAATGTGGGCTTGAGCGGGTACATGCAAGTTGCGTGAACCTGAAGGCAAGGGGTGCGATTTTTCGGTAGTGAAGGAATGGGTTGATACATTTTGTTTTGGATTTTTTATTGTATTTATGTTAATAAATTGTGTGGTTCACGATGCGTCCTGAGTTGGTTGATGCACGTCGTGACTACGTTTTGCAATGTCGAAAGTGGTCGTCGAAGTTTGGGTTTTGGGATGCATTCTACTGTAAATGGCGTGGATGAGCTTGAGCGTTGCTGTACGTGTAGGAACACCAAATGCTGCTGCGAGGGACGCGACAAGAAAATAACCAAACAAATATCGAAAGGAAAGGAAAATCTCCATTTTTTCGGCCCCGTTAGTACCACTGACTGACACGATCTCTACAGGGTTTTCCCAGGGTGTGCACCCCGCCAGGGTCCCTGAGTGGCAGGGTACGTACAGGGTGTGGGATCAGTACCCTGGCAGGGTACCCACCCTGCGTCACCCTGCGTTTGGGTCAAGACTACAGCGTAGTTCCAGGGTGACCTTGACAGGGTGAAATTTCCCCACCCTGGCAGGGTAGCCGAATGGCTACAGGTGCACCCTTGAAACTACACCAAGCTGATCACACCCGGCAAGACCTTCCTATTCTGGGAGAATGCGGCACATGTTCCTAAAGGTTGCAGGCCTTGCTATACTGCTGGATGTACTGCTGTAGCCAGAACCGCCCGCAACGCCATGGACGACTGAGCACACATCCATAGACTACCCCAATAGTCTAACTGACCTGCGGAATAAGCGCCAAAATGCTGCCTCTCCAGTGAGTGAGGGATAGCAAAACATTAGCATAGCAACCTCGGACTCGCCGACGCCCGCCATACATGCGGGCACTTCAACTGCAATGGCAACCGCGCGTCTAGCTCATGAAACGACGGCTTGATCGTGATTTCCCGTAGACGACTCGAAGATGTGTCCGCATAGCGAGGTCCGGTGTGGTTAATTGCGTTTCATACTCCCATAGACTCATGCCTCGTTGGCTCGTTTGAGGCAAACTCCCTGGTGATATGTTCGTTACAGTATCACGCGACACTACTGCTGATGGGCAGAACGTACATTGAGATATACGATACGGCCACACTCAGCCAGAGCATCCGCCCACCCGCACCCCGGCCTGCCATGCGAATACTGCCCCAAGGAATTATTTTGAGACGAGGTGCCTGTTGATACCTTTACTGCTGTTAGCTACGGCGGAGGAGGCGAGAGGAGAGATACTCGTTTGGTTGGGGGTCTGTCTCTCGGTCACCGCTCTTGTTCAATTTTTTTTGCAGCGGCAGCAAGTTGGCGGCAGCGGCCTCCTCTTGGAGAGAGGCACATCACACCAACAACACCCACACGCTGACGCTGCTACGCACCAGCATTGATGCAGTACGTACTGATGTACGCCTCTCTACACTTGTGCGGGAGGGTTTAGTGTGCGACCTGTGCCTTCCGTGCTAGTATGGTCACCCATTATAGTTGCCTCCCTCTCTTTGATGATGATTTACACCACCCCCCCTCCTAGCTAATGGTGTTGAACACCATCCCTCCTCTCTGCAAATCACACTGGCGCCCCCACACTCAATGTTGATCACTCCTAGAGCCGGAGTGTTTGCCGGGTATGCCCGTATTTGTGTCCAGTGCCTAGAAAGTCTCGTTCATGGCTTGTATTAGATCCGCAGGACAAACGCACGACAGACAGAGGAGAAAGAGAGTGCCCCACACAGTACAGGCTGACGCAGCATGGGGGCAACGCAGTCTCATCCAAGTCTGCCACAACAGGTACCACAGCAGGTCCCTTCATCTACGGAACACAGAACCGTCCTCAGCGGCCGGCGCTGTCGTGCGCGTCCTCAGATCCTTCCTATACATATGCACACACGCGAACACTCAACGCTGCTGCTGCGTGGTAAACGAGCCAATAGTAACAACGCACGAGCCTACTCCGGGTACTTTCTTTTCTAATCCTTTTCCCGATCTTGTAAAACCCGGGCGGACAGCACCCATACCGGTGTTGTGTATGCCATCACTTACCGCAAGGAAAAGGCGTGTGTTGAACATGCACCCGGCTATCAGGAATGATGGCGCACTACAGCACTATGTGCCTACGTATTCATACTACTCTACCTCCAGAACAACAAACCCATGTACATGATGTACCTCCAGGACAATAAACCCGCACACCATGTTGATGGCCTTCATTCGACGATGGTAACCGTGGGCAAGGGCCGCAGGACCCTGCGTGCCGTTGTCTGCGCCCTGCTGCTCCCTGCTGCCCATTTCACAGTATGTATCGCGCGTACACCAAATGGTTGGGTGTGCGTGAGGTCTACAGTATGTCCCAAGACAGGGGCCCCCAACCAACCACGGGGCCCCCGCTGAGAAGCCATAGACCAACAAGTGCCCCCAAGTCTACCCTTCAAGTCAGGTTTCAAACACTTTCACGCTGACTCAATGCTGCTGCTCTCTGATTGGCCAACAGATATTTTATCTTCCGCTCCTCATAAAACTCAGATTTCAACGCCTCTGTCTCTGCAATCTTCTGCTTTTTTTCGTTAGACTAGTCTACACACACACATATAACCGATGGGACATTGAATGCGAGCCACATCCATGCATCCCGTAGGCTACCTGGACAGTGCACAAAAGTGTCAGCGTATTGCCACAACCTATTGTCAAAACTGTCTAGTCTACAGCATACGCATGGCCGTGCAGGGCGCCGGTTTTGTGTTCTCTGCGTGAGGCAAAGTCTACAAAAAATGCTTCTGAGGAGAAGGTTTCTTCAGCATATATATATATATGCGTGCAATTCAATTCCGGGTTTTTGGAGCATCGGTTATATAACATCGACGATAGTCAAGCGAGCAGTGCTTCGCCACGCACAGCAGTCACGTGCTACATACATGCGACAAACATGCCGATGTGCAGCACAAGCACCGGCGTGGTGTGCCAAGCTCAGGAGAATCCCCTCTCCTCGCCATTGGATGTTCCCATCGCCGATCGACGTCTTTCCCGCCATGCAGTGCGAAAAAACACAAATAGAGTTGATATAGACTATCTAGCGATCTGAACGGGAGGGCTTTCCGAAACGATAAACAAGATCAGAACAATAAAGACTTCTACCTGAACGCATCAGAGAATGGCCTCGAATCTGTGTTCTTTCGGTGTTGAGTGAATATTTCTATCAAGGCTGAGCTCCCTGCATGAGATGATTGTCAGGGGATGGTTTGTTTGCGCACAGCTTGCGGCTTGGGTCAGCAAAATTCAACAAAATGAGCTGCTTATTCCCCTTTTCCTGTTTCGTTCCTAAACCCGTACGAAGTAGACTATATGTTCTCCTGCAGGAATGTGAGGATACGTTGTTGTACGGCATGTCGGCCGTGATTGTGTGGTTGGTCGGCGCGATATGGAAATCAAACCATTCATTAGGGTCGTTCTTATCGACCAATAAAACACGAAAAAAAACGAAACCGTGTTTTCTTGAACACACACACATATATATATATGGGGGTGTTTGATTTAATTAATTAATTGTTTTTGGGTTTTGAACACACATGTATATATGGGGGTGTTTGATTTAATAAATTAATTGTATTTGGGTTTGGGGAGTACATACATATGGTAACAACCGAGATTCTCACCCGCACAATGTCGTTCAAGTTGACCAACAATTCGTTCATTCGTGGCTCGCTATTTCTGTTGTGTTGAATACAGATTCTTTCAGGCTGGAATTAGATGTACAGAAGTACATTGCGCCAACTCCTTGACATATATCTACAACGAAGGCCTAAGTTCCGATCGACTCAAACTCGAAACGATTTTCCAAGACCAGAGTATAGCGCGGTGCTTCGCAACTGGTCCGGACAGTGCCTAGTAGATGTTTACAGTATCCGAAAGCAAAGCTCCACGCTAATTTCAGAACCTCAGAACCTCGCGCAAAACCTTTTTGCATTAGTAGATCCATCAGAATACATATTGAAGCGTATCTACGTGCTCGGGAATATTTCCTCGACAACAAAAGAAAGGTTGATACAGGCACTTTCTGTTCCACTAAAGGCCCATATTGGCCATACATTCATCACACTGGTCTTCCTGCTTTTCACTCCCGCTCTTCACCTACTTCACGCGTTTTTACTCATACAAGTGAAAAGTGAAAAGTGCTAATCAGAGCGGCCTACTCGAGTGACCCTTCGCCCTATCCGATGTAGTATATGTATTTCCCTCGACGCCAAACACACCACTACTGTTCGTTACATTGCCAGAATCGGATGCGGCTCTTTCCACGTGAACAATACAATCACATTTTCCTCGTACGTACTTTGGCGACGTTTGAGCCACAACAATGACCAACCAGGCAATCCCTGCCTATCTAAGTTTTCGCACCATGAGCATCACTTCCAATTTGAATGAAAGTTTAAAGAACAGCGGCCAATGAGTCTCCGGTGCCCTTTAACTGAGCCAGAAAAAAAAAACAAGTTGCGGGAGCACTACCTCCCCGGCACACTCGCACCTCTGAGCGATTAATCGTCAAAACCCATCGTATTAGCGAAAAGACCCCATTGTCCCTGAACCCAACATAAGAGCCAGCGAGCAGCTAGTCCCGAATTATCGGAGTCGACGTTTGTGAACATTGTTTGGAAACATGCCCATTTCCAATAAACACGTGCTCCGTGGGGCTGAGATATTTCTGCTACCTAAAAGAGTACCAGCCAGGTTTCATACTCAATTTTTCAATATAAATATTGGCAGATCATGTATTTTATGTATACCTCTCAGCACCTCCGTCATCCATGTGACCATTGAAGGCTTCGGCGTCAGTTGGTGCTTGTCCCGTGTACGTTGAGGGTGCCGATGATGACGCAGCGCTTGGTGATGAAGTCGTCGGTCGGTGGGCTGATCTGGCTTGCGAATTCCCAGGCAGGCTCGTCTTCGCGGGAAACGACGGTATTCATCATTCCGGCACCTGAACAACAAGATATACAAAAAAAAAGGCGAACGTCAGTTTCGATCACGCGAGCGAAGTTGCAATAATAGCAAAAGAACCAAGTTAAACGCTGGCGCTACTGATTCCGTAGCTTGAAATTTTGGCAGACAGGCACGTACGTACGCGTTCACAACAATAACGGTAATCGAAAGCATGGCATTCAACACAAATATATAAATAAATTTTTATTCTACTGGACTCCAATGCAATTCGATTTGCGAACGTGCCCTCATCGATCATAACGTGATTGCGTTAGTTCGGTGGGCTGGTAGGGAAACGCAGCGCCAGAGAAAGAATGTTGAGGTATATCGTTTTTTGCACAAGCAACAACCCAACACACCGTCAAAACTGACGGAGTGGCCAGAAGCGGTCGCGATCGAAATAATCCCGGAGTTGGGGCCAACGTCGGTCCACGTGTACTCGTCTGGTCGAGTTGTCGGGAGTGGTAAGGTGGAGAATGGCGCCGCGTGGGTGGCGGTCTCGATCTCATCCGCCCACGAAACCATAACGTACTCCGTATCGGACTCTGCGTCCGGCTGGACCAGCACACTCAACAGCATCTGAGCCTGAACATGAATGTACAGAAGTTTCCACGGAGTGAAAGGGGGCGGAGGGCGTGACGCCGAATTAGAGGAGATATTGCATTTTTGGTCGGACAACCCGGCTGTACCAGCGCAGGAAGAGACACTAATTCTGACCGGCGGTGTGGATAGTAATTGCGGGTGGGGCGAGCAACAAAACAACAGATTGTCATTTCTTGCCGTGGGCAGCTTCTTCAACAAATATTTTCGTTGAAAATCTGTTTCTTGCCAACGGTAACGAAGAGCAAGCGACAGACACTGTAGGAGGCGAAAAACGATGTAGCGTTAGTTTTTTTTAGTGTTTATGGCGGTCCCTTATACCGGAGGAGAAACTTTGCAAGGAAAACAAAAACAAACCAGGAGTAGAACCCACTTACAGCGTCGTAACCTTCGAACCAAGCAGCGTTGCAGCTCGCGAAAATTGTGATGGGGCCCTGCTTGAAGACCTGGTTGCAATTCGTTGGATTGGTTGGGCGGCATCAGGGCGGCGAGCTTGTTCAGCAACCAGCCAATATATATATATGATACGCAGGCTTCGGCAATTAGAGGACTATCATTGCATCAGCTGTTGTTCTGTGTGATTACAAGTAACTACGTTTTGTTTGGTCTCTTCGTTGAGTGCCCTTCGACGGAGGTCTGGAAACAAAGCTTTCGACAGTGGTCGAGTGGGTCTGGGAGCAGACATACTTGCTTTGTCTTTACAATAGGAGTTGGACCTCAGCTACCTGCACGGACATAGCAGCACCTGTTCAAGCCGAGCTCATGCCGAATGTGCTAATTTTTTGGCGCCGTTCCGTTCATCACCTCGTCTTGAGTTAGGTTGTCCACTGCCACGCGAAAGTGTTTTGATCCGCTTTCGCAGCAAGCTCCTTGTTGTTCTTCTTGGATAAGGGGCATGGGCGACTGTGTAGGCGAAGGTGTTGGCGAAGGCGTTGGTGAAAGCGTCGGTGATGGAGTCGGTGAAGGTGTCGGCGGACGTGTCGGCGAAGGCGTTGGAAATGGTGTTGGTGAAGGCGTAGGCGAAAGCGTAGGCGAAGGTGTCGGCGATAGCGTTGGCGAAAGCGTCGGCGATGGCGTTGGTGAAGGCGTTGGCGAAGGCGTCGGTGACGGCGTCGGCGAAGGCGTCGGCGTGGGACCAGCGTCGTCTTCGCGCGGCAACAAAATGATTGGAGAGAGCGGTTAGTCCCAAACGAAGCAAGGAAATGAGCACATGAAGCGGAGGAGCAGGATTTTCCACCTACCGGTGACCACATCATCACCAATGCATCTTCTATGTAGACCGTTCAATATGGTCTGTTCGTCGACCGCCTCTACAACGCAGGTGCACCGTATTCACCATGAATGCCCCCGACGACGCAACTGAGGAACGACGGAAGGGCCTCAACGTGTTATCCAGTAATAGTTTGGGTCAATTTTTTCCGACGAAGTACAATAAATAGACTTGGTCATGACCGTGGGCTACATGAGCTATAGTGTCGCGGCGGCGACAACGACGGCGACAACGACGGCGACAACGACGGCGACAACACAACAACAACAACAACAACAACAACTACAACATCAACAACAACAACAACAACAACAACAACAACAACAACAGCAATTAGACTACAAACCACAGCAACCTCGACAACAGCAGCAGCACTCACCGTCCATTTTGCACGGGGCACACCCTGTGACCGAGCAGAGGTCGGTAATGCGAGAGAAGCAGCAGTCGTCTGCCGTCCTCAAGCCGTTCCTCCTTCTGCATCCTACGCCACCGCACCCGCCCACTCCGCACGTTTTCTGTCGTTTGGACAAGCGTTGTTCACAGCATGGTTTGAACGACTTCAATTTTGGGCGTGATGGCCATATGAGAGACACCCACTTCCCATACAGGGTCGGGCGGCGTACTACCGAGGACCAGGGAGGTTGACACCAGATAATCAGAGACGAAGCGGAAACGATCTCGAGGTTGCCATGCAGCAATACCGCAAGCTCGGCGGGCAATCCCGTCGTTGTGGTACATACATGTACCGAATCTGGAAGTCTTACCGAGCAGCAATACCCGTCTTCGAGGATGCCATCCTCGCAGGTGAAGGCAGACTGACCATCACCACGTCGGTCGCCGCGGGCACCACCATCACGATCGCCACGACGACCACCACCAGCACGATCGCGACCACCACCACGATCGCCACGGCGACCACCACCAATACGATCACCACCATGGTATTGGCGTTCATTGTCGCGGTCTAGCGTGGGAAATTCTGCGTCGTCTTCGAGAGAGGAATAGCAAAACCAAGAGACAGGTGTAGTTGTGGAGAACGAAACGGAGAGTTACCCATGATTAAGTACAGGGAGGGTCGGTATTTCAAAGGTATGCTGGTGATTGCATCATAACGGATTCTTTCAAACGGTTTTGCTCCGTTGAATCTACGCTGGCCTTCGCGACGTCCGCACCCCTAACGATGACAGTTGTGAGCGACGGGTGTATTCACCACCAACGTTGGTATGTACTACGTGGTGATGATATTCACAGTAGGGTCGGCGATGTAAAAGTAATTACTAACGAAGACTCAAATACTCCCGACAAGCGTTTCAGAACTACTGTTGACTCTACCGTACAGTACGTCGCCGTCTAAAGGGTGATCGTCGCGCTTGTTTATGGAGAAGAACCCATGCATGCGTCAATAAGACAAATCCGCACTTGCCGGTCGTCATTCCTCGCCAATGATTGGGTATCAATATTCTAAATCGTACGTGACATTTGAGATTCCAGGCCGTTTACCAAACAACGACCACAACAACAACAACAACAACAACAACAACAGCAATTAGACTACAAACACGACAGTAACAGCAGCAGCACTCACCGTCCATTTTGCACGGGGCACACCCTGTGACCGAGCAGAGGTCGGTAATGCGAGAGAAGCAGCAGTCGTCTGCCGTCCTCAAGCCGTTCCTCCTTCTGCATCCTACGCCACCGCACCCGCCCACTCCGCACGTTTTCTGTCGTTTGGACAAGCGTTGTTCACAGCATGGTTTGAACGACTTCAATTTTGGGCGTGATGGCCACATGAGAGACACCCACTTCCCATACAGGGTCGGGCGGCGTACCACCGAGGACCAGGGAGGTTGACACCAGATAATCAGAGACAAAGCGGAAACGATCTCGAGGCTGCCATGCAGCAATACCGCAAGCTCGGCGGGCAAACCCGTCGTTGTGGTACATACATGTACCGAATCTGGAAGTCTTACCGAGCAGCAATACCCGTCTTCGAGGATGCCATCCTCGCAGGTGAAGGCAGACTGACCATCACCACGTCGGTCGCCGCGGGCACCACCTTCACGATCGCCACGACGACCACCACCAGCACGATCGCGACCACCGCCATTCCCATTGCCGCGACGGCCACGATCGTCACGATTGCTCCGCCCACGGTCGCCACGATCGCCACCACCGCCGCCTTTTCCGCCGTGGTTGATGCCGCGGTGTGAACGTTTGTTTTTCAAACTCCTTGACAACGATTGCTCGAGAGGCGGGCCGTTGGCCTCAGGCCCTCGGAGCCCGGCAGAGAGGGCGTTCGATACCTTGATGATTTCGCGGCCGTCGTCAGCTAGGTCTCGGAAGAGAGAATCGTTGTCCACGGCGCTGGTGAAGGTCAGTGACGCGGTCCCGAAGAATAGCAGTATACCCAGGAAGCCCATGGTGATCGGTCGTCCACCCACGGTGTTGTATCTATCGCCTGTGAAAGTATTTGCGAGACGACAGAAGGCAGGAAAGAGAATGGAGGCGGTATGTTATTGGTTAGTGGGTTTTGTGACGACAGGCAGCAAGCACCATTCAAGAATGTGTGCTCCGAAGCTCACGAGCTGTCCTACAGAAAGGACCGTCGTCATTTTGTCCGAGGTGATAGATGGTGAGGCGATAGATGGTGAGGAATCACACCTAGGGCACAAGGACCAGGCACGCCGGAGAGGGCAGGGAGCGGGTGATTGAACGAGTGAGGGGATTGACACATAGAATCAACATAGACTTGATGCATGCGAGTAATAACATCGTTGAAAAAAATGTCGCCGAGCAGCTCGTACCATAGTCTAAGCGGGGCGAAATCGTTGATACCATACCAAGGGACAGAAGACGAGCATGTGGGTCAGACTACACGTGCGAGGAGATTGCTTTTGGAGGCCACGAGTTCTGCACCGAAGCACGTGTCGTGTGCCATCTGAGTACTACATAAAAGAATACATTCGTGCATGACTCTGCGGTTGATTGACTAGTAGGACGAATCGACACCTGGATTGAGTGATGGGAGTGCGGTATAGCCTTACCAAACGAGAGATACGCTCGTTGCCGCCCGCTATAGAAGAGGCACCCAGCAGCTCTCACAGCCCGCGGGCACGCTGTGACTGCAGCAGAACATTTGGGAAAACATCTCGGTCCGCGCACGGGCTTTGCATATTACGCACGAAGAGCCGTTTCAAAAAAGAACAACAGGGCACTTAGGTTTTTTCAAACTACAGTATTAGTAGCGTACCGTAGCCCCTCCCGGAGTCTAATAATGCCCGCCTTTGTTGTCTCCTCAGAAAAGAAGGGGAGCGACCGGTCCTGTCTGTGTTGATCGTAAGTTGCATGGGTCGGCACCACGGAAGGAGTCGTGCATCAACCGGAACCACAACACACCGGTTACTACCTGCCTGTGACGACATCCGACACCAGTGCAAGCCGTTCTTTGTATGAACGACGCAGTGGGGTAACGTTGATCTCACCTGTCGGACTCAGAAGGCGGCAGATGTTCGTGACTAAGGTGGACAACTGAAAAATGCAGGAGGAGGAGAAAGTGCGTGACTTGTGGGGGAGATTGATGTTTTGAGCGGTCGTATGGGTCGTGTTCCCCTTCGAGAGACAAGACTCCTCAACGGCGTTCTACGAAATCTACGACGTGAACAGGAACATTTATTTGCGGGGAACGTTATAACGTTATTCATTCGTGATCCCGCCGCTCTCGTTTTTCTCCTCCAGGCCCGGGGGCGCCCTGTACAGCAGTAGGTGTCCCGATATAGTGCCGGTTGAATGGTGCCAACGTCCGGTATAGTGCCGGTAAAATTTCTCGACACAGACACAGGCCTGAATAGTGCCGGTTTGGCACTATTGAGGGCTGCCCGCTATAGTGCCGGTTCAGACCCCACCCACAGCCTTTTTTCGCCTCGAGCCTTCCACGCCAACAGGATTCGGAGACGGTAATCGGTACGCGTGACGTCTTCAAATGTCACGGTATGCGGATCGACCAGGTTCCACCAATAGGCTGGTGTAATGGTATTTGACCCCTTCCTTCAGAATCAATCACCTTTGAGCTGTGTGGAACTCTCTTGTCCGACCACAGTAGTAGCAGGTTGTTGTTGCTTTCCGT
Source organism: Ectocarpus siliculosus (assembly GCA_000310025.1). Classification (NCBI taxonomy): domain Eukaryota; class Phaeophyceae; order Ectocarpales; family Ectocarpaceae; genus Ectocarpus; species Ectocarpus siliculosus. The sequence continues at coordinate 4,725,040 of FN649729.1, read as the reverse complement.
TGTTCTCTGTCTCTTGATTAATGCTTTCCAAGCCAACTCACAATATCCCGCGCACACACGATCATAGATCGCCTGTACGTACACACTGAACAGAAGGGCAGATGACTGCATGTCTCGGCATAAAGCCCTGATCTAGCATGACGTCATGTCTTAGCATCCGACGGCGCCAAATAACCATGATCAACCACGATCACATGTCTACCTCCAAATACCATAACAATAGCCCACCCTGAGTGGACGTAGATGCAGATACAAATACAAACCTCGGAGGGACTCTAAATAGTCAATCAAGAGGATTGCGGGATGGATCGAAGATACGACAACTCAAAACCCTCACCCGCACCGGTCCGGTTTTTTTGCCCACAACTGGCTCTCTGCGCTCAAAGATCTTCCAAGTATGCGTGTACACCCGTAAATCACGGCGGCAAGGATGGTGCAGCAGTGGGTCCATGTGTGGGGCTCACAGGGATGGGGACGCGGTATATGTAAGGGTGACGAACGGGAGTACAGTAATACTACTGCTGTACAGCAGTAGCAGCTATGCGGAGAGAAATAGACTACTGCTGTACAGCAGCAGCAGCAGAAGTTTCTGAGCAGGTGTGCATGCCTGTCTCCGACAGCAACCCTCCGCACAGAGGATGTACCTGTGCAAGCAATACCTGTTGGCACATCTTCTCCACCTCATCCTTGGACAGAGCATACGGCAAGCGCCAATGCTAGCGGCGCTAGATGCGAAGACGCTGACGGGAAACCGCCTCACAGAAGCGCCAGATCGACAAAAAACGGCCCGCTCATCAGAGAATCGAGACCATCATCCACTATCGCACAAAATGCATAAAAATCGTGATAAATTTAACTATTCTGTACTACAAATAGAGAGCTGTGATCGGAGCTGTGATCGGAGCTGTGGTCCCGAAAACCCTTGCCTTTGAGCGAAATTTTGCACACAGCAGACGAACCACCCTTCACTCCCAATATTGGGAACCACACGCACCGCAATCACAACAACATCAAGCACCGAGGCAATACATTAGCATCGGCTCCGGTGTGCGCTTTCTCTGCTCTTCCACGCCGATGCGGCACCGGGTTGATCACGTCCAGGGTGCTGTATGTACCCTCCAGTGGTGGTATTTTGACAGCTGGTAGGCAGTAGATTGGATCTGGAAAGGATATCTGCCCCACGTCAGAGAGATTAAGCATGGGTGAATAGTATTGTACTATGTGAGTCCTGTGCGCATTGCTGATAAGCGTGCTTTTGGGGTGGGCTGCCTGTGTCTCCCTGCTGGTCTCTATGTATGTTTTTTGCTCTTAGCCGAGGCACAACGGCGATTTTCCGGCACGCAGAGTGATCGGAGTTGAGAACGGAGCTGAATCGGCCTGTAGTCACATAAGGGTTAACCAAACCAAAGAAGCGGAACCAAGAAAGAAGAAAACAAAGAAACCGGGGGCGGCAAACTCGGCGGATAAAATCGGAAAAAGGCACATGGATGGGTGCGAAAAATAATCAAAACATCCGAACCGAAAAGACCATAACACGAAGTAACGAAATCGTGAAGAGAAAATCACAAACGATCTCGTACGAATGAACCGATCGAATACGCAATCAAGTAAGCCAGAACCTTACGGGAAGGGGGGCGACGATGCGATCGAGTGCTGAAACGTAAACATAAAGAGTAAGAAACGAAAACCGAGCCTGCACAGGATCAAAACGACATGGAAAACCGTTAAGGGTCGACCAAAATCGAGAAAAGCATGGCAAAAGGGGGTTTCCGGGGAACGTAAACAACGGCCGAAGAAAAGGACAGGAACCAACGCCAAAAAAAACGTTCGCATGTCACGATACAACGTGCTTGCGATCGGGGGGGGGGCGAGGAAAACAATCCTACTTGTACGTCAAGGCCAATTGCATCAAGAAAAATGCTGAAGAAAGTACCAAGATGGAACACGTTGGCCGTGGCATGCAATAGAAGCACTGGCGGAACGTTGGACCAAAAAATATGCGAAGCAAACCATAGGGGGGGGGGAGTTAAACGATGCACCAAATTTGGGCGTCACCGCAACTAATGACGAACCTAGGTCGCATTAAAAAATAGGGAAAGGGGAGCGAAAACTTTCGACAACCGACCGAGCAGTGACAAACGGGGGCGAGAAAGCACGCAACACAAAAGCAAGAGCCAGTCTCAAAGAGATTGAGAGGGCGAGCGGAAAGCATAAAGGAGCAATAGCCAGTCTCAAAATATACGAGAGGGCGAGCTAGAAACATACAGAAGCAACAGCCAGTCTCGAAAATAGATCGAGAGGGCGAGCTAGAAACATACAGAAGCAATAGCCAGTCTCGAAAATAGATCGAGAGGGCGAGCTAGAAACATACAGACAAACATACATAAACACAAACATGTAACACACAAACATATACAGATACATATACATACACATAAAAACAAGGGCAACACATCTATAGCCGTACCGCGCGATTCGTCTACATTGCGCAAGATACCTCGCATGAAGGGACTACTTCGGTGCAGCTGAAGGCACCAAAAGAACCACAAACAGCTCCCATAGCTGTTGTGTAGCGCGAAGGGGAGAGGGTGATCTTGACAGGTCCAGGGTCATCCAGGAAGCGAACGAAGAAGACGTTTGTAGTTGGAGTGTGTCCGGAGATTTTCCCTAGCCACCATAATAGAGCGTCTTGAGCCTTGTACCAGAAGTGTGCGCCAACAGGCAGCACGGTGTTGCGAAAACGGCGGGCCCAAACATCGCGGGGAACATATTCGAACCCAGGCCTTTGATGCGAGACAGTTCACGTTCCGCTACGCCGATGCGCATCAAACGATACAGACGGTTAGTCTGCCGGTGTTGGTCGGGTGTACCAGCCCAATACAGAAGAATTTGTTTTCGAGAGTGTTGGAGGTCCATTTCTCGTTCCCACGAGGGGCGCATAAAACCTTTCCAGTGGGTCTCGTACATGACTGCGATGACGCCGCCACGTCCTCGAACCGACTGGTGTCCCGTGATTTTCTCAACCTCGAGCCTACGGACAGGCGCCGAAACAGCGTCCGCGGTAACATGGTACGGCGGAGACTTCGTCGTGTAGTTGTTGAGAACATACTGCGTGAGGCCTGCAGGCAAGAACCGAGGCATGTCGTCACTATCGTGTGGATTCGCACACGGTTTGCAACGAGCGACAGAAACTCGGTGCTTGGCATCCACTCCGGGCATATCGGAGGGAAGATCCAAGTACAGGAGCTTGTCAGCCACCGGGCTGCCATCGGGAGCCTTGTTGCAAGGACCGACTGCGAGGAATTTAAAAGGACCTGTCCAATTCAAGGACAGCTTCTTCTTGAGTACCTGGGAGTCAGCGTCTGCGCGGGCCTTGGAAGTGAGTTTGGCACCTTGGCAGATGGTAGTCAAATGGTTGTAGACCCACACCCAACCACCGGTAGCGTAAACGGGTAGTTTTGTAAGGCATCAGACAGTTTCGAGTTCCGTCTTTCCAAACGGGAAACTGTGAGTGCGTGTTGTTCACGCACTAGCTCGTAGGAGCGCCGTTGCCGATCGGCGGCAAGGTTGCAATACTCGAGCTGATCGTGGGCAAGCGACTGGTGACCACGAGCGTAAATGTTGTCAAAAACGGTCAGTGTAAACCTGGGAAGGCGCGCCATATGCACCTCATTGGGCGCCAATCCTGTGGCAGCGCTAACGGAGTTGTTGTATGCGAATTCAACCTGAGGGAGATGAACGTCCCAATCATCTTGTCGTTCATTCACAACCATCGCCAGCATCTGGGCCATGGTGTGGTTCACGCGCTCAACTCCTCCGTTGCCGCGAGGGTGGTACGCGCTCGTCGTAATTTTCCGGACGCGTAGCAATTTTAGGATGGCAACCGACAGTTTGGAGCAAAACTGCAATCCGTTGTCAGAAAGAATGCTGAGGGGGCATCCCCAAACAGGCATGTATTTATTGACATGGACGTCAGACACACCTTCAGCTGTGAACTCGGCGTCAGTCACTGCGGTCATATTGGCTCTCCGACTGAAACGGTCAGTGAACAGCAAAATATACGAGAAACCTCGCGGGGTTGTGGGAAGCGGACCAAAATAGTCGACGCTAATCGCGACCCCTGGTGCCGAAGGCAGAGGGATCGTGAGAATCGGCCAGCGAATAGTCTGGCGCGCAGTTTTGCGGGCCTGACATTTCAAACATCGCCGAATCCAAAAACGAGTACTGATACTCATCCCAATCCACCAGTAAAACCTCTCAAGCAAGCTAAGCGTGCGAGCGGTACCAAGGTGGCAGAGGGCGTTGGCATGACAAGCTTGCATGACCCAAGGTCGCATTAACATGGGCACGTAAATACGAGTGGGATCGTCATTCAACAGACGTGCAGCTCGTCCTCCGGGACGGTCAGAAGAGACCGGGGGCTTGGTATTCTTTCGTACCAAGAGGCAAAGGCCATCGTCAGTGACGAGGCGTCCTTTATCTGCATGCTCTCGAATATCCTCCAACGATGGTCTATGCCTGGAGTGATATGACACTCTGGCAAAGAAATCGATAGGTAGACTCTGAGGGCGTTTGAGGAGAATGTAGCGGATGGTGGCTTCACACACCAGCTCTTTCTGCTGTTCCCGCGCCCAATCGGCACGCGTGTAGCGTTCGACGGACTCACGGAATTCGAACTCTGCAGGATTGAGGACCATGGAATCCACTGCGGGCGTTGCCTTACCAGCTGCAGCAGCCGGTTGTGACGAACCCAACAGAGGACCCGTACGGGCGTCGGTAACCGTCTCCGGCGGCGCTATGAGCACCGTTGGGACAGGTTCGACAGCAGCTCAGTCGTGGTGTCAGCTGGCGTCACTCGTGTTTGACGACGAGAAGCACCTGCAGCGGCAGCTGCACGCGGAGCGTGTGGGGGGATCGACAAATCAGGACCGACACCGTAGTTTACATCGGGTTGAGGCTGACCCGCAGCAGCCGCGGTTCTGCGACGCGTACGAGTAGAGATCAGTTCCGACGGATCAATACGATGCGGTTGCAACCGAGAGGTCGAAGGCGGCGGCAATGAGTCGGCGGCATCCAAACGATCAGAGTGGGAGCCGGCGTCGACAGTTGCGGTCGCAGGAGACACGACAGGGGGCAACCGAGAGTTATCGTCGGCGGTCTGTGTGTCGTCGATAGGGAGCGCAAATGCAGCTGTATCCGTGTGGGGTCGAGCAGACGGTCCGTAAACCGTGGCGGTGTCCCTATACCATGGTCTCAACTCGAAGAAAAATGTCTCAACAATAATTTCACTGATGATGCTTTCACTGTGGCACCTAAAACGGATCGATATTTTTACTGGTGGCTCCTAAACTGAAACGAGCGGTGTCCCGAACGCGGTGGCTATAATGGCGAGGACATGAGCAACCGTGGGTCGGTATATTTATCTGTCATCAGGGTACTCTTGGTTGAACAGATGCATACAGACTCATTGTTGACCTTGACTGCAAAAATGGTCTACGCGCATTGTCTCGTAAAATGTTCACTTTCCAACTGGCGGTGGGTTTTTTATTTGGTAATAAATATGAACGCGTCCGTGGACATCCGCGGGCGACTTCCACGAACGTCCACGGATATTCCGCGGACGCGTCCACCGCGTGAGGAACTGCCGTAGAAATGAAGCACAAATTCCCAAGAATTCCGCGTAGCCACGTCCCCAAGGGTATGCCCAAAAACGCTATGCAAACACCCCTCCTCCAATAATAATCGGTCCGTGCGGCCATTATGAGGCATGCATCCATGTATCCGCGCGGTATACTATGAGGCATTCGCACCGCGTCTGCCTCTCGCTGCGTGTATCTCTGGCACTGGAGACCGCCGAGAGATGACCGACACCCCACCACCCTGAGGCTCGCGGTCGGAAGCTTCATCACATACCGCCGTGGACATGCTGAATCAGCTGCTAGCCAGCATGTGGCTCGTCAGGCCGAGTGGTCAGAAATCGTGGCTCTTCGGTGCTAACTTGCAGATCACCCCGCGCACCGCGAGGTACTGATAATATTATGTACCCCCTTTAAAAATGGCAGAACCGGGGGGCGATTGTAATATCGAAACGATGTGAGGAAACCCCGAATGAAAGCATGAGCCTTGCCCAAAGAACAACATCGTGGGGCACAGTACACGAAGTCAGAATCTAAGGCGAATGACTCGAGTCACGCATGACGAGCTACTGGTGTGTGTTCAAAATGGATGGCACCCATCCAGACCGATCCAAGGGAAAAATTGAGAAATATATCTCTCAAGTAATGCCAGCCTTTTTCAAGTGTTCTCGTGTGATGGCGTTTTATCCAAACAGTAAGAGTAGTCTACGTTGCATTTCCCGAGTAAACAAGGAACACACGGACCATCCGTACTACAGGTTTCACGCCGAACAAGTCTTGAGAACCAATGCCAGGGTAAAACACAACGAGTGCACCATACATGTAGTCAAGGGCGTTTCCAGAACCTCCGGGCCGATGGGGGGTTGGGATGTGTGTGTGTGGGGACTTCCTCTCTCTGCTGCTGCTGCTGAAATATTTGCTCTTGTTCGTCGTTACTCTTTCGATGGACAAACTCTCTTTCTTCGAGAAGGATCAACAACACCGGCAGGCCAATGCAGTGCGAAATGCATTTTGTTGTGGGTCTCAAAACGTCGAGGTTGCCGAAGTCGTTTCTTGTCATGGTATTTTCGCCATGACGTCTCGAGGATGCTAAGAAAGAGACGAGATACAAAGTCGTTGTGTCTGACACGTACGTGCACACTTTGCAGAAAGACTAGTCCAGAATGTGAACACCGGGCTAGCGCCTTGACCGAAAAAAGCGTTTGGCATCAGAGAAACGTCCTTGGCGGGTGGTGGCCGACCTGCCGCGAGCCTCGCGCGACCGAAGAATTTTTCACTGGGAGCTGGTTTTGTTAAGGAGGGCCCGATCCGCAGGGTATCCGTCGATTGGACTTTTACCTGAATCGGTACACCTTCGCATATATGGCATCAGCGGCAGGATACTGGTTCGATTCTCCTTGGGTGCACATTTTTCTCCAGACTTGGGCATTTTCCCATGAACACAAATGTGTGTCAGCCCTGAGAACACCTCGGAGTCGATCCTACAAAGAACCTTCTGACACTTCCATTGAATCACCCGTCCTGGCCACAAGAGGTTCCCAGTTGAGGGTAAATTCTGTGGGTGGAGAGTGTTAAGGAGGACCCAATTCGCAGGGTATCCGTCGATTGACTTTTACCTGAATCGGTACACCTTCGCATTTTCTATATCCCGACAAGTAGGTGCCCGTAAGAGAGACTTATGGTCCCCCCAGGCATGTTCGAGAGTCCCATGAAACAACACGAATGGCGTTTTCGCCCCCTCAGTGCAAAATGGGGCACTTCCGGACAATCCATGGGCCGTGACGCCCCTTTTTTCAGGACATGTTGCTGTCTTTGGTCACCCCTAGATGTTCGGTTGTTGGTCCTGAGAAGAAAGAGGAAGATATTCTCGAGCAAAAGGTTGAATAACGGGATCTAGCGATTCAAATATCTGTATAGACTATAGCAAAAACGTGGCTAGCCGGAACCCTTAGATGCATCTCCCTGTCGGGCGCAACATCAGGATGCATATTGCCGTGCCCCGTCCCCCCTCCTCTGCACCGACCTCTGCGTTTTCCTTCGGTGCACCAGTCATATCCGGATGTGCCATGTTTTCCCTAATTCTCCAGCCGTCGACCCGCGCGGTGTCTATAATGTACCTCTACAAGAAAATCACCTATCTTCCTTTCACACTGTTTCTCGGATCCGTCGTCATCGTCGTTGCCCCGTAGCCCCCGGGATCGGAGGTCCAGCAGCTCCTTCGTTTCTTCCTTCCACGTTCTGGACTAGTGGAGTGGAACACATTACCTTCTCACTCAGGTTCCCTCAAACCCCATACGGGAAATAATATTGTGCCCTACGTACTAGCTGTCTCACACGATTGATCGCTAATTTGCTCTATAATTGTAGTCATTTAACGATCAATGATACATTTAAAGTTTTCATTTCTTCGGTGGAACCAGCAAGAACATGGGCCCACCAATCTCGGCAACCATGCACAATCAATTGCCGCTGACGCCCAATTACTGCCGCTGAGGCTGAAGTTTCGTTTAGACTAGTTTGCACGATACGTACTTCGAAGAAAAACTTATCTCGCGACACGTTGCTTGCATGGTGTTTGTCTCCAAAATCTATTATATCCGCCCCGACACGGTTGAAATCGCCATGCCTAAATCGCCACTTATCGCCGTGCCCTCATTATGGTTGCCAGTCAGGATGACTACTGACGCACCAGCTTAAAAGAATGAACCTCCACACTCGCGGTACGTATGGCCCGGAATACTACCTCCCCCCGTCGCTATGGTGCCCCCTCCAGAAATTCCGCGTCCCGGGTTGGCGGCACCAGCGTCGGTCGAAACATTTGGCTCGTCCGTCTTTCAAGTCACCTCTTCTTCGGTCACATGATTCCCCCTATTTCCAGCCCCATTTTGAGTCCATTGCCCCTTCGCGTTGCGTTTTCCATTTATTCCTCCGTTCCTACCATGTACGCTCACAAGGGTGATAAATTAACAATATTAACCAGAAAATCCATCCCTATCTACCACTTTTGGGTAGAAGCCGCTACTTCCTCCCCCCGCAGCTGTCGTCGAACTTTCAAGGAGAGTCTCGTGGTTGGGCGTGTTGGTATCATCGTACGGCGTTTCCGTTTCGCCGTCCCTAGCAGCAGTCTTTGTTTGGGTCGTCACCGCCGCCACCACCTCCTCTTCCGCTGGTTGCGATCGCGATTGCGATGGCGGCGGTGGCAGTGTAGTGCACTTGACACCGGTAGTGTTACCGGCAACGCCGATACCATTGTTCGAACTCGAAATGGCCTCCGTTGCGGTGTCCCACACGCCAACGACCACAGCCGGCGGGGGGGAATCTGACCCCCCGGAGTCACGGTATCCAAGCGGAGATGAGGCGAATGACTTTGGCCGCAGTTGGTGGTCGAGGTTGTTGTTGTGATCGTTTTTCCCGGTAGAGAAATGTTTGCCGGTGAATTCGCTGCTGCTGTCATAGGTTTCGTGGTCACCACTCTGATGTGGGCTACACCCATCAAGGGTGGACTCACTTTCGCTGTCGTCACCGGCTGTGGGTGCTGTGATGCGGGGGGGCGGGTGGGGGAGATGCAAGTGTGGTGTGACTTATCGGGAGCGGGGTGAGGAGGGCGTGGAGGGCGAGCGAAGGATTACAACTGTCGAAGCTGTCGTGAAACACGTAAGGACGGAAATTAGATATCTCAGTGTCAAAAAACAACCCCCATTTCGGCGCGAGGGGCTCACAGGCCTTCTTATCCTCTGCTTGTGCCTCTCATGGGAAAAGACTTTCACAACCAGCCGTTTCAAAACGACTGAAGCCTGCCGGTTCCTTGAGGCCACTTGTTTCTGTAAGAACAAGTCTCGTCATTCTTTGTTTTCCCATGAATGACTGGAATAAGATGATGTTTTTACTGGAAGTGTTCACGTAGCCGTTCGTTTCCTCACAATATTTCAGCGCTTAACGTGACGATGCACTCGTCTAGCGGGCAGGGCTTAACCTCTAACGATCGTTTGTGGCTCGGGGTAATGCGCCTTTTGAAGTTTCTGTCATGAAGAGATTGGGACACCAACAACTGTAACTGTCCGAAAAGACGCGGTGGTTTTCGTTGAAAACGTGGCGATTTCGAAACCTGCGGTGATCAAAACACCAATCGCAATGTTGTTACAATTGGCGAGGGCGTCGAGGAAACATGGATTCGAACATGATGGCCGTGGCAGCAGCCTCAGCTACAGAATCAAAAACGGCAATGAACACAACGTCGACAAAGGCAACAACGACGACAGAAAGCGACACCAACGACAACATTGTCATCTTCACCGGTGGCATCTGAACGAAGCGGAGAGTTTGAGCTCCTCCTGCCTCCGCTCTCCGCCGCTGGGGGCGCGGAGGCCATGGGTGAGCCCCCGGACGATGACGGCAAGATCTCCAACTGCTGCGCCGCAAAGAAGTTGTTCGTTGACATCACCCCATGGGTGCACAGAAGCATGCTCTTGTCCTCGCCCCCGTCTGCAGTCTCGGACAGTCCCTCTGCAAGAAGATTTGGCAAGGAGAGCACCCCGGAGACGACGCAACACCAAAAAAAAACGTTTCGCATCCCACGGAGGTCGGAGCAGAAAACTTCGACACAAGGCTTTTCCTCCCATCTGAGGGTATTGGTGAGAAGGCTTATCTCTCCACCCCCAACCCATGTGTTTGGGGAAAGTGATGGATTGGGTTGCTGTAGTCGTCCAAGGTGCGGAGCGCCGCGACAAAAGCGAAATCAAACGGAGGCATTGCTGGGGATGTGGCTGGTGAGCGGCTCGCGGAGCACCTCGGTGACCGAAGCTTGGTGCCTCGAACAGCTGACTTACGTCTGCCTGGGCTTTTAGGAACATCCGTGTCTACGGTTCGAAGACTGCCGACAGGAATCACCCATAGTGGGTCTTGCGATCCAACTACTGTACACAGGCATGTGACAACAACGACCCTTTTCGTACGAAAAACAGAATATGAAGTTCCAATGCACGGCAGAATCACGTTTTCTTGCCTTCATTGGGGATTTCAGCTCCATGCTCTGCGAGCTCCAGGGTGTACGACGACGGTGGGGGCGCGGTGGGCGCGGGCCTCGCCCCCGCTGCGCCAACACCGAGAACAATCCCGGCATCCCATTCCGCGCACGCGTCATCGCCACCCCCATCGTGCTCTTCTCGTCGTGCACGTTCAGCAGCGGCGTTACACTTCACCCTGGGGAATGAACCGTCCGCCTCGGCCCACACCGATTCGTGAGTGGCGTCGTGGAGATAGTAGGCGTGACCAGTAGTTGGGTCCTCGTGCAGAGACCAGCCGTCAGGGAGTTGCTGCTGCTGCCGCTGCTGCCCCTGCTGCGTGTTTCGGGTTTCGAGCCGAAGGGGGGTGCGCACTCTGTTTTCTGGTGGGCAATGTTCTGCTACGGTCTTTGATACCATTCTTAGGGCCCCTGCAATGTATTTTAAGTAGTAGAACGTTTCGATTGGTTGTGGGTGTTTTGGAACAACCCGAACCTCGGCCTCCACACTGCCCACACGGTGTCATCGGTTATTCCAGATAGGCAACGTATCGGTGCTGCATTCGACAGTTGATATCCAACCTCTTGTTGCAGCCAACAGATAACAGAACGGGGTTGTTGCAGAACTTGACACAACGGCTCATTGGCATCCCTTGCAAGCATCGTGTGAGTTGGAAGTCGCTCGGCATTGAAACGGGTAGATATTATTGGAGATTGGCGTGCTAGACCCAGGCGTAGCAGACCATCAATATTTTCAAAAAACATCAGTCCACGTTTCTGAGGCACTACACCTCTATCTGGACAAAGGCCTAGACAACCTGTGAGCAACTGCAAGGAAAAACGGTAGGAAATCAACATTTGTGCAAGTAAGGTAGGTTGCACGGCACACGTCATCGTGATTTTTTGTCATGATTATATTGTGTTAAATCTTCGGGAAATCTCGACCAAACCATACCAGCACGAATATTCTTGTTTATTTCGTGGATCTTGTAGACCAAGCGGGTGTGAGAAAAAATCGAGAATACGCACAACAGCAGCATCAATCCTAGGCGAGCTTGACCTCCAACTTTCTCACCACCGATGCCAAATCCTCCGATTCCCAACGGCTCTCATCGCCGTGAACGGTGGGAGATTCAGCAACGCCCTTCCCGTCGTCCCCTACCTCGGCCCACACAGACTCCCCTGGGAGAGAAAGTCAGGCATGCGACACTCTTGGAGTAATAGCGAGCGCGTACCATCGAAACATGTGTATTCCAGGAGCTGCATGATCGGTGATCCGAGACAGTGGAAACCTTACAGACGGATTGATTCCTTTTCCCCGGTCTCCCAATCTTTCTTCTGCAGCCATTGCCTTCGGATCTGGACGAAGCTTAATAGACGAAAATACATATCAGCCTAAGGCGAGGGGCCATGGCATACCAAGGGAAGGTTGTGTAAAAGGATGAAAAACGTGGGGGGGGGGTTCCAGGGGGGAAAGGTGCACCTGGAGTTGGGCTCAAGCAATCGACATACGCAAGCACTCTAGACAAGGAGGTATGCGTGGGAAACATAAGGCCTAACCGACATCGCCGAAACATTGTAAATGGACTCTCGGCGAAATCGTCTCATTATTGGCAAGTACAGGTTTGGGGTAAACATCGGGGGTCAACGTGAATTTGATGTGTAGAGAGCGGTAGACAAAGGTGGCAACCAAGTTACATTTTCCAGATGCTGTTTTGGGGAACACCAATTGTAGATCCGACAGCGGGTCAAAAAAGGGCGTTGCGATCGTGGGGCGGTTTTCGTAGCCGAGTTGTGACAAGCTTTTGTGTTTTTCTCTAGGAATGGATACTGGATCAAGTTCACGTCTCGTGTGCAAAACGACAACACCAGATGCCTGCGCCTCGCCGATAAGTTGGCGTTTGTTTCCGCGTGTTCGTCAAGTACATCGTTGCTACAGTAGTTCTTCGTAACTACGACCGGGGGAAGCTCTACCGACCTCCTCGCCCATGGAAAGTTACACTCCCGTCTCACCGGTAGTTTCGCTGTAGTAGTAGGCGTTTCCTTCGTCGTCGTGACACAGGTGCCACTCTGCTTCGAGACCTTCCCCCCCTCCTTGAGTCGTGCTCGCCGTCAAATATTGATTTTGAGTCCGAACCTCAGGAAACACTGGCGCTGCCGGAGGCGCAGGCGCTGCTGGCTCCGTGGGTGGGGGAGGTGGGGGTAGCAGCGAAGGCGGGGCTGCGGCTGCTGCCTCGCCCTCGATAATTCTCGAAGGCGTTTTCTTGCCCCTGCTGCTGTTGCTAGTGCTACTCTTGCTTCTTTCGTCCTTGCCCTTGTCTTTGTCTTTTTTCTTCTCCTTCTTGCTGCCGTCGAGTTTTGTGGCCCGATCGCCATCGCCTATCTCCTCTTGTTGCTGCCTAGGTGAGCTGCTCCTGCTGTTCTCGGTGCCAACGAGGTGAGTATGTTCGAGACGGCTAGGGTACGAAGACATCGCACACCTTTATCGATTTTGGCGTCGGCTCCTCCGAAGACAACGAATAGTACACGACAGCTGAACTGCCGGTCAACACTTGCGTAGGGCTCGCGTGTCGTTGTTTTTCGCGCGGAGATGTACGGTTCAAACTCCGGAGAGATGTTTTTTTTCACACCCTCAGGCACAAATAGTCGCGAAACGTCATGCCGGTCCTTCGTGCCGGAACCCTATATGACACAAACGTTGGTTCAAGAGTTTGAAGCACTTACAGCGTTTCCCTCGGGCAAACCTGGGCACGCCTAATGATTCCTCATGCGAGTCTGGCGAAAATGAACGAAACCGTTGTTTCACCTATAGGTATAAATTACAGTGCAAACCGTAGCCTAACCTCCGGAGGGGGAGTGGCGTGTTCCCCCTGAGCAGCATTGCGCAGCCATCGTGCCCATTTTTTTGGGCCAAATACAGCGGCGTCTGTCCTAGTCTGTTCAACGCCGTGGGATCAACGCCGGCGTCAAGAAAAGCCGCCACGGATGCTTCTCGCCCGTGCCATGATGCCTGCATGCACGCGCGTACGCACGCGTGAAGGAGCTTCTCCGTCACAATTTTGGATTGAAACTTGTTGCTTCGGGTGTTTTGGCTACAACCCCAATCGTGGTCATTTCCAGTTGACAGTACGCGGGACTACTACGCACGCTAGATGCTTCGTATTCGAAGATCTGGAACACCGCACAATGCTTCGGCTGCCGGTTGGGAAAGCCACAACGTGAAATAGAGCCAGTCGCGGCGACAATAGGAGTCCATTACACATGTCACGGATGACTTGCGAACCTCGGACACGCACGGCAATGTACTCGCAGAAGGAAGCGTGAGAAAGATTCGCTGCCGCAAGAGAAGTATATGCCGAAGTACCCAAAACATCGCAATGATTGTCTACAGTAAGTCCACGTATATATGTAGTAGCCTGGAGGCCCGAAATGCGGAAACACTTCGAGGTTTAGGGGGCGGGAGGAATAACCCGACGATGTTGTTTCCATTTTCAAGGAGTCAGAGTAGGAAAACGTAAGTCTCACATACTCACTGGATAACTCCATATCGGCAAGACCAACGTTTGCAGACCTAACCCGCTCGTTTCCAAGAAGGAACACGCTTGCGACCATTTCGAATATACTTCTAACGTCTACTCTGTACTTTGTATCATACAACAGCCTTCCAAGAAATGGCCACCTAAGCGTGCTAAGAAAGGTGCCTACATGCATAGTCGAAGTTCTTGTTCAAGCATCAATGACCCAACGCAAGATTTGAGCGTGCTTGGTACCCGCCAAACGACACCGTCCCACCCGCACAGTCCACTTACAGTAGTTGAAAGGGCTTACCACGTGCAGAGGGGGATTGCCTTGTTTGTCCTGCACGTACATGTTGCCCCCCGAACGGATGTAGGCTTCGATGGCGGTGACATTGCCTGTCCTCGGCCAGGGGAGGGGGAACATGCAAGCGACGGTAGAGAGTTTACTGGTACTGAAGATCAGGTTCGTTCCTTTCGTTAGAACAGACGCACGCATCTTGTGCGGTGACCCTGTAGACTTACCGCGGCTTGGAGACGGGGTTCAATACATCAGATGACGCGCTCATGCGTTTGGCCTTGCCAAGAACCAGTGCCATCTCAACCGTCAAATTCGAACTGCAAAATAGCTAACCCGTAGGGAGAGAATAAGTGCGACTACGGTGGCTCGGATTTCTCCGAGGTGCGACAGTGCGATACTCGGTCACGTCTCGCGGGAAGTCACAAAAGAGAGATACGATCCCCCCTTTCACTTTCGGACACTCCTCTTGCCCGTAGACATGCCGCATTTTAAGCCGAGGCTTGATCGTACCTTGTTGTGCGGCGTCATGAATGTCGATACTGGACGCCATCTCATCGAGAGACAAGAGCTTGGCGGCGATCACACGATGCTTTGCCCACCACGACGACCTTGTGTGGGTGTCGGGGTGTTCCTCGAGGAGCACCGGAGAAATTAATTCAGTGGTGTACCGGAGGGTAGGCAAAGAATGGCCTCCCCGCCACCCTTTTTTTTGCTGGGCAAGCCAAACTCAATATCTCTTTGATAGCCTGCACATGCATCTACTCACCTACTCTCTCTCTCTATCTCTCTCTCTCTCTCTCTCTCTCTCTCTCTCTCTCTCTCTCTTTCTCTCTCTCTCCCCCTCTACATGTGTGTGAGGTTAGATGTCGAAGTCGCCATCAGAACCAACCAAACGTCACCAGTTCCACCGCATTTTGTCGAACACACATCAACATTCAGACATCAGACAACCAGACCTCGCGTTCTCTTCTCTGTCGAGCTTTCCCTGGCCATCTAAGAATCGCGCAGAGGACCCCAACGTCTAAGGATGACGGAGAGCGGTCCCAACCCGGGTATATATGGAGGGGAGGCAGGAGGAGCCACAGTTTTATTCGAGAACGCTCGGCAAGCGGTCAAACATGGTAAGAGACCACGTATGTATCTCGCCAGAGGCTCCGAACAGCCTCGACTACTTACTCTAGTGTACGCTTCTGAAAGAATGGCGGTGGGCATCACCGTCCATGTTGCCCTCCATTCCCACACAGTGTGACTGGTAGTACGGATCGTTGCAGGAAAGGGGCAAGAAGTGACGTATTGCGCGAAGAAACCCGTACGCTGGACGTTGTTGAATTTGCAGTCAGTCGGTTCATGGTGAACCCGTGTACTTCTAACCCTTGATTTACGTAGCTATTTTTTCAGTGCCGAACGATCTCAACACGTCTTCCTCACAGGTAGACACGCACAAATGATCTCCATGCTGCTACAATAGACGACGGTCTACAACACTCTGTCTGACTGCTGGCATTCCATTCCTTGTCAAACGGAATGTGCCTACATAATCGCCATTTCTCTCGGTGCCTCTTTGCTCGATTGCCCAAAAGGGTATTTGTAGCCAACTGCGACAAAATGCATCTCGTCATTTTCTGTTTGACCAAACGCTTGAAAGATGATAACTAACGTATCACGGCAATGCGAATCCTTGATGTTTTTATGGCACAGCTCTGCAATTCCCGTCCGTGGTGGCCTCTGTACCCAGTAGAAACCTCAGAAGTTGCGCGGCGGATATTGGGACAGGTGAATTGTGAACCAGGACAACGACGAACGAACAATCGCACCAGGCACTGACTCGCTTTGGTTATCCTCTCGGGTTTCTGAAACATTGTCTCATAGGCGACACAGCGTATGTCCAAGGCTACATCATGTCGGTAGCTGGCGCTGTGACCAACGCAGGCAGCGACGGAAAAACCCTTCTTCACTGCGTGAGTTATCTCGGATATTGGCGTATCCTTGAAGGTGACATTTTTCAAACAATGCTGATGTACAGTAGTCAATGTCGGTGCTCTACAGTACGCACGATGTGGAGCAGCTTTGGGAGCTACACTTGTCAATTTGGTACATGCTCAATTTTCGGGAATTTTAATTTGATTTTGTGTCTTGCATGTTCTAGGACCAGGGCTTCAACCGCGACAAGCACTGTTCGTGTCGAGGTCACCGTGACTTAGACAATATCCATGGGAAGCGCAAAATGCTGAACAAACCACTTGTTATCTGCATGGCGTCCAACGGGGGGTGGCCCGCATGCTTTTCACAGTTGCGATGAAAACAATGATTATGCAGAACATCGCACATCCTGTCAACTACAGTACATGTAGTAAACGAATGTATGTATCCACCGGCCCACATTTACTCACACCGTGTATATTGATACCTACCGTAGGCTGCCATGTCCGGACAGACTTCGGTCATTGCCGAGCTTCTGGCAGCTGGAGCGAACCCTCATGCTCGATGTTCCTCGGGAGAAACACCGCTTGATCTAGCTGGAAGGTGATGAAACGACGAGATCCATTTAAACGAAGGAAGAAAATGTCTGCGGCGCCTGTACGTTTGAACCTATCTGATGGAAACCGCAAAGGGAGTTAGCTCCCTCTGCATAGGAGCACACGAGTATCCGCCGCCTTCTCGACCTAGATAAGCCCGTCAAACGAGGTCGGACAGCATTGATTGATGTTACCTGTACCGCCCCGGCGTATCAACAGACCGTATGGCAATTCGACTCTAGCTTTCTTTTAAACCTTCGAATTCCTTTTCCTTTTGACCACGAGCAAAAACCGATTTCACCCCCCTCCTTCTCGCAGGAATGGACACAACGACGCCCTTTCTTGTCTCCTCTGTCATCCTCCACTCTCGGCCCCTCCACCGACTAACAATGTCCACCAAGGACAAGAAACAATGATGAGCACACCGGTGCCGACGGTCACGCAAGGGCCAGGGGCGGTCACAGCTGCTGCTGCTGCTGCTGCTGCTGCTGCTAGTGCGGCAGATGCTAGTGGAGCTGGTGCTGCTGTTGCTCCAAAATCGCCTGAAAAAAAGGGTGGGTCGATCTTCCGACGAAAGCCCTGGGGCCGAAAAGGTACGAAGGGAGCAGAAATTCCAAGCCCGAAGGAAAAAGGTGGTACCTCGTCCCTTGCGAAGACCAAAAGGGGAAGAGGAAAACGCCCAGGATTTACACGCGGTAGCGCCACCGACCGCGGCAGTAGCGAGACCCCCGATGGAGGCATTGACGTCGGAAACGGATGGATCATGTACACGACCACGGAAGGGTTCCCGTACTGCTGGAACGAAACTCTTCAGGAGTCGAGGTTAGGAAGGTGTTTCGGTCCCCTGACAGGGACAAAAGTTACGAAAAAGTGGACTGATGTGCCTTGCACTACATAGTGGCAAGACCAAAATCACGCCCCTTTGCCTTGTACAAAGCTAACCGCTCGAATACTGATGTTTTTCTTCTGCGGTAGAGATTCTCCAGTCATATATCTTAGACCGGATCAGGCGTGGTCATGGGCTGCTCGACTCTTCTGCGGTGCGCAACACTACGGCATTCGCAGGGAAGCACAGCAGGGAAACAACTCCTTGCCGCTTGCAGAGCAACAGCCCCCTCCGAGCAGTTTGACGCACTGTCTCCTCGTCGTACAACTACTCTGCCACAAAAGTTTTGAAAGCAATTGCTCAACAAATACCGTACGCCAAGCGGAGATAATTGCTCTGCCCGTCCCCCAGCCAGGTGCTAGCTACTTTCGCCATGAAGTGCAGCACCAGAATAGTTGCAGCAGCATCACGACACGCCTCACCTTGTACCCCCCTTCACGCGTGGCGCCGGGCATTCATGGCGCCTAGACTCTTCCCGCATGATTTGCTAGGTGGCTGGACCACAACGCCAACCTTCCCGCGGCACCCGGTCAGTCTTCCGGCTCTTCGGAAATCGTCTTCGAGGATTCCCCGGCCCCCATCGTTGGCGGCGGAGGCGGCGGGGGTGGCAGTGGTAGCGGCGACCCCTCCCTCGTCTACCAAGGCGCCCCCACAGACCACCCGGCTTGGAACGAACAAGCGATCGCCGCTATTTACCACAAAAACAACACCCCGGCCGGTCCCGTTCACAGTCCGGGATGGCCTTCACCTCGAGGAGCGGGAGGCGGGTTCATGCAGGTGCCGTCGCCCGCTACACCAACCAACGTTCATGCCGCTTCCGCTGCTACTGCAGCCGCTGCAGCCTTTGCGTCGCCACCCCCGGCCCCGACGCCCCCGGCACCACCACTTCGTAGTCATGTCAAGGAAGATGCTGCCGGGGTGGCTTGGTTGGGGGTGGCCCAGACGACGGCAGGGGGAACTACGGTGGAGGGACAAGCTGGTGGTGAGGCCGTCGCAGGTGACAACTCTAGATATTGCGCAACCTTGGGTAGGGTATCCGCCGGAACAGTCGAGTATCGTGCGCGCGCCGAATCATATCAAACGGGCATGACGTTCTTTCCTCCCGATATCTCATTTGGCAGGCACGACGAGATCTTTCAGACGGGTTTAATTGAGCGTGGGGTTGTATTTCATGTTTATCGTTAATTCAGTGCGATTTCCTCCATGACAGATGAGTAGCTCCGCCACTGCAGTCTCTCGCTTGAATATTTCAACTTTTCCTCTGGCGTTCGTGGAAATCAGGCAAAGCTGTACGTGCGTCCAAGTTGTGTTTTTTCCGTCTCGCTTGCCCTTCTTCGCGTTCCGTATAACAGGGCATCGATAGAACTGTTCACCACAGGCTCTCTACCCACCTACCGTCATTTTCCACCGACCCCACCCCCCCTAAGTTGGAGTTTTCTCGTGTTGTGTAGACAAACGTGAAGTTCTTGGAAGATCGGGTGTGCTACTCTATCGTGCTGTCTGTCCCCGCCCCTACCATGCTTCGCAGGTGGCGCGGCGACAGCCGTAGCAAACTCGGCCTTCTACGGCCAGGAGAACTCGCCGAGCCCCGCGACCAAGGGGAGGCTGTGGGCTGAGAGGATCGAAGCAGGTAGAAATCAACCGCTTTGCCGAGTGGAATATGCCTCGTACTGTGCGATGAAAACACCTAGGGGACCACAGACAGCAGTTTATGTCGGATGTCGCAAGAAATACATGGTCGACACCCAATTCCTCGTCGTATGAGAAACCTAACGTGTGGTAGTGTTCCTGGGCCAACTTGAAGAGCGCGGACGAAGCTTCTGGGGGACATGTTTGTCCAAAATCATCCTTCTTGTCTCAACGGTGATGGCGACCCTGTGTCTTGTGCTCATCCTGCGGTCCTGTCCGCGCTCGTAGCTAGGGTAGAGGCGCCCGGACCATCTGGAGGAGATTCAGAGGCCGCAAAGAAGCGTGCGTGGATGAAGAAATTTCGGCACAAGCCGGACACGAAGGTGCACCCTAAGTCAGTCGCGTATGCAGAGTACCAGTAGTACTTTCTGAAGCTCGTGTTTCTTCCACAACGTTCAACTCTCGATGTCATCTTCATGCCACTTTCCTTCCGAGGATATTCATTTCATCATCCGGTTTCGAACAACTGCTACCCCTCGAAACTCTAGGTAGTGGGGGAGGTGCGTAGTTAATCGTGGAGAAGAAGGCGGTCGTGCGCTTGTCCGATGGGCCCGATGCCGAAACGGGTGTACGTGTCTAGTGGAAACACCAATCTCGGCAAAAGCCAAAATATTGTCTTTTCCATTGTCTTTCCATGGAAACTCGCGGTACCCTCCTCTCCCTGTCAAGACGTTTTCAGTCTTTTTGATAGGCGAGACGCCAAGCACGGTTACAGTCTTCGTGCTAGTTGTGCTCGGGGTGTATAGGATGGCAGGGATTATCATTGTTGAACCGTTGCTTCAGCTATATCCCTCTGTCCATAACTACAGCAGTGATGCCTCCCTGTAACGCGTCGTGTGCGACCTACTGTCTTCTTCATTGTCTTACTGAATGGAAAGGGCGGTGGAAAAGCTAGTTCCAAGACGAGCGGAGCCACAGGTGAATGTCCGGAGAGCCATTGAGTCGAAAAACAGTACGTCACACAGTGTTGGGATTTGAACAATGCTTTCTCACATTGTAGAACGCGTGATGGGTGTCACACGGCGCTGAAGTTGTGATTGTCCGGAACTTTGCAGAGTGTGGGACAGGTGAAACCCACGAAATGTAGCTCCAACGATCTTTTAGTTTGGCATTTTCCTCCCGATCGGACACAACAACCCCTTCTATTGTCCATTTCTTCTGCCATAGATTGACCAGGGAGTGTGCGATCGCGTAGATAATGCCCGGTTTCTCGAATACAGGGTGGACGTTGTCATGCCAAGAAGGGTAGGCGGGGTTTTGGGGAGAAGGAACCACGTCTCGGGGGTAGTTGTTGTCGAAGACATTCTGGAGGGCTAGACTAAGAGCGCACGCTCTTGGCTGTTAACAACCCTGGCATGTATTTATTCTCATGATACATACCCTGAAACACACATATGTTCTCAAAATTCCCACCGCCGTACGCAAAACTCTGCTCAGGGTTCAGTGCAACCTAGAAGCGGCGGGACAAAACTAGAGGTCTTCTCCGACGGAGGGAACATATGTAACAAAACACGGGACAGGGGAACGATATTTCACTAGTTTCCAGTGCCGACGACATCCATCCGATCCGAGGCAGCTCTGCCATTTTCTGAGCACCCTCCCATAGTGTTGAGGGAATACCGACTACCCTCTTGCGTATTGCTAGCAAACGCTGACCACCCACGATCATGTTTCGATATCAATTCAAGGGAGAAGCAGAAGCAGCAGCGGTTCAGGAAATGGCGGGGATGACATTAGCACCCTCACGGACGTGGCGGGCAAAGAAGAGCGTGGAGATGGTGGTGACAGGAGCAGCAGCAGCGATTCGAGCAGTGATTCGAGCAGCGATTCGAGCAGCAGCAATAGCAGGAGCAGCAGCAGCGGAAGTCGAAGCACCGCCACTCGCAACGACAGCAGCAGCGACTCGGATAGCAGCGATGACAGCAGTAGCAGCAGCAGGTACGAGGGGGGCTTCCGACTACGTCCGTGTAGTAAGCGATGGTTTGCTGTTTGATTTGTTTGCCTGTTTGCCAGAATAGTTTGCAGAACCATCGATCACCTTGTCGCTAAGATCGCTCAAACAAAACTATCTAGAGTAACAGGTTACCCAAAGCCAATCGATTGGGAGTTCAAGAGAAAGAAGAAAGCCCCAAACAACGCATAGGACATCGATCCTGCCCACCAACAACAGCACAGCCATCACCGACAAAGGAGACATATTGGTGGTGGACAAACGGGCGTGTGTCGCTCCGTGGTCCCTGCAGAAGAGCTGTCGCGTTTCCGCTTCGCCAAAGACGAATAATAGTCGGAAGATGCTAAGAGGGTAGCCTCTATTGGGACCCATCGACGGTCCTGCTCACCATATGTGCAAACATCGTAAGTATCATGCGAGGCGTACCAGTACGTACTCATGCGCATGGACCCCGTTTTCCGTTCATCATAGAGGACGCTCATTCCCACAGACTCGGAAATTCCAGCCTCTGACAAACCAATTCCTGCTTCATTCAGTTTCCGCCCGCCGTGAGTAGGCACAACTCCAGTGATAAGAACTCTAATGCACAATGCACCCTCTCCACTCCAGAAGGCGCAACAAAGGCGCCGACGAAACACAATACCTCGACTTTACGGACCTCCCGCCCGCCCCTCTCGACGCACGGTGTGCCCCCCCGTCCCACTTCCCCAAATCAGCGATTCGTCAACTTCGACAGCAAGATCCTCCGAATCCATCGCAGGCCGCAGGATGCCCATGCCGAGTACCAGCGGAGAGTCTGTCAACGCCCTCACGCCCCCCCGGTCTACTTTCACGAGTGGATCCGCGCGTGCGGCAACGGCCACGGCCACAGAGACCTCTTGGCCGAGGAGCGGTGCGAGTGCTTCCTCGTCCCCCCCGCAAATGTGGATGGGACAGCCGGCGGTGGCGACAGGGGTTCCCGCTGGGGTGAGTGTTGGCGAAGAGCACGTAAACGATTGCTCCAACTTTCAACTATGGTCTCATTTAAGGCATGTCTCCGGTAGATGACGAGGAGGGAATACTCACTCACAATGGAACAGAGTATTATCTCGACCTTGTGATACTTAGACCTGATCTCTCGGGCACGTGCTGGCAAACCTCTCCAGATAGCCCACATGCTAGTGTTGTTTTCCTCGAAAGACGTCATTATTATGTGATCCAATGGGGTGAATATTATCAGGGTGCCTCATTTGTTTCTTCCTCGTCGTGCCCTCGCTCCGGTTTCGCAAGCCGTCCGATTGCTACTTCACACCACTCCCTAAGTCACACTCAGGTTGCAGCCGTTTGTCCTCCCCGCTCAGCATGAACAGGCCGAAGAACGCCTGCATCACACAACCTCCTCTACCCCCTCGACCCCATCTATTCCGCCCGCAGTACGCGCATCCTGTTGATTCCGTTCACGGCGCATGGCCCGACCTGGAACCGCAACGACAACCACACGCTCCCACCGCGCTGTGGCGTCAGGAAGAAATGCTGGGGGGGTACGGTGAGATTTGCTCGGTCTTAGCTGAGTAGCTCTCAGAGATGTAGAACTATGAGCCACTTCCTCGAGCAACAACGTTCGCAACCCCGCTCCTGGCCTGGCAAGAAGCGTGGCTCCTCTCCATTCTGGACAAGACTTTCCAGTTTACAACAGTCTCGTATGTTTCGCCGATTCAGACACAGGTTCGCCCTAGTCTCCGGTTCCAAAGAACCGTGCGCATCTTGCCCAAACGATTGCGAGCCATCGGTCAGGTTTCACATGGGTAGCATGGTGTGCGCTGTGGTGACAAAGGATCGATTGATCATCTCAGCATACCGCAGATTGCACACACCTCGGACTGTTGTGTTGCAAAAATAGTGACGCTGCCGGAAAAGGCGGCGTTAAAACGGCCTCGTCGAGGGGTTTCCAGTATTGCCTCGATTGACTGCGGCATCCTCTTGGTCAATCGAGCTGTAGTATTCGCTCCAAGGGATGTGCTATGGAATGCAACCTACGATATTCGACACGAAAGTTCTTCCCTACACGAACCATTCGAGCCGGGGAAGTAAACGGAATGACCCCCCCCAAGTTCGCCCTCGAGGACGCGTGGTCGATGGCCTAGCGGCTAAGGCATCCGCTACATTTTAGTACACCCCCCCCGAGCGCTCCCCCGTGAAACTGAGACCGATAATCCCCCCGCCTGTGGGATTCGCGGGTGAATTGGTCGGGGTAGGGTTTTTGCTCTTTTGGCATGGAGCTGTAATGCAGCTGAAGAGAGCATGGGGGCTATTCATGCGGAACATCCTGTGAGCTGGTGGGCTCCGGAGCACATTGTAGAGTGCACACCCTACAAGATAACGGCTGAGCACGGGATGTTGGAACGCCCTGTATTATTAGAGCAAAACTCTTCTGAACGACCTACACCATCTGGAACTTTTCCACCTGAAGTACCTAAGCAGATCACGCCCCCAATTGTATCACACACAAATCGATCTCATCGCAGTCTGTAGTGCACACTATTATCGCACCTGGCATATCGCTCCGTCCCGGTTTGTAGAGATGCGAGGTCAATGGCCCAACGACTACGGCATGCGCTAACATAAGTACACCGCCCTGCGCGCGCGCCCTCCCTCCCCCCCCCGGCCCGGGGCTACCTCCACCCCCACCGTCGTTTCTGCCAAGCAGCTATTGTCGGACGGCCGGCGTCTAACGTGCATTATGAGCAACAGGATCCGCGCCACCAGCAGCAGCAGCAAGAGCCCGCCGAGACCGACAACCTGATCATGCTGTCCTCCTCGCCGCCAAACAACTGACTGATTGACATGTCCGCTGGGGGGGCGGGAGCCCTGTGCATTGTAGGGGCTTGATTTCGACAATGTTCGTGTGTCGTGTAGTCTTTGGTCTAGTGGGCCCGGAATCTAGTTCTCAAAAATCATCAATGTAGACTATTCTAATGTAGGACCTATAGTTCCATTGTGATCGATCTTGATTATTGCTGGTACTGTTAGTTATGTTTTTATTTCTTCAAGAGCACGAACTGAAAAGTGTGCAGTAGAAAATCACATCTTACAGCAGCAGTGAAGCCAAGAAGGGAAACGGAAAACCTGCAAAAAGACCTCATCCTGTCAACCTCTGGAGAACAGACAACAATAATAGCCTTATCCGAAAATATTTCATGTTTTACGATAAGGAGGCGGTCCCGTGATATGATGGTTAGAGGTTTTATTTTGTTGCCCGAAGACGCTTCCAGCCGAACATACACCAGGAGTACCATAAGACATCTCAACGTTCAATATTTTCCGACATTTGGCACGATCAAGCACGTTGTACCTTCTGACCAAGCGTGTTTTCTTCGTCAGATAGATGCAGCACAGTACCCTATTTTTTTTCGGTGTTTCTCGTGTTTTTCTCGGAACCCGCTCTTTGCACTTTGTGACCACATGCAGCTGACTATGCATAGTGGACACTGGAAACGATTCAGCTGGTGTGAAGTAACTCGGTTACTTCTTTGTCATCAGAGTCTGGGGGGCGCACATGACACGGACATGTAGAGTGCACATGAGTGCTATCAGATCCTATTTTGGCCTCGAGCCAGTAGATATCTTCGCGTATCTTCAAGGCAAAGAAAATAAATCCTGGAGTCACAAGTCAACCCGGACCAAAGGTACAAATGACGGAACATAATCCTCAGAGTAGGTCTCGACACTCGCGAAAGAAACTACAGGACCTACATAGAATTCTGCACGCGGCGCCGATTTACGTGGTTGCATGCATGCTTAGTATATGTGAGTCTTTTATCGTCTGTATTCTACCAATTAGATTGAGTATTAGCCGATGGTTGTCTGTCTGTGCCCACCGCCTTCTTTTTGACAAGAACGTCGTCGTAAGGATGCACAACAAGATGTTAGGTACGCATACTTTGCACACAGGTTGACACAGGTATTGTTGGTTGTGTGCGAATCTTCATCTCGTCTGGGCTCACTACGTCACCTCTTGAGTTGTTATACCTGCTAGTAACGACGAGTGATCACTATCACTAGTTGGCGTTAATGTCAACTGCAATTACGCGTTTGTTTGCATCGCCCGATGGAAACGAGATACCACCTAAAAAAAACAACTCGTAGAGGACCAGCACGGTTGCCCGAGGCAAGCTGCGATACAATAGAATAATAGTGAAAACGAACGGAGTGGAGCCTTGTGCTCAGGGGATAAATATGGAGGCCAGGGTACACGTGTCATTAAGCTGTGCAAACACCCATCCATACAGAGAACTTTGGGAGGGCGGATAGATATCCATTTTCTCCAGTCAAACGTACTTTCAGGGATAATTTTCGCCAAGCGGTGCTAACAGCCTGTCGGGTTTTTTGGAGTTGGAGGACTTACTTGCGTTCACGACGCCGCGCTCCGCTCCGAACTCTCTACCTAGTTGTAGCCTGTCTTGAATACGCCAAGCCAATGCTTGGCGATTCCTCACCACGGTGCACCAGAGGAACTGCGCCTCCGCCTCCGCCGGCGGTAACCATTGCACCAAGTCTTGTGAACTACAGGAACATATCTCGGAATGTTTCTCAAGGACGAAAAGGTGGTATGTTTGTATGTGCATCATCTCTAAATTTTTGGCATTCGCTGTATTTCTAACCTCCACGCTCAATGGAAAAAAAAATCTTCGAACCTCGCATGCGGCTGGGGTTGTAGAGAGGGTGCTGGGAAAGGTTCTGGTTGCCCTAGACCTTGAGTAATGTGCAATACTTTTAGGGGTAAACCACAGCAGTGCGTTGCGCAAGAAGACTTGTTCTCCGAGCCCTTGGCAACCCTTATCATTTCACGCCTGGGCAAGGTTGGGTGGGAGAACTTTGGGACCGCCTTCGCGCGATAAATAAGTTCTTGTATGAAGAAATTGAACAAGGAGGGGAGACGCAGACCCTAATTCCCTAAGCCTAACCCAACTTTCCCGATTGTATGCTTTGTCCAACAACATGTTACATGCAGTAGGTGTCCCGGTATAGTGCCGGTTGAACGGTGCCAATGTCCGGAATAGTGCCGGTAAATTTTCTTGACACGGCCAGAGGCCGCAATATAGTGCCGAACCGGCACTATTGAGGGGTTCCCACTATAGTGCCGGTTCAGGCACTGTGGTACCCCTCAATAGTGCCGGTTCAGACCACACATGCAGCCTCTTTTTTGCCTCAAGGCCTTCCACACCAACAGGATTCGGAGACGGTTTACCTTCGAGCTACAAGTTTAGCTCGCATTCCGTCGGTACGAAGTCGTGACGTCTTCAATATGTCATGGTTTATCGATCGACCAATTCCACCACACAAAGCCAATTCGGTCAATTTTTTGGGATTTCAATAGCAGTAAGGCGGGTGAAAAGGAAGGATGTTGATAGTGACAAAGGATGTGGAAAAGGAAGAATAGCGAAGTATTGCAGTGACGATGGAGGAGGAAAATATGGCGCAGAAGAGAACAAGAGTTTCGAGCCAGATGACTATCCTCACAACAAACGGGAGCAGAGTCTAGATATGTACGCCCGAAAAATAGCGGAAATATTAGTGACGAGAGTGGTAGTGGGGGTAAATACAAGGATAGGGATGAAAACACTCCGAAACGAACGCGTGTGCAAAGTGGTAGCCTTGGTAGACACGGGCCTCCTGCATGATACCCTCTGACGGGGTGCCAGATCTGGGCCTTAAGAAACTTATCAATATTTTCTGTTTTCAATCGCACTGAGACTGACGTTCGCTGATGAGCCGGTTACAGCGGTCGATGCTAACGATACACATAGACATCGACCCCATACACACGCCTCAGACCACCGGTAGAGGTACCCGTGCTGCTGCTGAAGACCCTACCAGCTCTCGCTGAGGGCCAGGGGGTAGATCAGTATAGCTGCAGCGGTTCAGCGTGGCGCTTCTTCTTGCGGTCGCTTTTCTCGCTTCTGAAGGCTTGTTTTCTTGTCTCCAGCTTGTTGTCGAAGGAAGAGGGGAGTTCGCGGTCCTCTTCATTCCTCTGGGTTGCATCTGATTTGCTGTGCTCATGTAACGAGCTCTACATCCATATGTTGTACCTCCAGATGTACATCGGGGGCGTGCATGAGCGTCATTCTTTCGCTGTCGAAGAGTGCCTTTGAGGTTGCCTGAATAGTGCTACAGTACATACCGCCTTCTTGCCACTACACCACGTAAGTGCGAGGTTCCTTTTGATCGGTCGGCACGGTCTACGGTTGAAAGGCAGCGGCAACGTTCAATACCACAGGGTGTGCGCTGAGGTGGGAAGAGAACAGTGGTGCAACAAATGTATCTGGTCATGTTAAAAATATGTGAACAACGCCGTGTTTCGACAGGCTAGGAGCCTCACGAAACCTAAAGAAGCCCGCCCATGTCGCCCACCTAACTAATTGATCCGTATACATGTCGGTTGGTACTCTGTCAGCCCCGCAAAGCGTAAGCGCGCTGCAATCTAAAGTCGAGCAGTCGTCAAATAGTGAAAAGCTGAGGGATTTTTAGACCCTGAATAGTGCCGGCTTGGCACTATTCAGGCACTGTTCTGGAAAGTGCCGGAGGCCGGTGTATTGTGCCGGTCTACACTCCTGGACCCATACCGGCACTATACCGGGACACCTACTGACTGTAATACGAAAAACCCTGTGAAGGCTACGGGAACTTTTCCCAACGTCCTCGTTTTTCCTGACGGTGACAACAAGTACTGCTGTAGACGGTGATTGTCAATAGTGTGCACTTTTTTGGGGGGGGCGGGGGTTGCACAACCCCAGTACCGTCATTGTGCGTGTTATGGCACCGGGGTCCGATCGTTTGTAAAATATTTCCTATCCTGTTTTTTTTTTTTACCCCGGTGGCATAACGCCGATGGGTGCCAAAACACCGATGATACCGGTGCGGAAATGCAAATAAATCATTTCGTTCTAGATTTCCAACGCACCCCCGGTGCGATGACACCGATGGGTGCGATACGGAAGAAATCACACTTGCCATTTTACGGTGCTGAGTACACGCACCCCGGTGCGATGACACCGATAGGTGCGATACTCAAGAAACGAACACAGAGGCTTCCTGGTACAAGGTACCGTCATTGTGCGTGATACAGTACTAAAAATGAAGCGGTTGATGCGAGTTTGGGGTAGCGTGTGCCAAAGGCAATAGACGCTGTGGTTCCCTGACTGGGAAAGGTATCCGGTAAGGTATCGTTTTTCTGCCAACCTCTTCGTTGGTCGCAAGCCCCAATTTGTTGGCTGGTGCTTCCTCTGTCTTTGTCTGCCTCAAGGCATGGTACCGTTTGTTGTCGTACTGTTTACGAGCTGCTTCTTGTTCGGTTAGTTGGGGGTGCGGGATGTGTGCTGTGTACTTGGTTGAGTGAATGAGTGCATTCGATGTACGGATTATTGTAGAAAAACACTTGATCATTTCCACGCGCACACCTCGACGGTATATCTATGACACATACATGAAAGGAGGAATGGCGTCCCAATTGGTACCTACCAGACGCTTTCAGCCGTTCGTTACATAGAGTTCGACACGTGGCCCGGAGGGCGCCGGTACCTTGCGAAAGCACGCAAAATTACGTCCAAAGCAGGATTATAATATCGTTGAAATCGCACCGGGTGCGTTAACACGGATACCGGTGCGGAAATGCAATTAAATCATGCTGGTCTCGATATTTTTGCGCCCCCCGGTGCCATAACACCGATGGGTGCGAAATCAACGATGGGTGGGTGCCATAACACGCACAATTAGCTACTTGTACGGTATTGTCTCGAACGATGCACAACCCCTCTCTCTCGAGCCCCGCGCAAACCCGCTGCGATCTAGAACCCTGCACAGGGACGTTGTCCAACGTCCTTGTTTGTCCGGGCGGTGGCTAATGTGCACTTCTTGGAGGGGTGGGATCACGCGAGCCCATTCTTTTCTTGACGGCGGTTCTCCGTCGAGGGCAACCCTCTTGAAACTTAACCCCTTTAGGGCTGGATCGCCTTTTGGGGACACTTTTTGTCCCCATCTTGCTTTACCTCGCGAAGAATGGCATGATTGTCTCCTCCTTTACACTACCTGACCAGGGGGGTGCCAGGGTACACAGGGACGACTCTAGTCTAGGATGGATGCTTTGTAGAGTGGAGGAGTATGAGGGTAATGAACAGGTCGAATCGCGGGGCGATTACGCCGCGGGTTCAACAGCGAAGTTGCTCCGCGTCTGTCTACCCTTGGGTGGAAAGCGCTACTTAGCACACCGTTGATAGGAGGCACCGAGCAACCTAGGGCTTGCGTCAGAAGGCCTCGCTTTCCCTCTAGAGAAATATCTTGAAAACCTCCTTTTCGTGCCCCGTTTACCACGCTCCCGCCAGTTGCTGTCTACGAGGGGACATTTGATAGGGATTATAGACAAGAGACGGCTCAAGTGGGAAGGCAGCTTTGCACTTGCACCCAGGGATGGAACTGTCTACACCATCCAATCAGCAGGCGTCGTTCGCTCTTTTTCCTACATTTCAGAAATTTCGCAAGAACGCCGAACTTTCTGTGCGTGGTAAGGGTCTTCGCCGAGGTCCTCGAGGTCGTCGTCATCCGATTCAGCGAGGATGATGTTGTTCTGCGGAACCTGGTGTGCTTGGAGGAGGGGAAGACGGAAGCGGGGGGGGGGGGGGAGGAGACACCCCTTGACCGAGTACGGAGGGCGTATGGGGGATGCTGTATGCCGATGATGCCGGCGTCGTATCGAGGTCTGCAGAAGGACTGGCGAGAATGATGACGATCATCGTTGAAGGTGTTCGGGGAGTTCGGGCTAACGGTGTCGGAGAAGAAGACGGAGACTCTCCTGATGCGCGCGAAGGGACAAGCCGACTACAACATCACAGCCCCCCCAGCCTCCACCGCTGACCATCGAAGCCGCGGGACAGAAATACGCCCAGACGACCGAGTTCCGGTACCTCGGTGGCCTCGTCAACGAACATGGCGACCTCACCCGGGAGATCAACTACAGGAGCAGAGGAGCGTGGGCGTGCCTCAGGCGATATGGCCGGGAGCTCTTCGACAGACCGAAAGCGCCATTCCGACTCAAGGTCCACCTGCTCCAGGCGGAGGCGATGGAGGCACTGCTGTACGGCTGCATGACATGGTCACCACTCAGCGGCCACTATCAGACACTGCGTTCGACACACCACCGACTGCTCCTTCGAGTTATCGGGTACAAGCGCAAGAAAGACACCTACCGGCAGCTCTCTTACGCCCAGACGCTGAATAGGGTCGAATGCCAGAGCGTTGAAGCCTCGATCCGACAACGACGCCTACTGTTCGCGGGAGCACTGGCAAGGCAGCCGGGCGAGCGACTCCCGAAACGACTGATGTTCGGCGAACTGACGGGGGGGGTGAAGCCACGTAGGGGGGACAGGAACAGAACTGGTCGAAGTGTGTGTTCGACGACCTGAAGGCATTCGGGGCCGACCACGGATCTACGAAAACCGATCCATGTTGTCTCGGAATCCCGGTACCGAAAGACACGGCACCGAAGTGAAAGTGGACGGAAGCCGCGAAGTTGGAGGGGGGAGTACCCTGGCATGCGGCGGTGCTGCAGGGAGCAGAGAGGTTTATGACCTCCTGGCACGAGAAGGAAGAAGAGGCCAGCCGACAACAAGCGCTCAAACGAAACCACAAGCCAACAACCAATGGGGCGGGAGGGGGGCAGGAGACGGACGAGACGGCAAGGGAAGAAAGCAAACGAGAAGAGACGGACCGAGTGGCGCGATACGTGCCGGATTGAAATTCTTTTAGCCAATTCCCCCCCCCCCAACGCTGCACCATTGCACCAACCCCCCACTAGTGATGACGTACCATTACAATGTATCGCTGGTTGGTGGCCATGTTTGCGTACTGTTCGTTAGTGGTCTCTCCACTGTGTGCCTTTTTCTGCCTCTTATTTCTTCTTATTTTCGGCCTGGTCCCTTTTTGTCCTCGCTCTTTTTCATTTTATTTTCATTTTATTTTCTATTTCCTTCCTGTTTCCTTTTTGTTTTTTCTCTTTTTCTCTCTTTTGTTTATCTCTTTTTCTGTACCAGATGGCCTTGTCTCTGCTTGCGTTGTGAAGTACCAAGATTGGACCAAGGGGGTGTACCTCTTTCTCTCCGGCCCGTGATAGTGACTCCTAGTCTCAGTTGATACCTCGCATAGCGCGCAGAGGGAGTGGAGGACTCCAGAATATCTGTCGTTGATTTCTATCGACTTGCGGACCCCTCGGGGCCAGTTTATTTGAGTGTACCTTTTTAGGGTAAGTTAACCTGTGACCACGGGAATCGACCGCGTCGAGTGTTGGATCAGTACGGACATACGAAGGTACTGGGTAGAGAGATCGGAACGGTTTTTAATGTGAAGACAACAACAACAACAACAACAACAACAACAAGGGGGTTAAGGGCGCACTGGGGATCGCAGTACCTCCTCTGAAAAATCCAGGAAACGCCTGCATATCTCGGTTTTCCGAAGTCTAACTTCAGTACGAAACTTCCATCGTAAATTAACCGTCCGCTGACCCCCCCTCGTGGACAAAGTCAGTACTTAGCTGAGATTGTAGCCCTTGTGATACACTACAGACTAGCGGTCCGCGATTTTCCAAACGATCCTTCTATCATCGAGTTCGGTGAGCTACAAGCTAGATTTTTGAAGCTGCTGTGCGGTCCGATTTTGAAACGCTTCAAGCACCTTTGCTTAAAGGCTAGACATACAATATACATGACCCCAGGCATTCAAATCGACAATGGCGACCAGCTGGATATGTGAGGGAAGAGCTGCGCTGAAGTTCGCGGCCCCATACACTTCACATAGGCGGTGATTCGTGTTCACCGTGTGCTTGAAGCCTTTCAAATTTGGACCGCACAGCAGCTTCAAAAATCTAGCTCGTAGCTCACCGAACTCGATGATAAAAGGATCGTTTGGAAAATCGCGGACCGCTAGTCTGTAGAGTATCGCAAGGGCTACAACCTCAGTTACTAACATTGTACACGAGGGGGGGTCGGCGGACGGTTAATTTGCGATGGAAGTTTCGTACTGAAGTTCGACTTTGGAAAACCAAGATTAGCAGGCGTTTCCAGGCGTTTCCTGTTTTTACGAAGTACCGCGATCGCCAGTGCGGCCTTAATTTTTCGAGTCCTGCACGGTTGAGGGAACGTGTCCACAACGCCCTACAATATATCCAGACGGCAACTCCTGTAACTCATGTGCACTTATTGGGAGTTAACCTTACGTGCACAACGTCGATTGTTGCTTTGCAGCGCCTTGCAAGTACGTACTTCGTATACATTATACATACAAACGGATCATCAGCAGTATATGCATGTTGTTGTTGTTGTTGTTGTCTTCCCATTAAAAACCGTTCCGATCTCTCTCTACCCAGTACTGATCCAACACTCGACGCGGTCGATTCCCGTGGTCACAGGTTAACTTACTCTAAAAAGGTACACTCAAATAAACTGGTCCCGAGGGGTCCGCAAGTCAATAGAAATCAACGACAGATATTCTGGAATCCTCCACTCCCTCTGCGCGCTATGCGAGGTATCAACTGGGACTATGTATTCTGCCGTAGTCTATGTACAAGTAGCGGTTGGTAATCATGCACACCGCTTGTAACAATAAATGCAAAGTTTACAACTCACATCATTACTGTTGCACATATTCCTGTCGTTCTGTCGCACATCATTGCATGACTACGCCGCGCTCAATCGGCTCTCACCCAGCAGCACCATTCCCATCATGCATACAATTGTACCACGCAGTACAACAGAAGGAGCCGAGCAACACGTGCAACGAACCAACCAAACAGGCAACGCCCCGCCCCGTGTGAGGGAGCCCGCAGATAATATCTCGCCACATGGTTCGTCTTTCGTGTGGTTCCTCCGCACTTCTGGCATGTAGCTCTCACTTCCAACTGCACGTTGCCAAGCTGGAGCAGCAAGCCATTCCGAGGAAGGGGATACAGACGGGATCAAACAGGCAAAGGGGAGGGGGAACTTCAGCTCTTGCTTCAAGGTCTTTGAGTGGTGGCGTTGGAAACGAGAGCAGCAGCGGATACTCTGCTACAACAGACAAGTCTAGAGGCTTATCATCACCCTCGTTCGTGTGGGACCCATTTCGTCGGTGAGTTCATGGCGTCCCGATTGTTGCACTTTGCATCGCACCCCTGGTACTTTGGTCGAGGTGTGGGATGTGTGTAGTGCTCAGGTTTTCGCGTCATCTCGAAAGAATGTCGCGACCGATCGCAACGTTTATTTCACGGAGAAACGATTTTTATTTTTGTGTGTCTACATGGGGACTCCGTCATCAGACTCTTTCTTTTTTTTTTTTTTCTTTCTTCTGTCATTTCAGCATCAAACGTGCGTTCCGCGTCCGCAAGCAAGCCCGCAAGTATCTATTCCATCTGAGAGCTTTCTCGCGCAGTTC
Source organism: Ectocarpus siliculosus (assembly GCA_000310025.1). Taxonomy (NCBI): domain Eukaryota; class Phaeophyceae; order Ectocarpales; family Ectocarpaceae; genus Ectocarpus; species Ectocarpus siliculosus. The sequence continues at coordinate 4,691,112 of FN649729.1, read as the reverse complement.
GTCGAAATACCAGCTGCTTTCGGCTAGCACGACGCGCTCTTTGCACATTCGGTAGCCCAAGCGCGAAAAGATGACCGAATCAGCGCTTGTGTTTTTTCTGCATTTACTCCCGGCTTCAGCGTGTTGATCCCTGCCTGGGGTGGCTTGTTTTTTGCTTTTGCCCCGCAAACTTTTTTCTCTCTCCCTGAATCCCCGCAGAACACCTCTACCACCATGGCGTCGACCGATCGTGACGTACTGGTTGCCCTATATAACGCGACCGAGGGAGCTAATTGGCAGAACAGCATCAACTGGGGCACGGATGCTGATCTCTCGCAATGGTTCGGTGTCACAGTCAACCACCAGGGCCGCGTCGTGCGGCTAGATCTATCTTTCAACAACCTCCGAGGTATTTAAGGCCTACATGCAGACAGGGCATCTTGCCCTCTTGCGATGTCTTTTGACCTTTGCCAAGAATTCGGTGACCGAAAGCGACCCTTTCAACAAATTGCAAGTTTTGCAGGAAGCCACCACGTTGTCTTGGTGGTACGTGCCAGCGTTCTGCACGCGGCCTACGCCTGGATAATCCCATGTAGACTACAATATGTGTTTCGGCCGCAGTACCAGCACGCTGCGCACGATCCTGCTGTACTCGACAAAGCTAATCAACACCTCTATACGCCGCCTTCTAGCCTGCTCCTTGAACACAACGCCACCTGTATACCACATCGCTCTTCCTGGCTTCCAAGTGCTTCTGGTACACAGAGAACCTTCGGTATCGCTTGTCGTGCAAGGCTCGGATTCGCTTTTTTCCGTACTCTGGAGAATTCTCGACCACGAACCTGTGCCGCACCGGCCCGGTAGGCTTGGTGGTTGGTTTCGTCGCTAACATCCATCCGCTGTCGCTGTTCGCAACCGTGTGTGCAACAGAGTCGCGAATTGTGTGGTGATTGTCAGCAGTACACTTGGACAGGAACTAAGATTTGTAGAGATCGGCTTTTTCGAGTCTGGAATAAACCTCTTCTAGAACATGTGACCCTCCGTGAATCCCGTGTGCGTTTGCGAATGCCTGCTAGTAGAAGTTTTTTTTTTCATAATCCTCACCAGTAAGGTCGTTGCTGCTGAGCCGAAGTGCCTGCGACTTGCCCAGGGCTCCCAGCACCTTGGGGATGAAACCTGCACGCAACAAGACGGTAATTTGTTGCTCTCAGAAGGTGTACCGCCATGTAGCTCGCTCACTTTTTCGCAAATGTTCTAGAAGGCTCGCCAACGCCCTATGCAGGACTCGTGATGTTTGTGCAAGACGATCAGGGGAACCAAATTATGTTTTTGTTACTCACCGCTTAGCTGGTTGGCGAAAAGGGAGAGCCACTCGGTTCTTCAAGCTTTCCGAGCTCCGGCGGGATGGGGCCTGCAAGCAGAAAAGCAAAAACGAAATCAGCGGGAAATAAAAAACAATTCCCGGCCTTCGAGAACGTCCACCTACTCACCCACGCATATACGCGGGATTCATGCATGCTCAGAACCCGAAAGAATAAAACACTTTTCGATCTGTTCAACTCACCGCCTAACTTGTTGTCGAAGAGGCTGAGGGACTTGAGAGCACCAAGATCTCCCAGCTGCGGCGGAATGTAGCCTGTGGATGAACGAGTCAAAAGGGTAATTTAGCGAGGTAAAGCACAAAAAATCCCCCGAGTTCTAGAACGTCGGACCCGACTACGCTTAGCAAAAGATGTCCCGCGAGTTCCGCAATTGTGAAATTTCGTACCCGCCTACGCAGTACGCGGGACAAGATCTACGGAGATCAGTTGTCTTCAAAATAGAGAGGCGAGTTATTTGTTTTTTTATCCCCGCTTGATTTGTATCGCACTCCTGCTTACAGGCCACATCCCGCCGGAGCTCGGGAACCTCGCAGCGCTGCAACGCCTCGGCCTTGACAACAACGTGCTAAGCGGTGAGTAATGGCGCACAATTTGGTATTGTGATCATTTGCACGTTGAATCCCACCAACGCGTGGGTGAGTACGAAATTTCGCAATTTCGGAACTCGCGGGACATCTTTTGCTACGAGTTGCGTTATGTAAGTGTTTCTAGAAGCCGGGGCATTTAGCTTTGATTCTTCCCGCTACATTATGGGTACTGTGTTCTCGTTTTTTCTCCTTCGATTGCAGGTCCCATCCCTGTGGAGCTTGGACGGCTCGCCCTACTGGAGCACCTCAGCCTTGGGGGGAACGAGCTAGCTGGTAAGTAATTTTGTTCCAGTTTCCAAGATGAATCCCGCCGTAGGCAGGACAAGATCTACGGGGATCAGTCGTCTTGAAGTTAGAGAGTCGTGTTAATGTTTTTTATTTCCCGCTTGATTTCTATCGCACTTCCAGGCCCCATCCCGCGGGAGCTAGGGAACCTCGCAGCGCTGCAACGCCTCGACCTTGAAGGCAACGGGCTAAGCGGTGAGTTAAGGAGCACAGCATGATGTTTGCAAGTTTCGGGATGAATCCCACCAACTGCGTTGGCGTCCACGAAACTTTTGTACGGAAAGCGCGGGGATTTTTCTTTCGTCTCCTCCGAATTTGCAAATATCATGCAAATATCATGTTGCGCCCCATAACTCACCGCTTAGCTCGTTCTTTGCAAGGCTGAGGTATTGTAGCGCTGCGAGGTTCCCGAGCTCCCGCGGGATGGGGCCTGCGAGCAGGAGGGCGATACAAATCAAGCGCGACAAAAAAACAAGAAATATTATCCCGCCTCTCGATTTTCAAGAGGACGCCAACGCATGGGTGAGTAGGTGTTCTAGAAGTCGGGGGATTTTTGTGTTTTCCCCCGCTTACTATCTCCGCTATCCCCCCTTTGGCTTGCAGGGCGCATCCCGCCGGAGCTGGGAGCTCTCAGCGAGCTGCAGGTGCTTGCCCTCCACAACAACAAGCTGACAGGTACCAACTTTTGCAACTTTTTTGGGGTTGTTGAATGTTTACCAAACTTGTTCCGTGCATGAATCCCGTGTATGCGTTGGCGTCCACGAAATTTTTGTACGGGACCAATGTTCTAGAAAGCGGGGGGTTGTTTTCTTTTGTCCCGCTGAGCTACTCCGTTCCGTCCGTCCGCTTGCAGGCCCCATCCCATCGGAGCTTGGGCACCTTTCAGCACTGAAGAGGCTCTACCTTTCCAACAACCAGCTGAGCGGTGAGTCAACATTTGATTTCATGACTGTTCCACGACCGATTTTGCGGCGAGTCCCGTGTACGAATCTCGCTGATGCACGTGAGTGGACGCCAACGCATGGGTGAGTAGGTGTTCTAGAAGTCGGGGATTTTTGTGTTTTCCCCCGCTTACTATCTCCGCTATCCCCCCTTTGGCTTGCAGGGCGCATCCCGCCGGAGCTGGGAGCTCTCAGCGAGCTGCGGGTGCTGGCCCTCGACAACAACAAGCTGACAGGTACCAACTTTTGCAACTTTTTTGGGGTTGTTGAATGTTTACCAAACTTGTTCCGTGCATGGATCCCGTGTATGGCATCGGCGAGATTCATCCATAGATCAATGCTAGAAAAAAATTAAACCGACCATCAAAATAAGGTACCTGTGAGGTGGTTGTCGCTGAGCCACAGCTTCTGCAGCTGTCGGAGATTTCCTAGCTCTGGCGGGATGTTGCCTGCCAGACGAAGGGACAATAAGAAGTTGGCGGGAGAAAACAAAATTAATCCCCCGGCGTCTAGAAAAACGGTCCTGCCAACGCCGTACGCGGGATTCATGCATGTTCAGAACCCGACAGAATAAAATACTTTCGATCTATTCAACTCACCGCCTAATTTGTTGTTGAAGAGGCTGAGGGACTTGAGAGCACCAAGATCTCCCAGCTGCGGCGGAATGTGGCCTGTAGAGGAGCGAGTCAAAAGGGTAATTTAGCGAGGTAAAGCAAAAAAACATCCCCCGAGTTCTAGAACATCGGACCCGACTACGCTTAGCAAAAGATATCCAGCGAGTTCCGTAGTTGTGAAATTTCGTACTCGCCTACGGCATCGGCGGGATTCATCTTGGAAATTTTGAACTGAATTACTTACCAGTTAGCTCGTTCGCCCCAAGGTCGAGGTACGCCAGTACGGCGAGCCGTCCAAGCTCCACAGGGATGGGACCTGCAATCGAGAAAAAACGAGAACACAGTACCCACAATGAAGCGGGAAGAATCCAAGCTAAATGCCCCGGCTTCTAGAAACACCTACTCAATAACGCAAGTCGTAGCAAAAGATGTCCCGCGAGTTCCGAAATTGCGAAATTTCGTACTCAGCCACGCATGGGCGGGATTCATCCATGGAATCATGAGAATAAATTGAAGTTTCTGCCACAAATGAAAAAAACCTCACCTGTGAGCTCGTTGATCTGGAGCCACAGTTGCTTGAGCTCTGTGAGGTTTCCAAGCTCCGGCGGGATGGAACCTGCAATCGGAAGAGGGAGTACAAATCATCAGCGGGACATCTTTTGCTACGTGCAATTGTGAAATTTCGTACTCGCCTACGCGTGCGCGGGATTCATGCTTCAAACACGTACTGCTGCACAAACTCACCGGTTAGCTGGTTATCCGAGAGGGCGAGGTTCTGCAGCGCGGCGAGCTCTCCAAGCTCCGGCGGGATGGAACCTGCAACCGGAAGAGGGAGTAGCGGGAGAAAACAAATTTAAATGCCCCGGCTTTCGAGAACACACGCGTAGCAAAAGATATCCCGCGAGTTCCCAAACTGCGAAATTTCATACTCACCCACGCATCGGCGGGATTCATCTTGGAAACTGGAACAAAATTATAAATTACTTACCAGTTAGCTCGTTCCCCCCAAGGCTGAGGTACTCCAGTACGGCGAGCCGTCCAAGCTCCACAGGGATGGGACCTGCAATCGAAGGAGAAAAAACGAGAACACAGTACCCATAATGTAGCGGGAAGAATCAAAGCTAAATGCCCCGGCTTCTAGAAACACCTACTCAAACGCAACTCGTAGCAAACGTCCGAAATTGCGAAAATTCGTACTCACCCACGCTTAGGCGAGTACGAAATTTCAGAACTCACGCGATATCTTTTATTTTTCCTCACTTCATTCGTGTTTCACCCTACGGTTCTTCACCACACAGGAAAGATACCGGAGGAGCTAGGGAAGCTAACTGCGCTAAAGGAGCTATTTCTGAACCACAACCAGCTTTCAGGTGAGCACTGGGGAACACACATTGTTTCCTTCTTTAGGAACATGCATGAATCTCGCACACGCATTGGCAAGACTCATCCCGAAAAGCGGAACATTTAACACTTGTACTTGGCGACTCACCGGTCAGCTGGTTGCTCCGAAAATTGAGGTACTGTAGTGCTGCGAGGTTGCCGAGCTCCGGCGGGATGGGGCCTGCGAGCAGAAGGGTAAATACGATGTCAGCGGGAAAAAAAACCTTTCCGCTTTCCAAAACACCTACCTACTCACCCACGTAGTGGGTGAGTACGAAATTTCAGAACTCGCGGGATATCTGTTATTTTTCCTCACTACATTCGTATTTCATCATACGGTTCTTCACCTCACAGGAAGGATACCGGAGGAGCTAGGGAAGCTAACTGCGCTGCAGGAGCTTGTTCTGTTCAGCAACCAGCTTTCAGGTGAGTACTGGGGAACACACATTGTTTCATTCTTTGGGAACATGCATGAATCCCGCGTACGCGTTGGCGAGCAGGCTTCTAGAAACCAACGTAGCACCTTTCTAAACACGACCAAGCGACGAAACAGAAAGGTACCCAGAGTGCCCACATCTTGCCGATGAGACGACTGACAAGTGTCTCCAAGGTGAGGAGAGCTCCCAGCGCCTCGGGAATTGGCCCTGCAGGCAGAGCACCAAATGTGCTATGTTCAGTAAATGCATGGTACCTGGTATTGTTGGACATGTGTCCCATCAACCGTGTGGGTGAGTATGGGTTCTATCTTGTAAACGCGGGGGGGTAGCAAACTGCTAAATCCGTGCTCAGAATCGTTTGTGCTACTTGCTTGCGGGCCCCATCCCGCAGGAGCTGGGGAATCCCGCAGCACTGAAGTACCTATTTAGGCTTGCACCATGACCAGCTAAGCGGGAAATGTGTAATGTTCCAGGATGAGTCCTGTTTATGGTCCACGCATGCAATACTACTTGCGTCGTAGCTGTCCGCCGAAACCCAAGAAGGATCCTCCACTGCTGCGAGGTTACCGTGCTCTAGTGGAATGGGCCGTGTAGCGAACGAATATAGCGGAAGAGGGGTCGTCTTGCCTGTTCTTTTAGAAGGTGAGGACTTACTCACCCATGCCATAAGGAAGTGAGTTGTCTGGAAGCGAGAGGTGTTGGAGAAAAAAAAGGTGCGATATTGCTTTTTTTTATGCCCAACTTAGCCCCTTTGGGTCTACTGTAGCTCTTCTTTTTTTTTGCGGCAAACAAAAAAAAGGGAGGAGAGAGTGCGCGAGAGAGACAGAAGTACAGCAGAAAGAGACGAGTGTACTTCTGTAGACGCAACAGCTATCTCCACCCATAGGCCATGACGGCTCCCCGCGACAGGACGGTGGGCACAGACAGGGTCATTGAAGGGTTGATGCATGGTCGCGGTGCGGCCGGTAGGGCAGGTTAGGCTTGTAGACCTCGAAAAGATCAGTCGTCAAGCCGCCCAAACTACTCTATTTTCAGTACATTGAAATGATCAGTGAGAATGATCAGTGAGAGGGCTTGTAGACCCATAGCTGGTTCTTGCTTCTGTACTTCTCTGTCCCCTCCCCAATGTGAGCTCTGCCGGCTCACTACAGCTCCTGTGATTTTCCCACAATCACGCAAGCACACCAGCGCACGCCTACCGTTGCATCAGTGACTCTCTAGGTTCGGGCGAGGGAATGTGTGGGGCTATGATGATACTGTATGTGTTACTACCGTACTGCTGTATGTTGTCTCTCGTCTATATTGCTGCTGCTGTGTAGTATAGCTGCTGACATGATGACTGCTGGATCTTGGGAGTGTATGATTTTCAAATTTGGAGGATATGCAGCATACCACGATATCCTGGCCTGGTTGGGCTTGAAGTGCCCCCTTCGCTGGCCTCCTGCCTGTGCTTTAGTGGCTTCCTAGATTCGGGTGAGGGCATGTATGTGGAGCTATTGATGTGTGTCTCTGTGAAAGGATATGGGGAGAGATTCATGGTGGCATTCGCATTTAGAGCAGTGTGCATTTTTCGAAATTTGGCGGTTCCAGGGACCTTGATATTACCCGCTGGCACTAACGTCTTTTCATCGGTCACCGGGTAGCGCGGTCGATGCGTATAATAAAGACACACCTACCTTTTGACTTGCCAGCACCTGGCGTGGAGGGATACAGGGCGGCAACTCCATGGCATGCCACAACACCAGCATTTGCAAGTCATCAATCAATGATCTGTCAGGACGCCTGTAGACCCACAGCTCTATCAAGGCTCCCAGCTCCTTGGGTATCGGCCTTGTCCAAAGAAGCACAACATTAAAATATTATATGGTAACATCGCATTCATATCATCAAACTTTTTAGAATAGAATAGTGGCTTGCCGACAGCGTGAAAATGGCGCCCGTGTAGTTGCTTCTGAATTGCGATCAAGCCTGATGTATATGTTTTGCTGCTTTTGCAGGGAACATCCCGAAGGAACTTGGAGCTCTGAATAAGCTGGAGACCCTTGATATTCACAGCAACCAGCTTTCCGGTGAGTGTTGTGTCAAAAGGGTTGGTGTTGTTTTTATTCATTCATTATTTATCGTATGCTTTTCTTCAAGAATGCTCACCCTTCGTGTGATGCGCACACTGGGTACTAGTTTTTTGTCACGGAGACTCACCGTTGAGCTTGTTGAAATGCGAGGAGAGTAGTTGGCGGTTGCCGAGCTGCCCTAACGATGCCGAAATTTGCCTTCAGGTCACTCGGGGAGGTTTTTCTATTTAACCCTGTGGAGACTGTAGGTGGTACTGGTGTCACGGGATGTCAATTACACGAAATCCACCGATCACATAACGTTTCGATGCAGGACTGTGGCACGCGCTGGGACAGGACGAGACTGGTTCAATGGCAGCGGGGCCAGGTGAAATAAATGAGTCGCTTGACGATGACATTTTTCAAGGGTTTCCTCGGTAATTTTACCACCGTGGAATACCACCCTGGTGAGCGGTACCGGTACACTGCCGGTTTGCCGTCGTGTTTTGGTTTTACAACCTGCGCTAAAGTCGTTTCCGGAAAACACCAATGCCACCTACCGCCAAACAATTACCGGCAGAGTTTGTTTTTTTACGCCAAAGTCGATTTCGTCGAAAAACGCAATACCGCCCACCACCAAAACAACGCCTCAAGCCAATACCGCCCGATGTTTACCGCCATATTGCAATACCGACTGTACATTATGATCACACAAGTACGTTACCGCCGACGGAAGAGTGACCGATGGGCTGAGTGGGCAGAGACCTCGTCTCGTCGACTGCACGGGCAAAGTGTGAATCAGGGGTTCCGAGTCCTTGCATTTTTGTTCGTTTTGTGTTTTTACGTTATTGCCTCGAAGTTTTCAACATAAAAACATGAGAATAGCTAGTGAAAACGCCAAACAAACGTTCAAATTACGTGCGCAGGTGGCGAAGTTTGTCGGTAGTTTAGGCGCCGAAACCTGGCACCTTGTTTGCCGCCGTTTTTAGTACCGCTTGATGTTACGGTCATATGGCGTTCAATGCCGCTGGGACATACCGCTCCGGTAGGCGGCACCGGCATACCGCCGATTTTCCGCCTCTTTTTGGTTGAACCGCCTCCACCAAAGACGTTACCGCCGAAACAAGTAACGTCCGCCCGCCGCTAAGAAATTACCGCCGTGTTTGGGTTTTCCTGCCTCCGCCAAAGTCATTACCGCCAAAAAATTCAATACCGCCTCGCGCCGAAACGATTACCGCCCTACGCCATAACCGTCGAGAATGTGTTCGCCTAAAAGAACGTTACCGAGAATAAGCCCCTTATCTTTGTCGGGATACGTAGACTGTCGTGGGAACGGATGTGACCATTAGGCGGTGGTGCGCACCCCCTCTATCGTGTGATTTGAATGGCAATCTCATACTTAGTTGGGAATTGGGGAGCCTAGGTTGAGAAAAAGGACTGCGCCAGAACCCGGTTGAATCGTTGCGTAGGGAATGCTCTGTTGACAAGACTAATACAGTGCATTTGTGCTCAGCGAGTGCAGCAAGCATCCACATGTAGGACACATTTTTGGATTCCACTTGACATGTTGCATACAGATGGCCTGACCCGATCTGTGTTTGATCTGTTTAGGCCAAAAGCTCGCTGTATTTTCTCGCGCGTATTTGTCCACGTGGTTTGATACAATCGCGTCCCCCGATTTCAAGAGACCGAACCAAGAACCCCTTCCAGCCTAGTTTGGAAATATGGTGGAGGTATCAGTCGGCGCCAAGCAAGTCCGGACTTTATTTTTCGGCGAGGCGTTACATCTCTACAACTGGAAACTTGTAGTAGTTGTGGACACGGAGGGTAGGTGACCTGATGGACATCGGAGCGGCGAGTCTTGCGGGATGCACGCATGAACAATGTTGGCCGTTGACAGCATGACGTTGTATGTCTCCGCCCGACCACATGTTGTGCGTTCCATATTGGCGTTTTTCTAGGTACTCTTCCGGTGCCATTAGCCTGTCTTTTGGACAGCCTTGAACGGATTTACCGGTTGAGCGTTGCCCAAAACCCGTGGGAGAGTCCTCCCGACGCGATCGTGGTGGGTGGTATTCCGGCGGTGAGAGCGTACTTCGAAGCCATCTACATGGGCGGCACTACCGCTGTGACCCGACCTCTCAAGGTCGTCATCGTTGGAAAGGAGACTGTTGGAAAGACCAGGTACGCGGATATGACTTTCAGCCCGTTTTGTGAACACAGTCTTATTTGTTGACCTGTGGGAGGAAACGAAAAATCGTTGTTTTGGCAATGTTGCGCGTGTGTATGCTCAGTTAAAACCTTGCCCTTCAAGGCAACGTCCTCCAACCAATGCACCCTTTCCGTGGAATGGCCAGATCGTGTTTTTTTTTGTGCCTCTGGGCAACGTATGCATAGTTGGCGTTAGAAAAAATACTTGCGAGGTTAATCAAAGCCAGAGGTGTGATCACCACCGGACGCCGGCCGGTTGAAGATCTAGCCCTGAAAGAACGAGTCCACGTGTCCCCAAGGTGGGTCAACATTGTGCGCTGCTCTGCGACCCCGCTTGAAATTTTCGCAAAAATGTAAGTGAAACCTAAGGCCATTTGTTGTAGGACCATTTTTTTGAGATTTTTTTTCCCACCGAAAGGACGACCCAAAAAATGATCAACAACAATGATGACCCGCTTCTTGCGGTGCTGGTCGATCCTTTTTCTAATCCGAGTCATTGACCAAAGAACGAGACTCTGCAACGGCCGTTGGGAATAGTACGCGTCATATGTTCATGTACCCCCCCACCGATTTGGTTTTTCGGTGATACCTCCGCACAGAGTGAAGCAGCAGCAACTGTAAAGCCATCCCCCGCGAGCTGTGTGTATGGTCCGTCTTGTGTGACGGCTGATAGAGACCATAGGGAAATAGGAAGCACGGAATCTGAGGTGGCGGGAGTCAACAGCACGCTGGAAAATGCCCACCGCGCCAGCAACCAGTTTGTTATGGTCTTTTGCCCGGTGTCGCAACATTGGTTAACCGGTGATCCCTCGCCACCCACTGAAGCAACAGCGATGACCCTGGTATCCGCCACGAGCTGTGTGTATGGTGCGTCTTGTACGGTGGTCAAAACAGACCAGGAGGCTGAAGGGCGTTCAGAACTTGTGAGCGCGAGAGTCGTGGACGAGCGGGAAAAATGACCCACCGCGCCAACAACCTTTGCTCTTTTGCCCGGTGTCGCAACTTTCGTTCACCAATGATCTCTCGCCACCCACTGAAGCAGCAGCAATGACAAAGGTATCCGCCACGAACTGTGCGTATGGTTCGTCTTGTGTGGTACCAGGAGGCGATAGGACGCCCAGAAGTTGGGTTCGCAACACCGCTGCTGCGTCCAGGCTCTCTCGGCTTGTTTGCCTGTTGTTTGCCGCACACATCCGGTTGTCCACCTGGTCCAGCCGAATGAAAAAACAACGGCAACCGCCGGTGCTACCGACTCTGTACCAGCCACTTGACACAGCTCGTGTGACCACCGATAGCGTTTGCGGGGATCAACCGTCGAGATATTCAAGTTTGTGCGTGAGAGTCATGGGGTTGTGACCAATAAAGGACCAACATGTTGTTGCAGCCCCAACCTGTCCAAAAGTTGCCCAAAAAAAGACAGGATGGGCCATCCATAAAGGGTTGTTCTTTGCGGTATTTTTTTGCAAAAATCGTCAGAAGGGGTGCTTTGACCAGTTGTCTTGTTTTGGGGTTAAGAAAAGAAAACGATAGCCAAGAAAAGAAACCGTAAAAAATGGCCTAACGGACTTCTTCGGTGCCGAGGAGAAAACTTGGGCGACATCAGATGCTGTGCGGGCGTTCATGCTCACATAAACGTTGTGGTGACAATTCGACACGTATATTACGCTCGTGTGCATTACCGCAGTTTGCGCCGCAGCATCAAGACCGGGAAGCCGTGCATGACAAGAGGGGGTGGTGAGGAGAGCACTGTTCACGTGGATGTCGAAGACCACGATCTCGATGGTCACCCGATTCGGATGTTTGATTGTGCCGGTCAGGTGAGATGGATTATATTCCTTGTACGTGTTGTTTGTTCTGTCGCGCGCTTGAGTTGACCCAGTCGGTACACTTCCGTTGTGGGTCAGCGTGTTTTTCAAGAAAATCTATTGTGGCAGTCACCCAAGCTGGAGGTCGAGATAATTTCATGTTGTCGTCAGAAGATCCAACCATTGTTTCCAGCTTTCGCATGAGCTCTCCTGCGTTTACAGCATGGATTATGGCTGTTTTGTTTATAGTGTCGTTTTCGTCAGCTTACATGATACCCAATTCCGTTTCAACTGAATTGTCAGCGGATTTCGTTTTGTTTTCCTCGTTGTTGGTCAGAAACATGCAGCCGACGGGTGATACCGTCTATACCTACGTTGGATCACACCTGTACAAAATCATCGCGACGATGATGACGACGTTGGTGTTTGACCCTGGCCGTGTTCAACCTAGTTGAGTATCCTTTGGTTCTGCACCCCGTAGCCCAGTTCACTTGGTTGGACATCACGTTCCCATCCATTTACACCTTTCCAAGTGTCTGTGTGTGATACCCCACTTGGACCATTGGACAGGTTGTCTACTACGGATTGCTCCAGCTGTTTCTCACCCCTCGTGCTGTGTACCTGTTGGTATGGGATGCGGCGAAAGCCAGCGAGATGGAAGGCTTGAACCTTGAAGACCTTGCGATTGCTCCATGGCTACGACACTTGACGTTCCGCGTGCCGGACGCAAGTGTGATACTTGTGGGAAACAAGTGTGACCGCGTGGTAAGGACCAGGCGTACCGCAGTAGCGGTTGACGTGGAACATGAGAGCCGCCAATGGCTGGAGTCCTGGATAGAGATTGCGCGCGGACATCAACCACGCGGAATTTCGTTGGAAGACGGCGTTAGTCTCGTGAGCTGTGCAGCATCTGGCGTAGGCGCCGTGGCACCGTCATTCGGTAGGAGGTCAGGCTGGCCCTGCGACAAGAGTACGCCGGGGCTTTTCCATCGCATCATATACGACTCTACCGATGACACGAGGGTTGTTACCATGCGTCTTCCCGAGAGCTATCGACTCGCCCTTGAGATGCTGGAGGAGCTGGCGTCATGCAGTAGGTGAGGATATCGATGTCTATGTCGCCACTTGGTGTTACATATTCTTCCCATGCAGTCCAATATGTCAATACACACGTCACCGACGTAATCAATGTAAAATGTGTGTTTCCCACATCGAGCGATAGCGGTGCTGTGTCCACTCACGTTGAAACACACCTTGGCTCGACAGATTTGATATTGGTTGCGCGTTCTGTTTCCATGGTTCGTCGCGAATGGTTGGATAGAATTTTGCGTCATTGCACCGGTGTTGTTCCAGGAGCAAGACCGAGCAACAAACCCGCGGCATCACAAGAGCGATTTTGGAGGAAAAGTGGCAAGCCAAGGTGGCTGAGATGAACAGAGCCGGAACGTCGGTGGCGGCCCCGGACGCGGCCATGGCTGGTGCAATCTTGATCAGGTGAATTTTATCTCTGTTTGGACGTTTTCCCTTTGGAACGCCACTTGTCCAAATTCGTGGGCGTTGTGGATCGAAAACAGAAATTAGGTTCATGTATGTTTGAAACATGGGTGCAGAAAGTCACGCAAGATTTACATGTTTACGCTGTGGTATAGGTTATGACCGTCATGTCGGACGGAGAGTTAGTGCAGGCTTCACCTCAAGTCTGCTTCCCATTTGTTGTCGGGCCCGGCGTTGTATCGTACAACTTCACTGCTGTGTGCAGGAAATGGGAGGGGGGACTGGTGGAATACGGCAGCTACGTCTTCCTCGACGTCGAATGGTTCGCCACAGTTCTGGACCCTTTGTTTTGTCACAAGCGAGATTCATACGGGAAAATCGACCTTGGTGGCATTAGGGTGATGGACGTTGACAGCTTGGACCGGCTGGACGAAGAACATGTTTTAGAGCCGCAACTCGCTGAAGACCTGTGGGGCCCAGTGCTCGCACCGCATCTTCTCCTGGCTTTGAAGAGTGCAGGACTGACATTTCCCCTATCGAACGACTCCAATGGGGGCTTGGTTATCCTTCTGCGCATGGACACGAAGCCCCCACCTGACTACGGTATCAAGCTCAAGGAAAAAGACCAAGCTAACAAGTTCGACCTGAGGCTTGTTGTTGAATGTTCGTTCCGTCTAGGGTTGCCTCCCGGCTTTGTCGAGCGTCTCCTGGCGCGGTGCTGCCACTTGGGCCTCCCATACCCGTTCTGGAGATACGGAGCTCTGATAGTGGGGAAAGGCGCGGAAGAAAGGATGTTTTCACTGAGTTTGGAGTACTCTGAGGCGCGTAAGATCCTGACGGTCGAGGTGTCCGGGGGGCATACGGAGGTGTTCGCGTGGGCTGCTTTGTCAAAAGTCCTCTCCGTCACGATCAAGATGCTCTTGGAGTTCCCTGGTTTACCTTGCAGGACAACGTTTTTCTGCCCACTCCACAAGACCAACGGCATGAAGATCAGGACTAAAGATGTAAGCGCCCGAATTTGTTGCTCAAAATATTTTTTATTCGTTCGATGGTCCTAGTAGTTCTTCCTCAACAAAGTGGCGTTCGAAGCTAGCGTCACAAATCCATCTGACGGTTGTGCTGGCCAATCAGCACACTAGCTGTCTCCAGGTCTCATCAATATTTTGCCTTCTCCCCTTTGGTTTATTCAGATTGTAGGCGAGTGTTTTTTGGCCTCACAGGCACGAGAATATCACCACACTTGCAATCTGCGCACTTACTGATGACGGCGCCCGTCCGCTCTCTCTTTTGGCAGGCACGGCCTGGATCCTGCCTGGTCGGGGAGAGTGACTTTTGTAAACTATGTCAGGACCGTTCGGCGGCTGTAGGCCTTGTGGCGGTTGCTCTTCAGGTTGTGGAATTCTCAGACGAGAAGTTCTTCGATGAACAGCTTCGTGAGCAGTTCGCCGGGAAGGTGGCTCTCCAGGGTTGTGCGTCATGGCCTGGAAGCAACTCCGAGGTGGGGGCGCCTTTGCCACATGCAGTTGGTGCCAGGCTCAAGCGATGGTCGAGTGCAGTATGTGGTGTTACTTTCCCTTGTACAAAGGCCTCCGCCCAGGCCGTGATGTAGCGCGACGCCATACGTGTGTTGCAAATGTCGGACTGCGCTCGCCTCCGCGAATCATTTCTTGCTAATCTCACATCCGAACTGTTAATTGTACAGGTTTCTGGTCCGGCCCCTGTCCACATCAGTCCGAGCGGCCAAGCATCCGCACAGACTAGTTCGAGCAGCCAAGCACCTGCAGAGACCAGTTCAAGTAGCCAGGCATGTACAACGTTGTCAAAACACGAGGGTACAAGCAGTGTTCAGTTGCGTTCGGCGGCACAGAGTTGCACAAGATGGCCCAAATTGCGTGAAGTTCAATCACTACATCCAAGCTGCCTTTATTTGCTGCTGTCGTCCACGGTTACGTTATGTCATCCGCGTCGCGCGCAAGTATCTCGTTGAATCTTGAGTGCATGACATGTTGCCTCTCGGGCTGCTCTACCCGACTTTGATTTTCTCTCGTACCTCGTGTCAAGTGACTCTCCTGTCGAAAACAACACGAACAGTGGCGACAATCAAAGTCCGTTATATGTATCCTTACATCACCGAGCAATCACAAACTTCTGTCATCACGCTGCTTTCAATGTACAGGGTTCGCGAACGCCATGGTATCAGGACGTGAAGACGTTCGTAGGCGCCGCCAGTCTGGTATGCCTCGCTGTCTTTGGGGTGTTCCATGACGAGGAAGATGACGACCCTCGTCTATGGGGGGTGTTTCTGGGCCTTGGCATGTTGCTAGTTGGAGTAGAGTTTGGTTTAATTGCCAGAGAGTACAAGCTTTTGTGCTTCACACCAAGGGCCGAGGCGGCGAGCGCTGGAAATGAACGGCGGGGTGAGACCCGTGTATAGACCCCGTGCGTGTCCGAATAATGAGCTGCTGGCAGAGGGTTATCGGGTTTTCGCTTTGCAAAGGATACGGGAAGAGCTCTCGCGTCGCTGTGAAACAGCGTTTGGCATGACTACCCAGAGCGTGTCTCGTACAATGGGAGCACGATTGAAAAGTCGTGAGCGTTTCGAAACGAAGCAGTCGTCACGAGCGTGGGGAGCAGATACGAAACTAAGTGTGATGCCGGGAGCATTGCATGTGAGGAGAAGATGAGGGAGATCGATACAGATGTGGGGGTGGTCATGGTCGAAGTGCTATTTTAGGTTGTCAGATTCACCACCCCGAGGCGACGAGCAAAATAACTAACAAGGTGGGCGCGTTTGGTACATGTATTGCTTGAGAAAATTGTAAACAAACGTAAATGACGCTGACGTCGATACAGGTTGTTCGGATGGCCGTACAACAGTATGCCCTCGGGCTGCCCAGATTTGGACTACACATTGGTAGTGTAGGCAGTAAGTGCCATCGAGGTGAATTTGTTTTTCGTCTCATCTACTTTGGGCGCCGGTGCACCTTTGGGTATATGTATGCATTTTACCCTGCGCACAAGGGGCCCTCCAGTAGAAATCTTGGAGCACTTCAGCTACGTGTCGATCTTGGTCGACGGGGGAGGGGGGGGGGTAAGTCCTTAGATATAAATATATATATAGTTTTTTTTCTCCCATCATTGGACTCTGTCGTCTGCCTCTCTGACATCCATCCTCCACTTCTACTAGCTAGACGACCCAACCGGGGTCACATTGGAGGGGGGGTTGGGCCCCCTTCTGCGCTTCCTGCCTGAGATATTCTTATCGCGAGAAGGGTACAGCAATCCCTTCCCTCGCGACTTATGAAGTCGAACTAGTTTACTAACAACGAGCTTTGCAGCGCGTCGCTTCCAACTTAGACCAGGATTTATTTGGTGAGAAAACAACTCACTTAGCCGGGACTTGAACCCATGACCTGGTCCTTAGTAGGCTGCGAGGGTACCCACTAGACCACCGGGGCGACCGGTATAATGTCCCGTGGACATTTTGACCAAATCCACGGGGTCTCGACATTGTTAGCGCGCGCACGCGGGATCTCATACAGAGCTAGTGGGAATCATGGAACACCCCAAGCTGCGCGTCACTCTTGGTCGCGAGGAGGGTGGGGTCTGTTGTATGGTACATGTATAGGATATAATGGCGATACTAGATAAAGCCTGCTGTACTTCGTAGTATCGTACTCCGGACTATGGCTTTTAGAATACGGTACGAAAGCCTGTACAATGAAGAGTATAGTGGTTTTACTATGGACACACTATGTAAACCCTATACGGCAGACTGCTGCAAGTGAGGCGCCAAACGTGGCTATCCTGCGTGTCGATCTTGGCCCGGGGGGGGGGGTTCCACAGCTTCTACATGGAGGGCCCCGTGCTGCACATGGAATCGCCGCGTATAACTTGTAACAATGCTGGTCTCGTCGTGTTACACATGTCTTTCTTTTTCCCACCACGATATACTGATATGCTGTAGAATGAGGGGAGCCCATTTTGGTCCAATAAGGGGGAAGTTGAACTTCACACAAACAAAACTGTAGATGTACGCATGCTACTGACCACGTTGAGTTGGGTGACATCGCGTTTTTTACGAAAAACAGGGACGGCGGTAACAGCGGTTCTTAGCATCTTCCGTAAAGCAGGCCACGGAGGGAGAGGCCACGGAAGGAGAGGCCGACGAAGGTGCAGGTCCGTCAGAGAACAATCAATGATAGAAAACGAACCTTGCCCTTTGTGCGTCGCGTCTCCCGGCCGGGATGAGCGCCGGTGCGCCGGTTGCACGACCCGAAGGTCAGCAAAACATGAACGTAAACCCCGTACTAAAAACGCCTTTTTCTGGAACACCTGTTTTTCGTGGTTGCGCCGCATCGCCGCATCGCGGCAGCAGCTTCATCGCAGCCTCCGTCCCGGTGCAGCTGCTACCCCTCTCGTGTAGCCTCGCGCGGCACCGCTACCATGCCGTCCAGGAATATCATCCCAAAGCAGGGTAACGCCAAGGCACTACGCGCGAAGCGCAAACGTGAGCCACAGGTCCACGAGAATGCGAAAACAGCCATCATCATCAAGGGCCGCAAGACCAGCCAGGATGTGACCGACGCCCTCAAGGACATCGTGAGTTGTTGGGTGTTATTTCGACAAGGGTGCCTCTGCGACGGACATGCAGTGCCCTTCGATGACACGAGCTCCCATGAGTGGAGCCTTGTTTCCACCGAGTGGTTCGAACGCCCTGGGCAAGTAGGAGCCTGCAGCAACCAACCGGGTCTGGTCGAAGGTTCTACCAAATTCCTTAGCACCGCAGGCAACCTCGTGGGTGGCCCACAGCCCCAGACCAACTACTGCTGTAGTGTACGATCTATCTACGCACCATAGCAGCAGCAACAGGAAACCTAAAATATGTAAGCCTCCATATGAGTCGTAGTTGGCATGTACCCTGGAAGAGCAAGTTGGCATGTGGTTCGATTATTTCTTTCCGCCACTTAAACTACCAAAGGTACGCATCGTTGTGGGCCGACTACTTATTATAGTATACAATCTACCGTTGCTACTGCTGCACGTATCGCAATGAGTGTTGTTGCTGTTGCTAAAGTAGTGCTGCGGAGGCCGGGATGTTGTTTTCGACGGATTGGCTACAGCAGCAGCAAAGTACAGAAAACACGTCGCTTCACTTGGTCGATTGGTGCCGTGCCGTGACGGATTCCAAGTATCCCGTGTGTGCGAGCTACATTTCTTGTGTATGCAGGCTGTATACCGTTAACGACTCAAGGGCCAAGGTCACCCGGCGCAGTGATGCTGTCCCCGAAGAAGGACAGCTGTAACCCGTTGCTAGGAACGCCTGTTATCCACGTCGTGTGCCTCATGTTCACATTTTTTTTGTCGGCGCTGACATTCTCCGGAAAACCAGTATCGCCTCAAGTCTCCGGATGCCGTCATGTTCTCCAAGAAGAACGACACCAACCCCATGGAGGACGAGACCTCTGCCGAGTTCCTCATGTCCAAGAACGACTGCTCGCTCTTCTGCTTCGGCAGCCACAACAAGAAGCGTCCCAACAACGTTGTACTGGTAAGGCGAAGGGCCGTGAAGATGTCGAGGCGCATATGGTATACTCCGGTAAACACAAGATGACACACACTCACAACACCACACTCGTGGACGATATGTAGTCGGGTCAACATGGAGCCCCAATCAATAAAACTAACCCCTCGGACCGACTGCTGTAATAGAGCGACATCAGATGATACGCCCCCACGCAATGTAACACACCCGGTGATACTGTATTGTCTTTTTAAGCCAAAACTTTATCGCCTTGGGTTTCATCTTCTCTAGTGTTTTCCGTTGTCATCACAGATGAGCTTTTTATAACAGTACAGTAGCCTGTTGTTTTCGCCTCTTCACTACCCATGTTTGCATATTTTATTTACCCGACGCTCGTTCGCGGTGCGTAGATTCCTGGCCTATCTCGGCTGCATCGTCCGCCGCGTTGCACGCATCACCTCAACAAGTCCACACAAATTTAGTACATCAGTCTAGATCAGTCCCTTGCATACGCCGCACCCAGATGATACGTGTGCAACGTCACGTACTCTCTACCGCACGGCCTGGGGCAGGGCCGAACATTCGACGGGCACATGCTAGACATGATCGAGCTAGGCCTGGTCCAATACCGAGGGCTTGGGGAACTGGCCGGGCTAGCGAAACGGGTTGGCTCCAAGCCGGCGTTCGTGTTTTCGGGGGAGAAGTGGGGAAGGGAGGAGGCCTACCGGAAGCTTCAGAACCTGTTGCTGGGTGAGGAGTGGCGGGATAAGGGGTCCTTGTTTCTGGCGGTATGCATACATACAGACGAAGAACCTTTTGTTTATCACGAGGCTTGTTTTTCTTTTGTTGATCTGCGGGGGCATGCATCCCAACAGCGGTATATTGCGTCGCCAAAGCTGAAAGTCAAAAGTACCCGAAACGCAAACGAAACACACCCAACCCATCAAATCCTGATGTAGGTTGTTGGTGTGGTTCTTACTCGGCACATGTTCTTCCAGTGGAAGTCCTGAAGGGCACCTATTTTGGCCCTAATTTCTTGGCGCAAAACTTCTTACAAGTGAGGAGCGTGCACTGCCGTAGCAACAAATAGGTTCAGTTTCCAGCCGGTTTCCCTCCACTCACATACTGCTGTAAAGACTTGAGCACACCCCTTTCGACTGTGGTTATATCTCGAACGGGTAGTCTTTCTGTGTGGTTATGTTTACTTTCTAAAAATGTATTTCTAACTCTTTTCCTAGGAAAAAGGGGGGGGAGATAGTTTGCCATGTCTTGGCAGGAGGAGCTGCGGGGTCCTTGTTGGTGGTGTCGTGTCCTATGAGAGAGAGGGAAGGCGGTCTGGCTGCAACAATAGTATATGTCCTCTCGGCCCCGTTTGTCGTTAATTTTATTGACGATGAGGCTGCAGCCAAGTCATTTCAATACCACCCCTCACATGAACACCCCCCCCTCCCTGTCGCGCACGCGCGGCTTTTGTTGATATGGCGTGTTAGGCCCGCACTGACCCTCGTTGCGGTTTTTTGTGTTGACACATTTTCGCTATTTTTTTTGTTCCCCGACATTTTTTTTTTTCTTGTTCAGACTTTTTCCGGGGCCAGGTGGTGAACGAGGTGGCGTTGGCGGGTTTGGACCACTGCGTGGTGTGCACGGCAGCACAAGACAAGGTTTACGTGCGGCACTATCACATCGGGTTCCAGCGGTCAGGCTCTAAGGTATGCGATGCAGAAGGAAGACAGCAGACAGGCAGGCAGACATCCACACAGAAACAAGGATAATGACAGAGAGAGAGAGAAACACGCAGAGAGAGACACACACAGACAGACAGACAAGACAAGCGTACAAAGAGAGACAGCGAGAGACAGAGGGCAGAGGCTCAGAGAGGGAGACACGAACAGAGACAGGCAGACAGAGGAGAAGGAAATTACAGATTGCTGAGAGCGTGCCAATGTAGCCGTAATGTCATGAGTTTGTTTGCGTCCGGCGCACGGTGGCATCAACAACTCCTCCGGCACAAGGATTCGGCACTTGACCATCCGGTGCATTTCGAAAACACCATGATTTACTGCCGATGCATTATCGCCTTCCTTTGCCTCCCATGCTGGTCCCTGCTCCGTATCTCGCCTTTTTCGTTGTTCGGTCAGATCCAGATACCTGTATGCGCGTGGTTTCGAAGGAAATGAAACTCCCAACTTTGAGGTGTATGATTGCCTTGCGTCTTTCCCTCCAATTTTTTTTCTGTGCCTCTTTTTGCCCACGCTGGGGTGGAATGTTTTCTCGAATCTGACGCAGATCCCTTCCGTGGATCTGAAGGAGATGGGACCCTCGTTGGACCTGCAGATTCGACGCACCAGCTTCGCCGCGAAGGACTTGTGGAAAGCTTCCGTCAAGAAGCCCAGAGTGTGAGCGGTGCCTTCGTTTCATGTATCTATCGCCTTGTTTGTGTGTACGCACTGCGTGTTTTTATCTGTTACTGGCATCAACCGCGGATACCGGCCGACCAATGAAGAGATGTCAGTCCTGGGAACACGAACACTCTTTGCTACTGTGTGGCTGTGTGTATTTTTTCTGGGAGACTCTCTGACTCTGTTGACATTGCTCCTAGCCTGCTGAACGGCAAGAATACCGTGTATGTTCAGGAACTTCTACAGCAAACATGATGAATCTTGCAGCCTTTGACGGGTCGGCGTGAAACGAAAGGTGACACAATTCCATCCAAGGGGCGCTCATCCACAAGCATGGATGGCATGAATGCGGTTCGCGATCAGACCATCTTGGGAAATTTCTGGCAACTCTCACACGGCACTAATTTGCACCCATCATCCTCATCGTTGCTCTGTTTTTTCTTGTCTTTGTCGTCTTGCAACGAACACAAGAAATCCATCTCTTGTGCAGATAAAAGAGTGCGTGGTAGATTAGCAGTGCATTTAACAATGTTGTAGATGCGGTGGCCAACTTTGTATTTCTACGGCTCCCTAGCCTGCTCTGTTCTTTTTTGACCACCATTGTTGCTCTGTTATTTCTTGACCAATTGGCCCAATTGACCCTAGTGCGGAGACGAGAAAGACCAAGAACGTCTCGGCGAACCAGTTCGGGGACAAGCTTGGCCGCATCCACCTCGGGAGACAGGACCTTTCGAGCATGAAGGTGACCATGTACCCCCCCTCCTCGCTCGTTTTTAGAACTTTTCGTTCGTCCCATTTATTTTATCTGTCTCTATCGCGGTTTCTCAACTTCCCAACACCCCGTCTTTCCAACTCGAGAGCTCTTATCCTTGGTCGTACACACGATAACACCCTCCCATTATTTCATGAGTACAATGTACATAGCATCAACGTAGTATAGCATACGCCAAACACCCGATGGTAGTATTTTCACCGATTAGCGTGAGCTCAAAAGATAATAAAACAACTCTCAGGCAAATAGAGCGACACGAGGTACCACACACACTCACGTGCAACACCCCCCCGTCGATAGGCCAACCTATGCCAACATATCTTACACTATCACCGGGTTGCGTCATGTTGTGCCGTATGGAGTCTATGGTGCATGCCTTCCTTTCTCCGCGAACAAGTTCAGTGGTAGTCTTGCGGCCAGTTAGGCCATACTTCCTCTCGTATCCCAAATTTTGGATTGCTTATGTTGTGGGTTGCGACATCGTCTTGGAGGAAGTGTCACCCACGGCGTTCCGGACCTCTGTATCTCAGATACTTGACATTGTCGCGCAAGAATGGGGTGGACAAATTCTCCTGGAAGCTCGCTGCGCCCGTTCATGTGGACGCAAGCGTTTCATGTTTTGGCATTTTTTGAGAGGGGCTCGTGTGTGTCCTTGCAATCAGTCGTTTCAGTACTTGTTGCCGAAGAAGAGGATTTAAGATGCATTAATTTTTTAAGACCGAATGGTGCCAAGGGACTATGCCGGCCTTATACTGGGTACCCGGCACTGATCATAGAGCACGACACAACTTGATTGTTTCATGTGTTTCGCCCGGTTTCACTGGCCGTTTGCGCAGGGGCAATCGGCCTTGTTTGTGAGGCCTTGTCTAGGGACCACACACACACGCTGTATATGTGTCACCTCCGTTATCTACACTTTCGTACGACCGCCGTAACGCCACCGTGGTAGTTCGCGCTGCTGAAGCATCACAACGGGCTCTGGTTGAATTTGCGACCATTCGATCTACTAAGAATTATTGGAGCTCCTGCAGTATCAGATACCTGCTGCATCATATCAATTTGTCTTAGCTTTCAAGCCACACCTTCCCCCACCCCCAGTACGCCCCCACCCTGAATGCCGGATAACATGTACATGTTTGCATGTCAAAACAGAGTTAGATTAGATGGGTTGAAGCGTTTCATCGCACGCTTACACACCGCCGCCGCAGCAGCGTCGGCCGGCCCGTCCCCCTCTCACGCCCACCCCGCCGATTGCCTGCCGCAACCGCTACATAGGTTCGTCGTGTCAAGGCCCTGCGCACCGTCGGCAAGGGGGCTAAAGAAGGAGAGGGGGAAGGCGCCGAAGACGGCGGTGGCGGGGACCCGATGGATGGTATCACTACCAGTGGTACCGGCAGCACGTCGGCGGAGGGGATGGGGGACGGGGAAGGCGGTGCGACCGCGGCCGCACGGGCCAAGCGCGGCACGCGGCGTAAGAACAAGGAGAGGAAGGTCCTCTGAAGGTCCTCTGAAGCGTGACTGCTTGTATAGGGAGGGAGAGAGAGAGCAAGCAAAGGCCCGCTGTTCTCTGGAAGCGTGGTTGTGTGACGGATACGCTTGAGGCTTGTGGGCAGGGAGAGCAAGCCCCTCTGTGATCTCAAACGTGATTCGTGATGACTAGGAGGCAGGGAGGGCAAGGCCCGTCGGCTCTCTGGAACGTTAATCAGGATTGATACGCTTGAGGTTTGTAGGCAGCAAGAGCAAGACCCGCGTTGAACGACTGTCTGACTGGGGTCTGGTAACTTTCAATCACCCCGGTGGTTATGTTGACGCAACGAGCGGTATAGTTGAGCATGGCACGTAAAAGCAAGACGGGCGAGAGTAAAATAAAATCCTGTTGGGAATCCTGTTGCGTTTACCCGTGAATGACCGTGTTTCTGCTCGATCAAACGCACGCACGACTTAAGGATTGGGTCTACTGGACGTCAAATGTCAAAAGTGTTCCATGCGTTTTAATCGGTTGTGTAGCTCTACAAGGAGCTGCGATCGGCCAAAGCCAGGCATCACTTTCATCAAATTACAACCCATGAGGACGTACAACATCGGGCGGGAGTGTGGCCGGCCTCAAAGGCAGATTTATTGCACCATCTTCTGGTTGGTGAGGTGTGTTTCAAATCTCCGGTATATTATGGTGTTCCAGCACGAGCGACGTGGTGACACCAACCTTTTCACCTGGGAGCGTCAAACTTTCGACAATCTTATCTTATTATTGATCGGCCAGCAGGAGTTGCCCTGCATTCGACGCCTCCACGTGTGCAAGTTGACGGTGAGGTTTTTGAGACCGTGCTCGAAACGAGGCCTGGTTCAAATGGTTTTAAAAACCAACATTTCCTTCCCGTCAGGGTCTTGGGTCGCACATAATGAAAACATGTAGAACCGTCCGTCTGTCAACCTTCAGTCAGGATCAGCTGGACTGACTCAAATGACTCATTACTCATGCCTTCAAGAGAGATGAGAAAATGCAGAGTAGGATGCCACACTGCAGTAAAATTACAACAAAACGACTGCTGGTACAGTCCCTCTCAAGTGACCCTGTTCAAGCCCCTGTACGGATACACCATCCTACCGCGCTTACTCCACAACAAGAGAATTCCAAGAAAAATTGTCGAACGCTTTCGGACAGGGATCCTGTCAACAGAAAACAAAGCCAAGAGCCCGACAGCGAATCGGGGAGCCGAACCAAAGAGCCATGCCAATATTGCGTCAGCATCACGCGTGAAAGCGAAACATCCCACCAAGCCTAAACCCACACCCAGCAAAAAGAACAAAACACAACACAAGTAACCATCATGACACCCAAAAGAGCACAACAACAAACCAAAACAATGCGCAGCAGGAGATTTCATCGTTCCCTTCTCTTCTCTTTCGCCTCGTCGCCAAGGAGATAGTAGGATAGCAAAAGACCGAGGAAGTGCGACTACGCCGACGATTCCACCACTAACCCGTCTACTCTACACCAGGCTGTCATATCCCCTCCTGCAACCATCCGCCATTCGCTCATCACCATCGTAAAAAGAAGGTCCACGAGTGATTGTCCCACGCTTTAGTTCTTCGCGAGTGGAATCGATATCTTCCAACTGCGTTGTTTTTCGTTCTTCGACTTTAGACAACATAACAGAACAAGGCCCGCGGGTGACTACCCCGGGGATGCATAGATAGCCTAGTCGAAGCTTAGTCGACCTGCTCCATCGTCGACTCCTCATCGCCTTCGGCGTCATCGAGATCGGGGATGTCATCGTCGCCATCGTCCCCTGCCGCGTCGTCCTCGTCGATCGAGAGACCCAACTTGATAAGCCTGTGCAACGAGACGTCAGAAACAGCAGATTTCATGAAACGGTTGATTGAGAAATTGTGCCCGACAGCCTAAAAACGAGTCACAACCTCTTTGCGCATATGCAGACACCTGCCCAAATCATGGGCGCGTGCTGTGCCACCCAACAAAGGGTCACGGTACGATAAATCGTACGTGCCGACAAGAGGAGAGGCGAATTACCCACATCCACCATTCAGGATCTCGGCATGTTCAGCTATACCACCTACCGCTCCATGGCAAAGAAGCGAACCACAACGCAACGCTTCTGGAAATAGTGCAGGACATCAACCACAGCGGTCTCCGATTTGGATAGGGGGAGTGATGGCCGACGGCCTGCGTGGAAAAACAGTGGCAAAGCAGCTACACACATTCCGGTGTACCCACCTGTGGATGCGTCCCGCGAAGGTGGTTGGCTCGTCGAGGCTGAAGCCCGAGGTGAGGAGCGAGGTGTCGTAGAGGAGCCAGATCAAGTCCTTCACCGTCTTGTCGCTCTGGTCCGCAGACGCCTTCGGAAGTCAAAACAACAAGAGGGGAGACCAACAACACAAAAAGTCAGAGATTTGCCTTGGGTGCGCCCACATCGTTACTGTACAAGAACGACGTAAAAAAAGCCAACGACTGAAAGAAGCAAAGGACTACGAGGTCTGATTGCGGCGGAGCGCCATGGCCACGGTGCAAAGCGCTGACCTGTAGTAGGCGTAATGATATACTCTAAATATCGAACTTGTTTTTTTGTCGGAAAAGACGAAAATCTCGTCAGTGACTCAACAATAACAACAGAAAGTGGGTGTTTTTTGTCCCTCATTCAGCGTTGCACATTTCAAGTTCTCACTTCAAAAGCAGATTTTCATGTTCAGTTTTAGGGACGCAATCGTAACCACAAGCGCACCTTCTCCCGCAGGGCGACAACGATGGAGTTGGTGGGGTTGACCTCCATGGTCTTCTTAGAGGTCATGTACGACGACGTCGAAGAGTCGCGGAGGGCCTGCGCCTTCATGATGCGCTCCATGTTGGCCGACCAACCGTACTCCCCCGTAACGAGCACGCAGGGGGAGTCCGCGAGACGGTTCGACACCACTACCTTGTCCACCTTGTCCACGAGTACCTCCTTCATGAGCTTGCAGAGGCCCTCCGATGCCGCCTTGGCCTGTGTTCGTGTATACGGCAAGGGCACCGTGTACAACCATGGTCGGAAGGTTGGAATATCGTTCGCAATAGTTGCCGGCCGCTGCACCAGGAGAGTCGGATTCAACGCCATCACCTCAAACAACTGGTGTTGGGTATCACATGGAACGCTCACCACACAATGGAATACAAGAAATACCGCCGCGTCGTACATTCCTTGTCTTCAACGCAATCGCTTTCGGCCTTTCTCTTCTCACCAGTCCACACGCCTTACCTCTTCGAAGTTCTTGTTGTCCTCGTCCGACTCGTCGATGGTCATCCCCTCCTTGGTCGCGCAGATGAGCTTCTTGCCCTCGAACTCCTTGAGCTGCTGAACCGCGTACTCGTCGATCGGGTCTACCATGAACAGGACCTTCGCAACCCCAGACAGGATAAAACACGAAAACAAAAATGCAAGGCTATCAGGCACCGTTTCATGAACACAGACGACGCGAGGTGAATCCACGCGGGCGAACAAAATCTCCTCCATGTACACAGAAGACTCAACTCTCGACTCCACGCTGGCGAACACAACGTCCAACGAGTGCGCCTCAGCAGCCCGTCTCGTGTGTTTCTACCAAATACGCTACATCCCTCCCTCCCAGCCGCTTATTCGGTTGTTCTGCAAAGGCGAGACAAAGGAATCTCGCACAAAACGAACGAGCGTCTCCTTCGAACGAGGTGCTGTACAATGCAACTTCCTAACTTACCTCGACGCCCTTCTTCTTGAGCTTCTCGAGGAAGGGGGAGTTCTCCACCGCCATCTTAGACTCTCCGGTCACGTAGTAGATGCCCGCCTGCTTGTCGTCCATCCTGGAAAACACAACCGCAGGAAGAACCGGTAGCACAGACAAAAGGTTGTGAAAAGCTGTTAAAAATCGCCGCGGCCCTCCCGAAGTACCGTAGCACACGGGCGTGGCGGTGTTGCGTATAAATCATTTT
Organism: Ectocarpus siliculosus; assembly: GCA_000310025.1. Taxonomy (NCBI): domain Eukaryota; class Phaeophyceae; order Ectocarpales; family Ectocarpaceae; genus Ectocarpus; species Ectocarpus siliculosus. Next base: position 4,663,793 of record FN649729.1, on the reverse strand, counting down.
ATTTTGCACGCCGACAGTACTCTATGTGTATAATCTTACTGCGTACAATCTTAGTAACGTTTGGTTAATGTGCACGGATCTCATCATTTCAAAATCATAGCACTGCCCGCTTCATGTGCACGACGCTCATGAGAAGCTTGGTTTTGTGTTGTCTACTTTGGTAATGTGCGCATGTACATGTATACCTTGCGACGTAGTCGTCGAGGGAGGTCATCTCCTCGCCGCTCTTGGTGGAGTGGTAACGGAGGAGCTTGGCGAGCTTCGCACGGTTGGCGGCGTCCTCGTGGATGCCCAGCTTGAGGTTCTTCGCGAACGCCTCGTAGAACTGAAAAAAAAAAAAAAGAGTGGCACGTGAGAGTCCACACATGTGATCGAGTCGTATGACATACCAATCGGATATTGAGCAGCCACAGACGATACGCCAACACCAAATGTGCAAAGCTTTAGGGGAGGAACAAATCGAAATACGGGCACGACCGACTGCTGTTAACGACAATCGCCAAAATGGGACTTTCACCCCAAAAAGACGTTGTCGCACTATTCGACGAGCAAAGTCTATGGCCCGATACATGTTTTATCGTTGAGGTTACCGCCCAACATGTTATCATCGGCCGGTACGGCCGGTCAATGTTAAGGATCTTCAGGCCAAACAAACGATGCAATACACGCACCCAACCATCAACGAGCACACGTACGCCAATGTATCATACAAGACAACACACCTTCTTGTACTTATCAGCGTCCTCAGCGAGCTCGTTGAAGAGCTCGACCGACTTCTTCACAAGGTTCTTTCGGATCACGCGGAGGATCTTGTTCTGCTGGAGGCTCTCGCGGGAGATGTTGAGGGGCAGGTCCTCCGAGTCAACGACACCCTTCACGAACTGCAGGTACTCGGGCATCAGGTCCTCGCAGTTGTCCATGATGAACACCCTCCGCACGTACCTGCGGTATAAAAGGGGACAAATAGCCGCGGTTAGGCACCTTGTACAACACTGCCATCAAGGAGATGGGCAAATAAGGCTATTATAGTATGGTAGACCATTATCAGCGTTTACCCTGCCCACTGCTTGTGCAGTGGCGTACAACAGGGCCTACAAAAAAAATCTGCAGTGCCATGTTTGTCCAACGAGCACAAATTAACCATGTGTTTCCAAAGCGAACAGGAAATACCAGCGAACCAGTAGCCGATCGTCAACTCTCTTCTTTCCTCCCAACACGAAATCGAATCTCCCAAATCTCGAGGTGAATAAAAGAATTCCGCCGCTTTCCCACCTTAAGGAAAAAACGATACCGTACAAAGTCGACACCGACTCATCCGGCCGTTCCCAACAAAGCGCGTACACCTCAACAAAAATGCTCCACATAGCCGAGCACACGACAACCAGCAACTACTCACAGCTTGATGTTGTTGTGCTTCTTCTTGGTTCCGCCCTCAAACATGTCGAACGGCGCGCGCTTGGGCACGAAGAGGACAGATCGGAACTCGAGCTGCCCCTCGACGGAGAAGTGCTTCACCGCCGCGTGGTCCTCCCAGTCGTTGCTGAGAGACTTGTAGAACGCCGCGTAGTCGTCGTGGGTGACCTCCTCGGACTTGCGCATCCAGATGGGCTTCTGCTGGTTCAGGTGCTCCCACTCGTGGGACACCTCCTTGATCTTCTTGGTCTTCTTCTCCTTGCCCTCCGATTCGTCCACGTCCTCCACCTGTAGAGCAGAGCGAAATTCGTATTGAACACCATTACAAGAGAGACACCATTGTTAAGCCTCTGATACACGCTAAGGTAGAGATTTGTGGGCAGGGGGGTTGATCTTGCCAGAATGGGTGGCACAAAACCAACGTGGGATCATTCTAAAACGATGTGGAACTAAATTTGGGCAAACACGGGCAGCCACACCAAGGGCTTCAATTTCTGGAACAAAAAAAAAGAGTAATTAGGCACAGCAGGCTAGCGTCATACGTTCGTACACCGAAGATGAAATACAAGTGGCCGCATATCGATCGCGTGAATACATCAATGTACAGTTGTCAAACGGGCTGTATGAGGGACATCCAATCGATGGAAGAGCACCACATACACCAAGTCATCTGATATGATTCAACACATGGCTAAAACAATGCTCCTCACTAGAATAGTAACTGCTAATTGTCATTGTTCATTGCTCGATCAGAGTTAACCGGACACCCTCTGGCTTGGCGGGGCCGGCTCTTTCGGGTTCAAGACATGGTCGGTCATGTTTGGGGAAAGAAGACTTTCTCGTCACCTCGAGCAAAAAAAAATATATATACAATCGCACATCTAAATCCTAAAGGGTTCATGGGACTCAAAAAGAAGAGAAAGAGAGGCGGACACGAGAGAGTGCCCCATCAGGTGCCATCCATCTGACCGCTCTTCCATCGACTATTTCAGAAGAAGGAACAAACAAATGAGGTCGAAACTTACGACGGTGACCATCTTTCTGTCAACTGCGGAGGCCGTCTTACCTCGAGTGGGTCTTAATAGTATTTCTGGATCTCTTCAGACGCACAATTCCTCAGAAGAACCAATTATCAACAAGCATCCCAACGAACGCAGAAACCTTCATCGACGGTGCGCAAGACACCCAACACCTACACACCACATACCTTAGGCTCCTTGTCCTCGTCCTCATCGTCCGCCTCGTCCTCGTCATCGGTAACCTCCTTCTCGGTGGTCTTCTCCGTGTAAAGCTTGATCGGGAACCCGATGAACTCCGAGTGCTTCTTGACGAGGTCCTTGACCTTCCTCTCCTCGAGGAACTCCGCCATGTCCTCCTTCAGGACCAGCTCGATGCGGGTTCCCCGGCCGACGGGCTTGGCGTCCGGCCCGTCCTGATAGACGGTACGGGTACGTTTTTCGGCGACAAGATTCCATTCCGCGAAATGACGGCAAGCAGGGTGTCACAAGTTGTGATGGGGTACGGTATTCGTAGGTGACATTCCATTCCGCGACACGACGGCAAGCAGGGTGTCACAGGTTCGGCTTGACACGCAATTCTTCATCATCTTGATGGAATGCGACGATACGACGATTTTCGCGTATTCCATCACGATGGGGAGGGATTTTGTGTCAAGCGGAAGCAAGTACATTTTGAGAGAGCGTGAACTTTCATATCGTTCTCTTGCACAAGGCATAGGGCTAGCAACGGACAGCCGAACCTGCACACTTGTTCAACGGTCAGCTGCGCTTTCCCTTTTGCTGCATAGAGTAACCGCATGAGTTTCATGAGTAAGGCACATGCAACAATAACAGACGTACGCCTACGTCAATTTGTCGGAATTCGATTCATACATCGCCATTACTGTTCATGGATGTTGCTTTTGAAGAGAGGTACACGGTTGAAGTGAAAAAGCAAAGACACCAGTACCAACATACATGCTCAGCGAACGAACGACATTCTGAGGCGACATTAGAAGGCAATCTGCTTTGAAAGTCAATCGGTAAGAGCGACGTCCGTCAAAATCCCACCCCAAACAGCGGTCGCCAATCGGGCAAAAACGATCCCAAGCAGCAGTGGTCAATGGCAAAAACACCATTGCCCGAGTCTTTAGTCCACGGGTCGCACCTGGGTAACCGTGAACGAGCCGCCCGCGGAGGACTCCCAAGTGTGCTGCTCATCGTCGTTGCTCTTGGAGGTGACCGTAACCTTGTCGGCAACCAGGTAGGCCGAGTAGAAACCAACTCCGAATTGGCCGATCATGCTGCACGACAACCAGTGCACGCAGAAGACGGTGTCAGAAACGTGTCTACAAAAGCAGAGGCACCAATGGTGTAAGGCATGGTTGTGGAAGGCTGAGGCGACTATAATAATACAAGCCGGTATGAAGGAACTCTTCCAACAATTGGAACAAGCTACACAGGAGGACACCACGTTTCTCCCCGCTTTCGCTTGAGTTACTGAATTTAAAACAGAAACAAGAAAAACTATGGAAGCCCCGCGCAGAGTGTCCACGCTAACGGTACACCTGCCAAGCATGGAATCACATCGACACTCGTCGTGCTGTTGCCTTCCTGTCGCTACCATTGCAATATTATCTCATAGCCAGGGCAAAGAAAAATTCCATACATTGCAGGCTACAATGGTACCTGATGTCGGCTCCGGCGCTGAGGGCCTCCATGAAGGCCTTGGTGCCCGACTTGGCGATGGTACCGAGGTTGTTCACCAGGTCAGCCTTCGTCATGCCGATACCGGAGTCCTCGATGGTCAACGTGTTGTTCGCCTGCGGTGCACCGTATCCACAGCAGTCGGTCAATATTAGACCGCAATGCCATACACAAATCAATTGCTGTAATCCGGTGTGTGCTGTACAGATGGACCGGATCATGACCTTGCAAACAATGGGTGGCACTTTCTTACGTATACTGGTTGTCGGCGACAGCAGTGGTTCGAGCAGCGACCGACCGCCTCCACCAAACAGCCATTCGTACACAGCAGTGGACGCAAGGCGGTGTTTCGATGTTCAAAATCGCGACATGACACAGCAGCAGTATGCATGCGAGGTTGGAGGCAGCGAGAGAATCACAAACCCCGACTCCGATCCATTTTGAGAAAAGTCGGGTAAGGTTGGCAATCGTGCAAGGCCGCGTGTACACACGTACACACAATCTGCTGCAGGACACACGCTGTGCCGTTGTAGATTACGGAGAGCAAATACACACACAGAAAGACTACATGCAACCCATCCGATTGTTGTTTTGGTTACGTAGATGACGTCAAAAATGTTCTAAACCAAGGGTCTGGTCCACGACGGGTGAGACTCGTTCAATCAACCCATCATATCCGTCCGAGTAGGCCACGGCTGAATTGACTCTCGTCCCTTCTCAGAGACGAACTTACATCACGGACAGAAAGCAGATACAATCACAGGCTGGGTATGATGTGTCTGCACTACCGGAGCGGGTTAATCGAGAGCCGCCACACACCAGCCACCGAAATTTACGCGCCATTTTTTTTTTTTCAGCCGCCGCCGTCTCGTTGTCAGCTGACAGGCCAACAAGATTGATAAAAAAAGAAGACACCACTTTCTTTCCCTTGCAAAACACACACACACACACCTTGTCGGGGATGACACGGATCTCCATGCTTGGCTCCGAGTCCAACACTGCCTTGTCCGTGAGGGACTGGTATCGAATCTTGTCGAGGGCATCGCTGGAGTTGGAGATGAGCTCACGGAGGAAGATCTGTTTCAAAAAAGAAGACGAGAGAGAGAAAGGTCGGTCGGAGAGCGGGTGAAATTCTGCACAGCCGGGAACCAAGGATACTTTTTTGGTTGGGTGGCACATCCAAACACTCGGATACCTCTCGCCAAATAAACCCTCTTGCCGCAGGAAGCCCGGCAAGGGGCATGCACAGCAACCCGCAGGCGCAACCGGACGCGTGCGTGTCCAGCGAAAGAATTGGAATCGAGGGGGTAACGGCGCCAACCAGCGGAGCACCGGCGCTGCTGCCAGCTTTGTTCTAGAAACTCCACGCAGGACCATCTCATGGTTTTCTTTGTTTCCCGCTTGGCTCTTTTGCCCGATCCGGACTAAGGCCGTCGCCCTGCTACCAAAATCTTCGATTCCGGCGGCCGACTGACAGGCTTGCAATGGGAAGGCTTTCCCGCTGGTTGTTTTTCGCAAAAGGCAAGCAGGCCCATGACCTTTTACGGAATTCCCGAGGCGGATACTGCTCGAGTCTCTCGCTGGACGAGAGCGAAGAGGATCTCGAAAAAAGCGGCCCACCTCACTATCCCCCACACGCCGCCGAAAAACACTCAGCCGCCACCAAAAATCAACCAGCAGGGAGGCAAGGGAGCACTTCCTCGCAGAGAGATACTTCTCTCCTGCATTTCTGTAACCGCCACCGCTGCTATCCACGGCCCCTAAGGCTTTGGAAGTGGTTGGTGAGCTCTGTGTACGGCCAGTTTGGTCCGGGCTCAAACCTCACCTCCTTGTTGGAGTAAAAAGTGTTGATGATCAGCGACAGAAGCTGGTTGATGTCGGCCGAGAAAGCGAAGGTCTCCGCCTCGGCTGCCGGGGTAGTTTGTGGTTCGGCCATCGTGCTGCTCTTGAGGGGCGCGCTTGCGTAGTGCTACCGAGAGTTTGGTGTAGATTTGACGCGTTGTGTGTGTGTGGCTGCCACGAGAGCAAAGCGGAGCAATCGCCAAAAACATATTATGAGGCGTTTTTGCTTTTTCCAGAAGACGCGGGGATGGGGGTGGGGCACGATTCCCCCCCGCCCTGCTTGCCTGTGGTCTTCTTTTCAATACCAGCTTGTTGCGGGCGTTGGTTGGTTGTTTCGCCTTCCTGCTGCTCCCCCTCCAAAGTCAGTCATGTTTTCAACGACTAGACTTAGTCTACCTTCTTTCATTAGTACAGCTGCTTGCTGTTTTTGTCCTCACATAAAGTAGTCGTACAAGAAAACAACCAACAACAACGACAACATACATACAAAACATACACCCTAGCCACGAAGTACATCATGGAAGAGGGCATCTACTGCTGCCTCTATCGATGTATATCTGTGTGTACAGCATATACCAAGCGAACACTATTGATTGTCTGAGTACTGCTGTACCGGGAAAAATAGTGAGTACGCGGGATGGCAGCGTGAGAAGAACTTACGAGCCTACCTTGTTGCTCCCAGAACATACATGCCTGGATGATGATTGCCGGCTTTCTCCTACAAACAAATCAAAAACTTTAGATAAATTCGGACGATTTACGAGTTCGCTGCTTCTAGGTCCCAGCGTCCCAGCACACAACGCGACCTCTACCATCATAGTTTCTGCCGAGGGGGGGGTTCTTACAGTAGATCCTAGGCTCATGCTACGATTTGCAACTATATATTATATAGGTTTAGAGTATCGATCGGGGTTCTTAACCGAGATCGCAAAATGGTCCTCAATGACCACGGTAGCCTGCTGCGTCCTCGTTGCTCAGGTTATTTTTTTTAGATTCGAAGTATTGATTTTTTTTAGGCCCAATTTTTCTCAACTCCTCGGTTCTCAACTCAAACGCGGGCCGTTCTGTCGACCTAGTACCTAGTGGTAGAGGTTACGGCTGACGGCGTGGGTCTTGTTATCTTCTGAACGCCGGGCGCACGAGAGTGATCATGTATGTGTCGATGTATGTATGAAGACCTTCCCGCTCAGGAGCAAGAAACGATGCCGCGAGGAATATACTTAGACTTCCATGTATTATAATATATAGTTGTCCAATCACGCACAGCACGCACAAGCATCAATATAATAATATGCGCGTGTGTATGGAGGACCCTCGGAAAACAAAAAAAGTGCTGTTGTTGCTGGGCCAGCATCAATATAATAATATGCGCGTGTGTATGGAGGACCCTCGGAAAACAAAAACAGTGCTGTTGTTGCTGGGCCAGCTAAATTCCGGGCAGAAAACCTCTCTCGAGTTTTGTGTCGTGAACACATGTATTAGTAAAGTTCTTGCTCCACACCTACACATCGCAACACTTGCCAACGTGTCTTGCTGGAGTTAATCGCTCATACTACGCACGTAAGTACATACCTAGAAAAATCGCACGCCCCAAAAACAACGAAGAAAGAAAGAAATATTTCACAAGGCAGGCTGAAGGGCAAGCAGCAAGTTGGGAAATGCTACATACGAACGAACACATGCACACACACCAACAACCGCCCTCAAGCTCCAATCTGTATAGAGTATTATTTTGAACCATACAAGGTCATCTTATTCGTCCCGAGGTAACGCAATAAAATACGGCTTGGTTTGGCCTTCCGTCCGCCGGAGGCTGCCGCCAGAGATTGCCGTGACCACAACAAAAACAACAGCAGCAGTAGCGGCAGCAGCAGCAGCAGGAACAACAAAGAAAAGTAAGCAGGTGCGATAGATTTCCTTTCTTTCCGTGCAACGCGGCTACACTCTAACGCACCCACATACCAAACGCTTGCTTGCGAATAGAATAAAACACAAAGCGCGACACGACGGCTAGTCGGTCCACTATTATTCTTACCACCCCCGTCCTCCCATCAATCAATGAAATCTGATCTTCACTCCTTCTGTGTCGGTGAAATTCATGACAGTCTCTTGTGCCGTCGCCCGTTGCCATTAACTAAGTAGGTACAGACAGGCAGCAGTCAGTGCAGTTAGGCAGAATAGTCGCCCCCGGCTAAGGAACCTGAATGAAACACTTTCCCTCCCTCCAACAATTCAAAATCACCGCCCCTATTCGCATCATCAATCGTCATCACGCACGCCGGGGGCAAAGGAAAAAAACAAGCAAGACAAAGCAACGCCACACCAAAAAAAAAGGAGCTTAGGAACAACTTTCTTTTGTTTGTTTTTATATTGTTTCTCATCCTGTGTGGTCCGTCATCCAAAATGGAGCTACAATGGCTCACCCAAAAACCAAGAGACTTTAACCTAAGGGGCACGTCATTTCCAAATGAAGCGAGGCCCCCATCCTACGGCCACACACCGGTCGCCGAATGGCAACCGTCGCGAAGAAGGAAGAACTAAGGGCTACCCCCCCCACACACGCCGTGATGACATTCATTTCTTGCCATGAAGATAACTAAACATGTAATAGACGTGCATGCCACAGAGAAAAAAAGAGAAGAACAGATAGCGACAACGACGACCACAACTACGTGCCAGCAGCAGCAGCAGCAGTCGCTTACTATATACGGTAATGTACGTGTATATATCTCGAGACCGGAGAAACGACCAGCCCACCAAAGCTACCCGTCCCTCTCGCCACACACACCAAACGCTCGCGATCCATTTGGTTCAAGATGAGACAGGAATGATGACAAAGCCAATCCATGCCAAGAAGAAAAAAAAAAAAACGTGCGTACGTACGCATGAGAACACCACCACTTTCGGCAAAGTTAAATCATCCACGCTTTTTGTGCTTGCTTGACAGAACTCACCAACATATTAAAAGACGCATCAGCGCAAAAGAGACAAAGAAATGCCACGCCTCTAGCGTGTTATCTACACCAAGAACAGCAAAGCCGGCCAGTACTAAACAGAAAAAAGGCCACCAACGGCGCAACTCCCTTCCGCTCTTTCTTCTGACTCCGGCACAGGTCCCAAATAAAAATCGAGAATACAAATAAATATATGCAAGGGATTACCATCTACCTGGTAGTTATTTTCACACAACAAACTTCTTGCGTTGATTCCCGCTCAACCGCGAGCGCGCCAGAAAAGCGCACGGTATGGCAGCCCCAAGGTGACAAGGTTGGAAAACACAAACTTCAACTCTCATCGCCATCATCATCACCATCGAGACCCACAACACCTCCTCCCTCCTGATACAGCCAAAAAACACGTTGGGTACATCCATCAATCCATCCATCCATCCATCCATCCATCCATCTTACCACCTACCCCTACTCACGGCTTCCGTCTGAGACTGATTATTGTACCTACCGCCCGCTGCAAGCCGAAAAAATATCCGATTTGGAAGAAGGTCTACCAACAGACAGACGGGTGCGTTCGACGACATTCTTCATCCACCCCGCCGTGGCGAACGACCTTCTTAGCAACAGCACGTCCCCCACGCGGAATCTAGCAACCCCTCTCCAGGGAAACATGGGACGATGGATGGGCCATGGCCCAATCCACCGCCGCATCACTTTTTTCTTGCATCTTCTTCCGTTCGTCTCCTACGCACTAGACGGTCGTGCAACCCAAGCTATCGCTCTCACTGAAATCATCGCTGAGCCAGCCGTACATCCGCTGAGCCAGCCGTACATGTGTTTTCGGACAGCCAGCCTTCTGTAAAAATACCAGGTCTGGCTTCCAGGGTGTGCACGTATCCTCCCCCCCCCTTCCCTTCCCGGCACACACCCCGCCTTTCCATCTACTGCGCTAGCTAGCTTTGGTTCTACGCTCCCGGGAGAGCTTGTGAAGGAACTACCATCGATATGAACGAAGGTCGTAAGGACATTTCGCCAGGGTAGGTACCACAGGACACGACACAGAGATGGCGACGCGGAAGTGGCTCCGTAAAAAGGACTGCCAGCCAGCCTGCTGGTGCGGCAGACACGAACAAGAGAAGCGCTGGCCACGGTTAAGCACGAGCGCACGCCGGGCTGCTCTGCGGCCAAACACCATCCACCATCCAAACACCCTCCACGAGGACAACACAAACCAGTGACAACCATACAATAAAGAGACACACGAGGAGACAATAAGGCGGCACGGTCGACATCTACAGCAACGCCCCGGGTACACAACTCCGCATTGTCGAACACCCTTCTTAGCCGCCGAGCAGCAGGGCAGCAGTCAGCCCGCGGCCGGGCGTGGCAGGCTACCTCTCTCTCTCTCGCATCCCACAAAACCAAACCGCGAAAAAACGCAACGAGAGGCTGGCTCCCGTGACGTCCACCTTCAATAGATGGAGCCACCCCCACCCACCCTCTCTAATAACGAGTCCGAACCGAAGTGTGCCCTAAAGACAAAAAACAACAGAACAAAACAAACGGGAGTCCGAGGAGACACAATCCTTTACACACTTTTTTTCTTGCAAAAAAAACATGGCCGCGGGGACTTACGATATGTTGGGATATACTCGCGACACGGTGCGACCACCTGCCCGAGCGAAGAAACGCGCTAGCTTGCACCCTTTAAAAAACATCTATAAAGATTGCTCGCTGCACTCGACGGACTGGCCGACTCAACAGCACCCGCCGCCCCTCTCTTCGTTAAAATTTGGCACACACTCCACATGACCGACTTGTCGCAAGGGGATGGGAAAGCTACGCTACTGCGGCAACAGCGATGACGGCAGGAGCAAAAACTGCACGCTGCGACGGTTCTCGCACAAACAAAATTACTTGAGGACGGACTTGATTCGTAAAGTAGACATTTTAGGTATAGTCCGGGCTCCGTACGGGGTTGAGTGTTCACATTCCCCCCCCACCCCCCCCACCCTGTGACCCCCAAAAAATTCAAACAAACGTACAAATACATCCCTTTGCTTTTCCTCACGGCGCCCTATCGTTGGGACGGCAAGTCACGCGCCCCCTTGCTCTTATCCCTGCGGCGCCCTCGGCGTAACGGTACCCCTCCATACAGTACGACGGCACCCCGGTGCCCCTTTCCTTACAGTGCCCCATACCAAATGTAGATGTCTCGTAATCACGGGGCCGCTTTGTGCAGCAGTACCCACCACTACCATTCCTGGAGGATAGCACGGGGCCCCTTTGTGCAGCGGTATCCAATATTACCACCCCTGCAGGATAGTAGAGGGTCCTCCGTGCTGGCTCTTTAGGGGCATCCATCCCCTCCCATCTTGCAGCTTGACGAACACCACGCTCGAGTTGTCCAGCGGAGTGAAGCGCTCCGACGCGCGGACGCGCTCCCCCGGCCGAACCATGACTCCCTGACAGAGGAAAATACATACATGAAATGAAGATGGAAGATGGAAGATGAAAGTCACGCGTCGTCACTTGAGTTGACGAGTCAAGAGTCAGTCCCAGTAAAGCACGGAAAACAGATTAGATGCCACGTACGTATGCATGTACGTGTTCTACGAAAAAGGGAGGAAAGAGTTGTGTTTTTTCTTGTCCAAAGAAGTGTACTATTATAGCAGTCCATGTATGCATATGAGCAGCAGCAGCAACAACAACAACGACGACGACGACAACAACGACGACAGCAACGCTCTACTCACCGTCGCCTGCGTCCTGAGACCCGGTCCGTGCAGGATAGGCACCATGCCCGACGCCCCGGGAGGGAAGGTGTATTCCTCGCTGCAAACAAAAAAACACCAGTTGCAAGACAAAGCCAAACAAACCCGGCGCAGAGATGGGCATGCGTCGATCAAGAGACGTATTTTCGTGCTGGGGGGTAGGGGATGGGGGGGAGGAGGGGGGGGGGGGGGCC